>CM077034.1:69384013-69791963 GCA_039090855.1 Macrothele yani | reverse complement strand
TGCGATTTCAGTAGGACCTATGTCTTAATATATCTCTGCATCATTTGATCTACAATGATATTAGTGAATTTTGTTGTTTGCTTGCTTTTTTATAACTTCTTGGCTTGATTATTTCGGTGAATTCGGGAACAAACAGGTGGCTTGCAACATTTTGCCTGTACCCGTATCGAAATGTCACCAGTGCCAGTGTTCCCCTGAAGAGATTGGCCCTAAATTTCATTCCTTATACTTATTGTGTCATTTACCTATTTACTTCTTTATTTCGTCTTGAATTAAGCATTCTACAGCTACAGAATGTACAAATTTTCAAAGCTACTTACTCTCTTCTGTGTGATTTTCAATGATTTGCGATACTTTATATATATATGCGATTTCAGTAGGACCTATGTCTTAATATATCTCTGCATCATTTGATCTACAATGATATTAGTGAATTTTGTTGTTTGCTTGCTTTTTTTAACTTCTTGGCTTGATTATTTCGGTGAATTCGGGAACAAACAGGTGGCTTGCAACATTTTGCCTGTACCCGTATCGAAATGTCACCAGTGCCAGTGTTCCCCTGAAGAGATTGGCCCTAAATTTCATTCCTTATACTTATTGTGTCATTTACCTATTTACTTCTTTATTTCGTCTTGAATTAAGCATTCTACAGCTACAGAATGTACAAATTTTCAAAGCTACTTACTCTCTTCTGTGTGATTTTCAATGATTTGCGATACTTTATATATATATGCGATTTCAGTAGGACCTATGTCTTAATATATCTCTGCATCATTTGATCTACAATGATATTAGTGAATTTTGTTGTTTGCTTGCTTTTTTATAACTTCTTGGCTTGATTATTTCGGTGAATTCGGGAACAAACAGGTGGCTTGCAACATTTTGCCTGTACCCGTATCGAAATGTCACCAGTGCCAGTGTTCCCCTGAAGAGATTGGCCCTAAATTTCATTCCTTATACTTATTGTGTCATTTACCTATTTACTTCTTTATTTCGTCTTGAATTAAGCATTCTACAGCTACAGAATGTACAAATTTTCAAAGCTACTTACTCTCTTCTGTGTGATTTTCAATGATTTGCGATACTTTATATATATATGCGATTTCAGTAGGACCTATGTCTTAATATATCTCTGCATCATTTGATCTACAATGATATTAGTGAATTTTGTTGTTTGCTTGCTTTTTATAACTTCTTGGCTTGATTATTTCGGTGAATTCGGGAACAAACAGGTGGCTTGCAACATTTTGCCTGTACCCGTATCGAAATGTCACCAGTGCCAGTGTTCCCCTGAAGAGATTGGCCCTAAATTTCATTCCTTATACTTGTTGTGTCATTTACCTATTTACTTCTTTATTTCGTCTTGAATTAAGCATTCTACAGCTACAGAATGTACAAATTTTTCAACCTACTTACTCTCTTCTGTGTGATTTTCAATGATTTGCGATACTTTATATATATATGCGATTTCAGTAGGACCTATGTCTTAATATATCTCTGCATCATTTGATCTACAATGATATTAGTGAATTTTGTTGTTTGCTTGCTTTTTTATAACTGTAGCAGCTTGATTATTTCGGTGAATTCGGGAACAAACAGGTGGCTTGCAACATTTTGCCTGTACCCGTATCGAAATGTCACCAGTGCCAGTGTTCCCCTGAAGAGATTGGCCCTAAATTTCATTCCTTATACTTATTGTGTCATTGCCTATTTGTCTTTGTTTTCGTCTTGAATTAAGCATTCTACAGCTACAGAATGTACAAATTTTCAAAGCTACTTACTCTCTTCTGTGTGATTTTCAATGATTTGCGATACTTTATATATATATGCGATTTCAGTAGGACCTATGTCTTAATATATCTCTGCATCATTTGATCTGCAATGATATTAGTGAATTTTTGTTGTTTGCTTGCTTTTTTATAACTTCTTGGCTTGATTATTTCGGTGAATTCAGGAACAAACAGGTGGCTTGCAACATTTTGCCTGTACCCGTATCGAAATGTCACCAGTGCCAGTGTTCCCCTGAAGAGATTGGCCCTAAATTTCATTCCTTATACTTATTGTGTCATTTACCTATTTACTTCTTTATTTCGTCTTGAATTAAGCATTCTACAGCTACAGAATGTACGGAAATTTTCAAAGCTACTTACTCTCTCTTCTGTGTGATTTTCAATGATTTGCGATACTTTATATATATATGCGATTTCAGTAGGACCTATGTCTTAATATATATATCTCTGCATCATTTGATCCTGACCATGATATTAGTAATGAATTTTGTTGTTTGCTTGCTTTTTTATAACTAGCTTGGCTTGATTAATTTCACGAATTCACGAGACAAACAGGTGGCTTTGCAACATTTTGCCTGTACCCGTATCGAGCGTGTCACCAGTGCCAGTGTTCCCCTGAAGAGAATTGGCCCTAAATTCCATTCCTTATGCCCATTGTGTCATTTACCTATTTACTTCTTTATTTCGTCTTGAATTAAGCATTCTACAGCTACAGAATGTACAAATTTTCAAAGCTACTTACTCTCTTCTGTGTGATTTTCAATGATTTGCGATACTTTATATATATATGCGATTTCAGTAGGACCTATGTCTTAATATATCTCTGCATCATTTGATCTACAATGATATTAGTGAATTTTGTTGTTTGCTTGCTTTTTTATAACTTCTTGGCTTGATTATTTCAATTTGAATTTGAGAACAAACAGGTGGCTTGCAACATTTTGCCTGTACCCGTATCGAAATGTCACCAGTGCCAGTGTTCCCACTGAAGAGATTGGCCCTAAATTTCATTCCTTATACTTATTGTGTCATTTACCTATTTACTTCTTTATTTCGTCTTGAATTAAGCATTCTACAGCTACAGAATGTACAAATTTTTCAAAGCTACTTACTCTCTTCTGTGTGATTTTCAATGATTTGCGATACTTTATATATATATACGATTTCAGTAGGACCTATGTCTTAATATATCTCTACATCATTTGATCTACAATGATATTAGTGAATTTTGTTGTTTGCTTGCTTTTTTATAACTTCTTGGCTTGATTTATTTTCGGTGAATTTGGGAACAAACAGGTGGCTTACGCGTTTTGCCTGTACCAGCGTATCGAAATGTCACCAGTACCAGTGTTCCCCTAGAAGAGATTGGCCAGCTAAATTTCATTCCTTATACTTGTTGTGTCATTTACCTATTTACTTCTTTATTTCGTCTTGAGTTAAGCATTCTACAGCTACAGAATGTACAAATTTTCAAAGCTACTTACTCTCTTCTGTGTGATTTTCAATGATTTGCGATGCTTTATATATATATGCGATTTCAGTAGGACCTATGTCTTAATATATCTCTGCATCATTTGATCTACAATGATATTAGTGAATTTTGTTGTTTGCTTGCTTTTTTATAACTTCTTGGCTTGATTGTTTCGGTGAATTCAGGAACAAACAGGTGGCTTGCAACATTTTGCCTGTACCCGTATCGAAATGTCACCAGTGCCAGTGTTCCCCTGAAGAGATTAGCCCTAAATTTCATTCCTTATACTTATTGTGTCATTTACCTATTTACTTCTTTATTTCGTCTTGAATTAAGCATTCTACAGCTACAGAATGTACAAATTTTCAAAGCTACTTACTCTCTTCTGTGTGATTTTCAATGATTTGCGATACTTTTATATATATATGCGATTTCAGTAGGACCTATGTGCTTTAATATATCTCTGCATCATTTGGTCTGCAATGATAATGGTCTGAAGATTTGCAATTTGTTTGCTTGCTTACATTTTATAACTTCTTGAACAATTATTTCGAAGAATTAGATTCAAGAACAAACAATAGGTGGCTTGCAACATTTTGCCTGTGCCATATTATCTAGAAATGTCTGGTACCAGTGTTCCCCTGAAGAAGATTGGCCCTAAATTTCATTCCTTATACTTGTTGTGTCATTTACCTATTTACTTCTTTATTTCGTCTTGAATTAAAAGCATTCTACAGCTACAGAATGTACAAATTTTCAAAAGCTTACTCTCTTCTGTGTGATTTTCAATGATTTGCGATACTTTATATATATATGCGATTTCAGTAGGACCTATGTCTTAATATATCTCTGCATCATTTGATCTACAATGATATTAATGTTAATTTTGTTGTTTGCTTGCTTTTTTATAACTTCTTGGCCGATTATTTCGGTGAATTCGGGAACAAACAGGTGGCTTGCAACACGGTGCCTGTACCCGTATCGAAATGTCACCAGTGCCAGTGTTCCCCTGAAGAGATTGGCCCTAAATTTCATTCCTTATACTTGTTATTGTCATTTACCTATTTACTTCTTTATTTCGTCTTGAATTAAGCATTCTACAGCTACAGAATGTACAAATTTTCAAAGCTACTTACTCTCTTCTGTGTGATTTTCAATGATTTGCGATACTTTATATATATATGCGATTTCAGTAGGACCTATGTCTTAATATATCTCTGCATCATTTGTTCTACAATGATGTTAGTGAATTTTGTTGTTTGCTTGCTTTTTTATAACTTCTTGGCTTGATTATTTCGGTGAATTCGGGAACAAACCGTTGGCTTGCAACATTTTGCCTGTACCCGTATCGAAATGTCACCAGTGCCAGTGTTCCCCTGAAGAGATTGGCCCTAAATTTCATTCCTTATACTTATTGTGTCATTTACCTATTTACTTCTTTATTTTCGTCTTGAATTAAGCATTCTACAGCTACAGAATGTACAAATTTTCAAAGCTACTTACTCTCTTACTGTGTGATTTTCAATGATTTGCGATACTTTATATATATATGCGATTTCAGTAGGACCTATGTCTTAATATATCTCTGCATCATTTGATCTACAATGATATTAGTGAATTTTGTTGTTTGCTTGCTTTTTTATAACTTCTTGGCTTGATTATTTCGGTGAATTCAGGAACAAACAGGTGGCTTGCAACATTTTGCCTGTACCCGTATCGAAATGTCACCAGTGCCAGTGTTCCCCTGAAGAGATTGGCCCCTAGAATTTCATTCCTTATACTTACATTGTGTCATTTACCTATTTACTTCTTTATTTCGTCTTGAATTAAGCATTCTACAGCTACAGAATGTACAAATTTTCAAAGCTACTTACTCTCTTCTGTGTGATTTTCAATGATTTGCGATACTTTATATATATATGCGATTTCAGTAGGACCTATGTCTTAATATATCTCTGCATCATTTGATCTACAATGATATTAGTGAATTTTGTTGTTTGCTTGCTTTTTTATAACTTCTTGGCTTGATTATTTCGGTGAATTCGGGAACAAACAGGTGGCTTGCAACATTTTTGCCTGTACCCGTATCGAAATGTCACCAGTGCCAGTGTTCCCCTGGAAGAGATTGGCCCTAGAATTTCATTCCTTATACTTATTGTGTCATTTACCTATTTACTTCTTTATTTCGTCTTGAATTAAGCATTCTACAGCTACAGAATGTACAAATTTTCAAAGCTACTTACTCTCTTCTGTGTGATTTTCAATGATTTGCGATACTTTATATATATATGCGATTTCAGTAGGACCTATGTCTTAATATATCTCTGCATCATTTGATCTACAATGATATTAGTGAATTTTGTTGTTTTGCTTGCTTTTTTATAACTTCTTGGCTTGATTATTTCAGTGTGAATTCGGGAACAAACAGGTGGCTTGCAACATTTTGCCTGTACCCGTATCGAAATGTCACCAGTGCCAGTGTTCCCCTGAAAGAGATTGGCCCTAAATTTCATTCCTTACCACTTATTGTGTCATTTACCTATTTACTTCTTTATTTCGTCTTTGAATTAAGCATTCTACAGCTACAGAATGTACAAATTTTTCAAAGCTACTTACTCTCTTCTGTGTGATTTTCAATGATTTGCGATACTTTATATATATATACGATTTCAGTAGGACCTATGTCTTAATATATCTCTGCATCATTTGATCTACAATGATATTAGTGAATTTTGTTGTTTGCTTGCTTTTTTATAACCCGCTTGGCTTGATTATTTCGGTGAATTCGGGAACAAACAGGTGGCTTGCAACATTTTGCCTGTACCCGTATCGAAATGTCACCAGTGCCAGTGTTCCCCTGAAGAGATTGGCCCTAAATTTCATTCCTTATACTTATTGTGTCATTTACCTATTTACTTCTTTATTTCGTCTTGAAGATTAAGCATTCTACAGCTACAGAATGTACAAATTTTCAAAGCTACTTACTCTCTTCTGTGTGATTTTCAATGATTTTGCGATACTTTATATATATATGCGATTTCAGTAGGACCTATGTCTTAATGTATCTCTGCATCATTTGATCTACAATGATATTAGTGAATTTTGTTGTTTGCTTGCTTTTTTATAACTTCTTGGCTTGATTATTTCGGTGAAGATTCGGGAACAAACAGGTGGCTTGCAGCTTGTTTGCCTGTACCCGTATCGAAATGATGTCACCAGTGCCAGTGTTCCCCTGAAGAGATTGGCCCTAAATTTCATTCCTTATACTTATTGTGTCATTTACCTATTTACTTCTTTATTTCGTCTTGAATTAAGCATTCTACAGCTACAGAATGTACAAATTTTCAAAGCTACTTACTCTCTTCTGTGTGATTTTCAATGATTTGCGATACTTTATATATATATGCGATTTCAGTAGGACCTATGTCTTAATATATCTCTGCATCATTTGATCTACAATGATATTAGTGAATTTTGTTGTTTGCTTGCTTTTTTATAACTTCTTGGCTTGATTATTTCGGTGAATTCGGGAACAAACAGGGTGGCTTGCAACATTTTGCCTGTACCCGTATCGAAATGTCACCAGTGCCAGTGTTCCCCTGAAGAGATTGGCCCTAAATTTCATTCCTTATACTTATTGTGTCATTTACCTATTTACTTCTTTATTTCGTCTTGAATTAAGCATTCTACAGCTACAGAATGTACAAATTTTTCAAAGCTACTTACTCTCTTCTGTGTGATTTTCAATGATTTGCGATACTTTATATATATATGCGATTTCAGTAGGACCTATGTCTTAATATATCTCTGCATCATTTGATCTACAATGATATTAGTGAATTTTGTTGTTTGCTTGCTTTTATAACTTCTTGGCTTGATTATTTCGGTGAATTCGGGAACAAACAGGTGGCTTGCAACATTTTGCCTGTACCCGTATCGAAATGTCACCAGTGCCAGTGTTCCCCTGAAGAGATTGGCCCTAAATTTCATTCCTTATACTTATTGTGTCATTTACCTATTTACTTCTTTATTTCGTCTTGAATTAAAGCATTCTACAGCTACAGAATGTACAAATTTTCAAAGCTACTTACTCTCTTCTGTGTGATTTTCAATGATTTGCGATACTTTATATATATATGCGATTTCAGTAGGACCTATGTCTTAATATATCTCTGCATCATTTGATCTACAATGATATTAGTGAATTTTGTTGTTTGCTTGCTTTTTTATAACTTCTTGGCTTGATTATTTCGGTGAATTCGGGAACAAACAGGTGGCTTGCAACATTTTGCCTGTACCCGTATCGAAATGTCACCAGTGCCAGTGTTCCCCTGAAGAGATTGGCCCTAAATTTCATTCCTTATACTTATTAACCCTGTCCATTTACCTATTTACTTCTTTATTTCGTCTTGAATTAAGCATTCTACAGCTACAGAATGTACAAATTTTTCAAAGCTACTTACTCTCTTCTGTGTGATTTTTCAATGATTTGCGATACTTTATATATATATGCGATTTCCAGTAGGACCTATGTCTTAATATATCTCTGCATCATTTTGATCTACAATGATATTAGTGAATTTTGTTGTTTGCTTGCTTTTTTATAACTTCTTGGCTTGATTATTTCGGTGAATTCGGGAACAAACAGGTGGCTTGCAACGATTTTGCCTGTACCCGTATCGAAATGTCACCAGTGCCAGTGTTCCCCTGAAGAGATTGGCCCTAAATTTCATTCCTTATACTTATTGTGTCATTTACCTATTTACTTCTTTATTTCGTCTTGAATTAAGCATTCTACAGACTACAGAATGTACAAATTTTCAAAGCTACTTACTCTCTTCTGTGTGTGATTTTCAATGATTTGCGATACTTTATATATATATGCGATTTCAGTAGGACCTATGTCTTAATATATCTCTGCATCATTTGATCTACAATGATATTAGTGAATTTTGTTGTTTGCTTGCTTTTTTATAACTTCTTGGCTTGATTATTTCCCGGTGAATTCGGGAACAAACAGGTGGCTTGCAACATTTTGCCTGTACCCGTATCGAAATGTCACCGAGTGCCAGTGTTCCCCTGGAAAGAGATTGGCCCTAAATTTCATTCCTTATACTTATTGTGTCATTTACCTATTTACTTCTTTTATTTCGTCTTGAATTAAGCATTCTACAGCTACACCGGAGATGTACCAAATTTTCAAAGCTACTTACTCTCTTCTGTGTGATTTTCAATGATTTGCGATACTTTGTATATATATATGCGATTTCCAGTAGGACCTATGTCTTAATATATCTCTGCATCATTTGATCTACAATGATATTAGTGAATTTTGTTGTTTGCTTGCTTTTTTATAACTTCTTGGCTTTTGAACAAACATTCTGATACTTGAAATCCTCCATCTGTACGTTTATCACCAGGTTGCCTTCTCGCGGATCATAAGATCATTTAGGGGCACTCTTTTCTGGTTACGATCTTCAATCCCATAATGATAACGCAGCTTCCATTTTTTCAATTGCTGGATCACGAGCAATTTTTGTTGATGGTGAGGTTGAAGCTATAGAATTCATTATTTTGTCTTCCGGATTTCTTGATGGATCGTACAGTTGATTCATTAACATTGGAAATAGCGTGATATGGATGCAAACGACTCACCAAGGCGTAAACGGTCAAGCATTTCTCATCTTTGCTTTAAGCGGTAACACTTTTTTTTCCGCGTCCGGAACTAATTTTTCTTTCCTTTTACTCGACATTATAAATTGGGAACAAAGCAGAAGAGACACGTGTTATTCAAACAAAATTATTGCAACGACTGACAAATTGAAGCAATAAAACACCGACCGTGGCGAAGGCGGCTCTTATCAAAGGACATAGGTGAACGTGCAATACGGCGGCGGCGGCATTTGACAACGTACTTTAGGCATAGTGGCAATAAGGTTCGTTTCACTTTGTTATTAGTCCATTCGGTTACACTCTTTGTAAAAGCCGCCTTAATATACCGACTGGATCCCCAAATAAAGAAATTTTTGAGTCGCGAATACAGGAACTTAGTCACAATTTCTTAACCAACGAATAGTGAAAACGCGAATAAGGGAACCGTGAATAAGGAGCTTTAACAGGTGGTAACCTTAAAACCTTAACCTATAATTTGAAATGCTATTCTTATAAATAGATATCTTACTAATGGCCTTTAATTAGGCTTCCTTAGCCGACTTTGATTCAGATATTAAAACGCTGGTAACTGGAATTTCAGTTGCTTTGACATCCATTTCCACTTGGCTAGAAATTCCCCACATGTATGATGTGCTATTGAAATCGATTTTTATTTCAAAAGCGAACACTCCGATAGCATGGAAGTCACAGAGATGTAAACGCGTTTTATTAAAGCGGTAGAAAGAAAATGGAATTTAATGTGCTTCAATACAGAACGCTTTGCCGACCCGGTGGCGCAGTGGTCTAAGGCGCTGGCCTCTGATTATTCGTCCGTAAGGGGTCGGGTTCGAATCCCGTCAGGCATGGATGTTGTGTTTGTCTTACGGCACTGGCGCTCTCCCTTCCCTGGAACCAGTGACCCTAAATTAGGGACGGGCGACTGCTTATAGCCACATTGAAGTATCTCACGGTGGTCGTTAAACCTCCAATCAAAAAAAAAAAAAAAAACTAAGAACGGTTTGCGAAATCCATAAAAATATTTCTTTGTTATCTTAAAGTGACTAAGTGAAAAATCACCAATGTAAATGTACTTGCTAGAATCAATTGCTGCATGTCACGGGTTCTTATCTGTGTTGATATTTCAATTTTGTGCATTTAGAGACACGTTTCTTCAAATTAACCGAATCAACGTGTTGTTGGCCAGTCAAAAAAAACCCCAATAAAACTTACATTGGCAAAATAAAAAAAGCGCATTTTCCTACCTTGCAGAGCAGCGTAAATTTAGATGCCGTGAATCGACTGCGCATTGTTCTTGAAGTTTAGAATACATAGCGCACACCCTCGCATGTAGAACATATTGAAGTTTCGGTCGGCAGCAGAAGATAATGAAACGCACTATTGTCTGCCACACGATCTGCTTGCATAGACCTTTAAATACCCAAAAACTGTGTGTTAAATACTATGTTAAACATTGTACAACTTGAATGTTAATAAAGCTTAATATGCTGAAAAAAATTGAAATAAGAAGCTCTCTGAAGATGAAAGAAAAAGGTAAATGAGTGAAAATTTTAATTCGAAACAAGGCCTTGCTGCGTTTGCATGGTGCCTGTTCAGGCCTCAACCTTTTCACCATTTAGACTAAACATCAACAAGAATGAAACCACAGTGTAACCTTCAAGGCCTTAAATTGCAACCTTCAACACTACCAGTAAACAAATAAGGCAAGAAGAGTAGATACTTCTGAGAAATAAAAACATATATGTAGAAAATGAACTGGAGGTAATCAGGGGCAAATGCCTAGACCACATGCTAACATAACCAGAGGCTGATACTATACTTTAGGATAGAATACTGGGTTTTTTATTGTCCGGTGACTGCAAGCAATAAATTTATATTACCAATTGCAAATATTACTTCGGCAAATTAAGGGACAATAAATTAGCTTCTTTATCAGTGCATGCTTTCCGATGGTACTGGCCGTGGAAACAGGATCATTCTGGAATAAAAAAAAACCTGGTCCCTTACATTTTTAAATATTTGAGACACAATGCTCTTGAAAATTCTACAGTTTCTTACATAAGCATCGTTTTGGTTTGTCAGTCACTTTTATCACCAAGCCATTTGTGCATCCACTGCGATGTTGCCATCTCACGAGAAATAAAATAATACAGCCCTATTGTTCACCTCTTGGAGCAAGCACATAGGCATCGACATATCCAACACCTATGCTTACTTTTCATCCACTCGGATGTTTCCATCGTTCGGAATTAAAATATATTTGCCCATCGCTCAGAGTAAAGAAAATTTTAATAGTTCCACAGTTCCCTGCTAGGGGAGCAACACATAAGCGTCAACATATCCAACACCTATGCAACCCCCTTCCCCATACTGCCATCCACTCAGATGTTTCCAACGCTCAGAATAAAATTATATTGTCATTGCTGGGTATACAATTTCTAACTACAGTTCCACCATTCACCGCTTCAAAGGGGGAACAGCACATAAGCATCGACATATCCAACACCAATGCATCCCCCGCTTCCCACCCTTCCACTTAGATTTTTTTCATCGCTCCGGAATAAAATTATGTTGCCATCACTGGGCATAAAGAAATTATCAAAAGATTCCGTCGTTCTTTCGCGAGAAACAGCGCATAACGTGCATTGTTTAGTTGTTGTCAACCCCTGGTATCTATCACCCCCCCCATATGTGCATCCAATCCATATTCACGTCCCTTGGAACAAAAATAATAACGTTCCGGCATTTACCGCTATGGGATGCACACAGGCATGAACATATTCAACACCTATGCATCCCCCTTCCCACCCAGTGAAAAAATGTTGCCATTGATCGGGATAAAATTTAATAAACTTATTTCCGTTGTTGTTCACCGCTTGGGGCAGCCTATAAGCATCGTTTAGTTGTAGTCAACCCTTTCTATCACCCGCTTATTTTTGCATCACCACTGCGATGTGTCCATGTCTTTTCGGAATAAAAATAATACATTTCCATCGTTCACTGCTAGGGGCAGCATATAAGAATCGACATATCCAGCACACCTATGCATCACCGCTTCACACACGCTTCCCCTCAGATGTTGCCATGTCGGTTATGAAATTATGTTGCCAACGCTCGGAATAAGAATTAATCAAGTTCCGTCGTTCATCGCTAGGGTCAGCTCATAAACATCGTTTGGTTGTTGTTACCCACTTCTATCATGCACACATTTTTTTGTATCCACTCCGATGTTGCAATCCTCGGAATAAAAAATAATGAAGTTCCATTGTCAACGTTGAGGGGGCAGCACAGAAGTATCCCTTTTGGTGCTGTCATCCTCCTCTATCACCCACCCATTTGTGCTCCGATGTTGGCATCGCTCGGAATAAAAATATGGTGTCATCGGTCGAAATAAAAAATCATGAAGTTCCGGCAATCGTTAACCGCTAAGGGAAAGCATCCATCGATTGGGTGTTGTCATTCCCCCTTCCCACCCACTCTGATGTTGCCATCGATCAGGAGTTAAAACTTTCCTGTACTGCCCGTACAATTATATTTGTGCATATAATTGTCGGTGTTATGATTGTCTGGGTGTTTTCATTTTCTGGGTGTTTTGATTGTCGGTGTTTTCATTTCTGGGTGTTTTGATTGTCAGTGTTTCGACCTGCCGGCAGCGTTTTAACCTGTCGATGTTTTGAACTGTCGGTGTTCCTGATTTGTCGGTGTTTTGATCATCGGCGTTTTTTACTAGACCTCTCCGCTTCTAAGGACGCCAGTGAAAAATGTCCCTGTTCCTATTGTACGATATTCGATAAAATAAAGATAAGGAACGTTATTCTCTGTAAAGAGATGAACATCTTTCTCTACTAGGAACGCAAAAGTCAATTAAAGCCTTCTATCTTTGCCTTCCGGGAAGAGGGTATATTCTAGAAGTGCTCTTTATGCTTAGCGCAGGGTTTTGCCCATGGACAATATTTTTATCATACTCTCAACATTTAAATCATTCGAAATTCTCTCTCAAAGAGGCGAGGGTCCATATCACGTTTCACTCTACTAACGATGAATCTGAAAAAAATCATTGGAGAAGTAATATGCTGCCACTTTTAACTTGATCGATTTGGAAATCTGTTTGCTTCTGGTAATTTCTTGTACTATTAAAAACATTTTTTCTCACCATTTGTTTATTTTCGTAACATTCAATTTAAGCGCTAGTAGAAATCAATAGCTCTTTCTTTTTAGATGTTTAACCGACCTTAGAAATCCGGTTGTGACTTTTTTAACCGGTTCCAGTGATTATGAATAACTTTGATAATTTCTTGATTTTTACTTGCATGGGAAAGGATTCAAAAGGCGTGCTTATGACCAACCAACAACAAGTTGTCATCTTATTTGTTTAATGTTCGTTTCCAGCTGCATGCCTTCCAAAATAAGAAAAATGAAGAAATTTATAATCTTTGTGTTTATTTTATCATTGATAACACTGACTAGTATATTTATCAACATTTTAAAATTTAAGAAATCCACACGGTGTAGATGTAACGAAATATTACATCTTCTAACCTTCATGAATCTTCATGACGTGGCTTTTCTGTCAGCGATCGCCATCGCTGACTGCCATTTGTACGTTCCTACGTCACTAGGCTCTAATCTTTTTATATCTGAGTGCATCAGACTCTCCGCTTCCCATTGAGGCCATATTTGAGTATCTGTGCTCGCTTGTCATGCAAACATGAGAGGAGACAACGCTGAAGAAAAAATCTAATCGCTGTCCAACATATCTGCCTCGCTCACAGTTCGTCCAGTTTAAGTACGTACGATAGCCTTCTCTGATTTCGTG
This sequence comes from Macrothele yani, assembly GCA_039090855.1. Classification (NCBI taxonomy): domain Eukaryota; kingdom Metazoa; phylum Arthropoda; class Arachnida; order Araneae; family Macrothelidae; genus Macrothele; species Macrothele yani. The sequence goes on along the minus strand of CM077034.1, from coordinate 69,778,216 downwards.
GGTCGTAGTTACTATTTCAATCTATTAATGCCACAATTCAAAGCTAATCGAACTTTGGAACTTGTCTGTCGTGTCCTTATTTTACAGTTTCTGCGGGACATCTATGAGGACATCAAGGGCCCAACAATTTTGTGTGTGTGCGCTGAAGTTTGTAAACATGTTGCAAATACTCACGTGACCTACCCATTCTTCCAGTGTCAATGTGTTTGCTTATGCTTTTCTTCGTGTTGCATTTTCAACAAACACAATGACCGAAAAGACTGTAGGATAAATTACACAAGAACACGTACAATGGGAAGAAGTCTTCAAGTGTAAATTAAGAGTACCTTAATAGGTGTAAAAGACAAGGATTTGATATATATTTCTTAAAAGTATGGTATGCTTGCTATGTAGAACGGAAGTTTGCTCTATCAATCCCGTATTTCTAAAAATCCCGAAAATCTAAAGTGGAACTTCCAAATTTCTTTTGTCAACATTTTAAATTTCTTTGATAATTTAGCTGAAAGTTTCCTTTGAATAGTTTACCATGATTACCGTCATTCGATATTCCCCGATTTATGTATACATAATATACGTTTAATATACAATATGTAGCATACTGTATTTCATGGTCTTTGGCATATATTTTTCTAATAAATGAATAAATGTCCTTATGAGGAATGTATTCTAATTTTTGAAATGCCACATTCTTGAAATACAGTTGAATAACAAATAAAGTTTTCAGTTTTATATTTGAAAAATAAACTATATAAAACATTTATATTGGTTTAAATCTCTAAGGTATTGAAATAGATTCATGTAAGGTATTGAAGCCGTCGGAGGCTTGAAATAAAATAAAGAACCGTTATTAATATTTACCATCTTTTAACATATTGCTCTTCAAATCAACAGATAAAAATGCACATAATTTTTTTAAGTCGGAAACAAATTTTATCTTCTTGAAGTAATAGTCACAAAAATAGTAAAACCAAGTTACGGTACCTTTATTAATTGTGCAAAAAATAAATGTTCTGGGGCTATCATTTTAATATTAGTATAAGAAACCTTTGAAACACAAAGTAACTGAAAGTATATTAGGTTTATAACGTATATTATAATTTAACTTTCATTTTTAGTTTTTCACTACGTACATTTTTTAATCTGTTCTCATTAACCTTTTCAACCTTAACGTTATTTTTTCTCACTCACTGGAATTTATTTGGCGACAGTCTTGAGGTCAGGTATAAATGACGCATGTGTTCACGTTTTACTAAAAAAAGGACAATGTATATAATGATCAAAAGCGCAGTATTAAGTGGGAGTATAAGTGAAACATTGCGATGTGTGCTGTACTTTGAAAGCCAGTTGTATGTGTATTCGATTCAGTTGCACTCCACTATATACAGTATGTACCTTCCTGTGTAGACATTGCGATGTTTTTCAATCGGATAGGATTTGTGTGTTTAAAATTCTGACACATGCCAATGAAATTAGCATCTATGTATGTTATTATCCGCCCAAAGCAGTATCTAGGATCGATTACTGAGAAATGAAAACTTCCATTACTTTCTCGAGCAAGGTAGCATATTTCAGCAAACCGCGTTCAGCATGCTACAATTCTGTGGCAATAAATCGTTTGTGTTGCGCAACTCACTATTCACTCCACCGGAACGTTCGCAAGAGCCCAAACTTTCAATTTTTCAACTACCGAACTAGAACTTTTGCTTGTGAATGATCCTTATTTTTCCATTTTCCGTGTGGCACAACATTGATTTTTGCATTTTGAAAAGACTATCTCACATGCATGTAATTCAAAACATAAAAAAGTTGAATGCTCGAGACGTGCGCTTTTGAATTTTACACGAAAAGTTGCTGATGACAGATCATTTTTCTGCTTCTGTTGGTTTCATTAATGGAAATTTCCTCTTTTCAGAAAACATTTTCTTCGTGAACAAAAAACGACGAATATTTTGAAATTCATATATTTTCAGCTCTGTCAGTGAGAAAACCCTTGGAACTTTCTGGTATCCAAATATGAAGAACATCAAGAAAAGTAACATAATATTAAGTGAAAAATATTGAAACTTTAGGGTATCCAAATATCAGGAATATGTATTTGTAAAAAGAAAATAACGTAAGAAGACAAGATTCGACGGAACAAATTACACTTATGGTGGAGGTCATAAGAGGTGCTATGAAAAGGTTTTACGGAAGGTACTGTGAACCATAACTTTTACTCCTCTCAAAGAAAAACCCGTATTGAAACTTTTACTGGTGTGATAAGCGCTCCTCTCCAGTCCTTCATTCTCCGATTCCCTACTCACCACATTATGGGAAAGGAAAGTTTCGCTGACACGGACAAAATGCTTTTCGGCACAAAACAATGAGTAAAATACTGTATTTGTCTCACTTTTCTTACGTTCGTAGCAATCGTAGTTAACACAGTTAGCACATAATTATTCCGAAAATATCAGTGTCAACACTCTTTCTAAATGAATAGCAAAGCTATGGCGAAGGTTCCCCAATTTCATTAATTTCCGCATAAAATTGTCGATTCTTGCACAAATAACATATTCATTCCAGCTGGTTTCAACCAATTTTGTTTACATGATTTCAATCGCTCCTGTCTATCGAGGAGACGATTTTTGAAATTTTGCTCCTGTTCATGTAAAATATGGCATGCGTTGTCAAATAACGAGGAATTCATGAAATTTGGAGTAAAATTGTATTTCGATTTTTAGAAAATTATTCACATGGGCCATGGGCCGAAGTCTCTTTTTGCGGGAAAGACACCATGCACATTAGAACCTGCGCGCCTACATTGGGTCTTTTCAAATACAACTTACAAAATGCCTTTTTCACGCAATTCCGGAGCGACTGGAATGCAGGACAAAACTTCTGACGACAGAAATTACCTGCTTCTGATTTTCGGCTCTGCATATGTACTTAGTGATTTTCCAAATTTCGTAACCAATTTCAACCAATCAGCACTACGCCCTTAACGTAACCAATTGGGCGTGGCTCAATTTGGCATGGAAATCGTGTTTCATTCTGGGGCGATAAAAACGCTGTAACAATATTGTTACGGAAATAAATGGAATAAAATTTCAATGAGTTTTATCTCTAAATGCTTGTTCATTTATTTTGCATTTTCTTTAAAACTGTGTAAAGGTTTTTCTATCGAAGTGAACTCTTCAACTTGGGAAGTTCAGTTTTTAAGCCGACTTGTTTACATCTACAAAAATATTAATTTATTTATGCGAAAACCAAAAGCTATGAGCAAGCTGCATTAATTTTCTGGAGATCAAGCGGTTCCGTATAAATAATTTGGGAATTTTTTTTAAATACCAGCTTCGAATAAAGAAACTATTTCCTCTTCAGAAGCGTTACTAAAAATATTCCCTACATAGTCATGCAGAATGCGTTGTAAAACTGTAAACTGCAAAGAAAACAAAGTTGTATGTAGATTGAATTAAATAAAGAACATACTGTGATAGTTTCGAGAGCATATGTCATACTGAATACAAAATTTTTTCAACTCTGATGCGTTACTGGAGATAGTAGCGTCGTTTCGATCATGACGGCGTTGGTTTTGAAATATGTATAAGCGCTTACAGCAACTATCGTCTATGAAATGTCCTGCGAATTACTAACATAGTTTCCAGACCTATGGAAAATTCTTCCAGTAAAATATTTATAACGGCGAAAATCCAAGCACATCGGCGAAAAATGTCTCAAAAAAAAAAAAAAAAAAAAGAACGACAGTTTCTGCTGGAAGTTACTAGAAAATGAATCATAAGAACGTGTGCCACCTTTTTTAATAGCAATGTTGAATTCTCAAGTGTTTTACGGCAAACATATTTGGTTCTCAAAATCGGCGTTGTTTCTAAATTGCACTCCGCACTTTTTGATTATTAGATAGCGATCAAAAGTAAATTATTCTTGGAAGTTTATTAATTAAGCAAAACGGTCATCTACACATGCGCTGTGAAGTGCTTGGCTTTACTTTGGATCCCCTGGCGGCCAGTTATCGTACTGCATTTACTGAACAAACGATGCATTTTTAGTAGTACGAGGCCAAGTTGTAAATGGCAAACTGCCAATAAAAGGAAAAATGATGATCAAATGTAGAGGATTTTAGGAATGGAGTGTCTCACCCTAGGTCTTAAACAACCCTTAGAAATAGGAAGCCGGTAGATTTGGGCTAGAGTGCCCGATAGGGAAATTGACACGGAAGCGAAGTAGAAAGGGGGAGGAAAACGCCCTTATTTATTTCTGGGTGGACAGTACCCGGGGCCCGACAGCTTAACGTGCCCATCGGACGCACGGCGGATATTTAGTGGATCGAGCGTTCGTACCTGCCTGGGACTGAACCTAAATTCCTTTCCCCGGCAGTCACGGAAGTTGCCCAGTAACCCACCCGCGGCGCCAAAAGCAAATCAGCCATTAACAGTTGGGAAGACATTCAATGTTTTTTCACGAATAAATCGACGTTTGGCGCAAATAATCCTTCACATCATTTAACTGACTGGCATTTACATCTGTTTCCCTCTCATTCTTAGGTTTCAGAATATTTCTGAGTCAACTTCTATTTCGACGCTCACGGAAGAGTAGACACTTAATAATGCTCAAAATAACTATTCTTATTCGGAATTCTTTTTAGATCTCGTAACAGGGAGTAAAAATGAAACGTACTGCCCATACAGTATTTTAACATGAAACCCTTGGATGCATTCATGTGGTAAGATCAAAATGCGCCGGAAACCTAATCTACTCAAAATGTTAGTGCAATATATGTGATCCTTCTCAGAGTTAAAATGACTATTTTTGATCTACCGTATGTGTAACAAAATCAGCGCACTTGGTACTTTTGTTCTAATCATACCAGAGTTTTCTCGCATTTAGATTTCTTTTTATCTGAAATAAATGCTAAATAAAGCGCTACAACTTTCAGATGTTTAATATTTCTTATTATTCTTTGGATAATCTTTGAATTTCCACACATGAAACGTCGATAAGGAACCAGTTGATTGAAAAAGTACTGTAGCTCTTGTTTCTTAAATAATAAATGATGTCTATAGGATTTTCTTGTTGTATATCAGCAAAGCAGCAATTCATAGTTAATTAAGATAACACAATGAGAACATTGATCTTAATCCAAATTTTAAGATACGTATGAATATAAAAATTGTAATCTATATCTTTGCATCTTTACATTACCGTATAAAAACTTTTGCAGCCGCCCCTTGTCTATTTGTCACAACTGAACCTATTTTATGTAGTTCTTTCCTCAGTAGAATTATCGGAATATCCTCACAATTTAAATTTTTAATACAGGGTAGATCGTTTAAGCGAATAGAAGCTTTATTTTGTTTTCTGATTTGAGGTTTAACCATCACCGTGTGCAACTCATTCGCTGCAAGCATTCGTCCCTAATTAAGGGTCACTGGTTCCAGTGAAGGGAGAGAGCCAGTGCCGTAAGACAAACACAACATCTATGCCTCTCGAGGTTCGAACCCGGACCTATCTCAGACGAATGATCAGAAGCCATCGCTCAGGCAACTGCGCCACCGGGAAGGCAGCTTTATTTCTCCAGAGCCATAATAAAAGTCGCTAAATGCTTCATCCGGTATTTTAGTTTTCTCCGCTAAGGAAAAAAAACTTGACAGGTAAAAAACGACAACTGCAAAAAGCTTTTATACAATATTGTAATGATGCAGAGACGTGCAATATAACATTTACAAAAGAGCCTTTATTACCGGTTTTTTTATTTTGAATTTTCTATGTGCAAAGAAATATTTTACTGATTAATGTTATATGTAAAATTATTTAATGATAAAATACTGCTTACTCTGATCATGTGCAATACTTACCACACATGTATAAATACACGGAAGTGCTAAAAGTCATGGGATTCGTACCTAGGTTCATGTAGGACTTCTTCTAGTCCGGCGAAGTACAGTAACTTGGCATGGCATTGATTCCACAGTTGGCCCGAAGACTTCTGGAGAGCCATGCCAGGTGAACAGCCGCCAGTAGTTTCTGGTATTTGTAGGTGCAGGATTTTGGGTGCAAATAGACCTTTCCGCCAAGTCCCATAAGCACACGCATAGCTTCTATGCATTTAAACGATCTGCGAAGGATCACATATATTATTTGGTTTATATCAGGCGAACAGGGTCGCCACACCATTCGTCGGAACTCTCAAGAATGCTCTCGAACATTTTTTAGAACTTGGGCCCGATGTCATGGTGCATTGTCCTCCTGGAAAATACCATGGCTGTTGGGGTACATGAAGTCCATCTAGGAATTCAAATGGTCATCCGGAAGAGCAACAACGCGATTTCCGGTTACAGACATGTTCACGTAGCACAGACGTTCGAAATCATGCCTCGTAAAAACACCCTACATCCATATGGAACCACTATCCGCTTGCACGATGCCTTGTTAAAATTGTTGATGCATGCCACACCCGAACCCTAAAATAAGCTCGTAACAATTGTTTGCGTGACTCATAGGATCACCTTACATGCTGCCGTTCTTCAAGGGTCCAATTACCCTGTTCACGTGACCAGCTGAGGAACTCTGTCGGAGTGGTGGTGTTAACAAAGGCCCTCTGGTGGGTCTTCTGCTCCAACTCTGATTAATGGGTTTAGACCCAATCGACGCTGAATTACGCTCCAATGACCTGATCAATTTGTTTCTGGAATCACCTGCATTGAATGTAGATGTTTCGGGCACAGCCAAACTTCGTCAAACACCACAGGTCACTGTAATTCAGCACCGGTGGTCGGCCACCATGCTGTCATCCACGGTAGGTGGAGAATCCCCATCCGTGAAGGGTATTTTTGATACGCATGTGGCACCGTGAATCCAGGAAGGCTGAATGTTCGCACAGCTTCGAAAAAATCTGAACGTCCCATTCTTCTAGTTTTCACTACCATGCCACGTTAAAACAGATAATTCTGGTCGAGCTTACCATAATCCCACGGGTTCTTTTTTTTTTTTTTTTTTTTTTGAGTTGGAGGTTTAACGACCACCGTGAGCAACTCAATGGGCTATAAGCAGTCGCCCAAGTCCCTAATTTAGGGTCACTGGTTCCAGGGAAGGGAGAGAGCCAGTGCCGTAAACAAACACAACATCCATGCCTCACCGGGACCGTTGAACCCGGACCCCCGTTCGGACGAATGATCAGAGGCCATCGCTTAGACCACTGCGCCACCGGAGCGGCTCCTACGGGTTCACCCTGGCTTACGTGATTACATCTCGCGACGGATAAAACTCGTGGCGTGCGTCGAAGCATTTACACGATGGCCGCGTCAGTTACAATTGGTATTTCATTTTTTTGATTTCAGGAGGTTTAACGACCACCGTGAGCAACTCAATGGGATATAAGCAGTCGCCCGTCCCTAATTTAGGGTCACTGGTTCCAGGGAAGGAGAGAGCCAGTGCCGTAAGACAAACACAACATCCATGCCCGACTGGATTCGAACCCGCACCCCTTACGGACGAATGATCAGTGGCCAGCGCCTTAGACCACTGCGCCAATAACGGGGCGGCCTACAATTGGCATACCGCTATTCCATGATGTTTTGGCCCTTCAGTGTATTAACAACGTAAAGGTATAAAAATAACTTACACATTTATACAACCGTTGTACAGAAGAACAAAATGTTTTGCAATATGTTCATTTAATAAAAAAAATACGAGGGCATTAACTTTGCCTGTGTTGCACTTTAGATATTTGTTTGGTAAAGATTGCAAATGTGGCAAGATTGGGCTTCAACCAACAGAATACGGTTGTCGGTGCTACTAAATAAATTTGTTTCAACTGCGAAAAACGAAACAGTCGGATTACCTGAGGATTTTGGGAAAAACATATAAGGGGTCTTGATGTCGTAGTGGTCGAAGCGATGGCTTATGACCATTCGTCCGCGAGGATGGTCCGTGTTCGAATCCTGGTGAGGCAGGGATGTTGTGTTTGTCTTACGGCACTGGCTCTGTCCCTTCCCTGGAACCAATGACCGTCAATTAGGGACGGGCAAATAGTTTATGGCCCTGAGTTGCTCACGGTGGTTCTTAAATCATGATTAAACAAATAATGAATATGCATAAATTTGAAAATGTACATGAAAATTATGGGCGGGAAGAAAATTATGGCATTTTAAAACAATTACCGCAGCTTCAGTTCTTGTTTTTAAGTGGTGAATTCAACATGCGACAAAAATAACCGTACTGGTGGAGAGCGAATCTCCTAAACAATTATTTTTCGAAACTCCCGCCATTCAGTGGTTTACTGGTGAGCCGTTAGATGGCATTTAGCTGTCAGGCCTGCGTATCGGCAGCCAGTAGCTTTTGTGTTTGGGAGATGTCACTTGACGGAAAGGAAAAAGTTTTTTGTGTCATCGAATCTAATCAAAGTCCGATTTCATTGTCCAGCGGCAATTCAGCACGAAATCCTGAAATAATCAGCCCTCCGACAACTTCATTCGCCCTACATTATTTCGAAGAGAAAGTCACGGAATTTTAAAACCAGTATATAAGAGCAGTGATGAATCCGACGTGGGTCAAACGTTGATGAGACGTTGCTGTCCAAGCCGCCTTGTTTCCCAGACTTTAAAATTTATGTGATCTTTTTTTTCTGTGATAATACGTGAAGAATCCAATTTTTCTCCCGCCTCTGCTCGAGATCCGTATCACTAACGCTATTCAAAACGTCAAAGCTCAGATATTACACTCTTATATTAAAAAAAATGGGCTTCCATGTCGTTTTATGCAGAGTCAAAAACCTGCACACGCACACTCACATTGTGTTTTTGTAACGTACACAACGAACTTAGAGTGTTTTCTCGCCAAATTTACAAAATCTTATCTTCCTTTCTCAAACATAGTATTTGCGGCAATTTTTGAAACCCTGGTAACTATTTTGGATATCCTTGGGCATCCAGGATATCTAAACCGACATAGGTTAAAAAAATTCTATACTAATAATTTTCTGTTTAAGTGTACTCTACGTACAATGAACCTGCCTGTGGTTGTAACATGTGGCTGTTCTGGTGAGGGATACGTGTGTGATAACTGTTCTTTACTTTATTCATTGGCAATTATCTGAGCAGGACAAGAGCAGCGCCCTGGTGGGGCAGCGTTCTAACCGCTAGCTTCTGACTATTCGTGCGAGATGGATCCGGGGTTCGAATCCCGTTAAGTCACGGATGTTGCGTTTGTCTTACGAAACCGGTCTTGTCAAATTTCTGGAACCAGTTGCTTTATATTCGGGAGGGGATCTTAGCAGTTGAGTTGCTAACGGTGGACTTCAAAATTCCAGAATAAAAAGGAAAAATACATATTTTACACTGCCATGCTTCGCACGCTTGGAATAATGTCTTTTGGAGATTTCCGATGAAGAATAATTTGTTTCGGCTTTTCCATTTATCTTTAAAACGGAGGAGAAATTTCGTTCAAACGTTGTGTTATGAAGAACAACTTCCACGTTTCGAAATCTGATACTTATGCTTATTTAAAAATTGTATCTAAACAAGTCTGCGCTTTATGTGTGTGTGATGCAGTCATTTATTACGGAACTTTATATCAATAAATTTCTAATTTCTTTTCTAACAACGTTGAAAAAAAGAAATTTCTGTATGCAAGTGTTATGTCAAATATTCGCAAACTAAACGGTTGTACAGTACAGTATGAGTGCGCAAACGCAGGCGTTTAGAAGAGAAATTTGGGTACTGTTATGCTTGATATTTACTTAGAATGTTTACGATTCGTGTAGATCTGCTGTGAAAAAATCCCTCGTGATCATAAATTTCATGAACTAAAGAAAATATTCATCCCTTTTTCTTAAGTGAATCACCTAAAGAGTCACATAGCATAGGAATATTTAGTTCAATATATGATAACCCATTTCAAGACTAGATGTGTTCAATTAGTCTTGATAAAGAATATTTTTTTGTTATTAAAATCTTTTCATCAAAGAATATAAATCTAGGTAATTTTTAGGATAAAATTTAGATATGATAAATTTTCAGCCAATGAAGTAAGAAAGTAAAAAATTTACACTTTTTTAATCAGAAATAAAGTTTTATTAAGAATTCCTTAACTTTTTTTCGCTCAAAATGGATGAAACTAAAAGGGCTTTAAAAATGGTTTTAAGAAGGCCAAATTTTGCCATGTAGTCTACAATTTCCTATTAAATGTGTCATACACTATTACACTTTCTACGGTCATTGTTGTCAGTTTTCCTTCTGCTAATATTTCACACCTTTTCTGTTCCTGAGTTCTGATTTGTATGGTAATATTTCCGTAGCCTTTTAGAAATAAAATTTTCCTTCAGATGAAAAACATTTATTTAATGGTTGTAGAAAGAACTACATTCTTTTCACAATACTTTGTTGATTAGCTATGGTTTCCCCTTTCGACAGTCTTTTACAAATCAAATGCCAACTGATCATTCGAAGGTCAAAAAATTTGAGAGATATGAAGATAGTTCGTTTCATGATGCACTGGCGGAAGTAACTTAAAATCTTAGCTTTTGTTGATCATTTGGTCCTTCACTCTAGTGATTAAAAATCTACAAAGTGCATTGCCAATTTTAAGATAGATACTGTAAAACGGCGTTAAAAACAAAGCAAAATAGGCAGAGAGTAAAAGGGCATCTTAATTGGGGAATTGGAGCAGATTTTTAAAAACACGCCGCACAAAGTACTTATATTAAAAAATGAGGAGAATCTAAAGCATTCGGAGTACTTTTTGAACAATCTTGTTTTTATTTATTAAAAATGCAATTGAAATTAACAATAAATCATCTGAGAGAGTAACACAAATTTGAAAAATTTAATTTTACAGCTATCTGTTTTCAGATGGCTATAATATTATTGAAATCTTAAACAGATGGCTGTAAATGCCATTTGAAACAGATCTGTTTTCAGATGGCAATAATATTTCATTAATTTTACACAAATATTATTGCCATCTGAAAACATGTGTCAGTCCCGCTCACATAGGCCAAAAATAAAAAAAGGCCAAAAAAAACTTGATTTCATTCAATTTATTTTTCGTGGGAAAGTGGGGGTTGTTAAGAACGGGGTAAGAGAATAAAACAAAATATGAAACTATTTATGCAAACACTGAAATTAGTGGACAGTGAGTTGATCTATGTGGATTGCATCTACTGGATCCGATATTCCTTAGAAAAATGAAAGACACATTTCATCAATGCAGCCAGCTGCAAAGCAGTTACATATGGAAATAATGTTTATCAGTTTTAAATGTGCATTGTCCTGTAACAGAAAATAAAGTAAAAACTTCAGTTTAATAGAAACTAGCAAAAAAATATTTATCTTTTTGATTAGGTAAATAAGTAGGTAGGGAGTAATAAAGTAGTTTCATTTGGTAGACAGCAGTGCCTTCTGACTGGAATGACGACTTCAAAAATAGCAGAACTGACTGGTTTCTCAAAATGTGAGGTATCGCGGATCTTTATCAGTGAAATGTATTCCACATCGTTTTTCGAAGAACCGTAAGTGACTGCAATGCAATGACAATCTGTCAGGAAAAAGATCGCGTTGTCTGAAATAGCTTGTAGGGAAATACAGCATATTCTTTGGGTCGTAATTGTCTGAAACATTCAATGATTACTGTTTGCAAATAATATCTCAACGAACTATGCGCTATGAATTGAAGAGAATGGGTATCGAAAGCTTCATGCGTGTACGGAAAACAATTATTTCAGCGAAAAACGTAAAGTTCCACTGCACTGGTGTCAAGAACACCATGACTAGACATTGGTAGACTAGGAAAAAGACATGTGGTCCTGTGAGTCGCGGTAAACTTCGTTCTCCATCAACGATGTGCCGATAGTTTGGCGGGAGCGCCGTGCAAAAAAGGACCCTACTTACCTTTTGAACACAATGCACGTTACAGGAGGTGGTTCTATGATGTCGCGATATAATCTCTTGATGCGTAAAGGACCCGTTGCTATTCCTGGAAGCATTGATTATTGATGCATTGATGGGCATCAGTCTGCACCGTCAACGCGCAGACTCTGTAGGTTTTGACAGAACACACTGAGTATATTTACTGATATAAACGATACGGTAATACTTTCGGTCAGAGGAGCCAGAGGTTCGGACTCGAGTGCAGGTGGTGCGTACTGAGAATCGTACGCGAAGGACCGTATGCTTATAAGAGCAGGTGGGAGATTGGTTGGCTGGGGCAATATTTTCTTTCTTTCCTGGTCACAAGGCCTTTAATCCAACATTTAAATATATTGACAGACAAAAAGTACAAGCGCATTGATACATTGACATCATTATAAGACACAATCAAAGATACAGAGGTGCGCGCATCCCGCGTCACACTGACAGGTTTATCAGGAATGCAGTCCCGTCGATGTTCATCAGCTGTTGGATACATTCAGCCGTATTCAACACGATTCCGTTGGATCTCGAGTTCTTGCCTGAGATTTGGGCAGTCCAAATCTATACTGGAGTGAGCAGTGTCCAGTTTCAATCTGTATTTCTTATTTGCTTTGTGGCATTTGGAGCACTTAGCATCATTGGAGCAATTCCAGTGTTCGTGCCTGACCTGGCTGCACCGGGAACAGCTTTCTAACACCACGGGACACCTGGCCTTATGGAGCCAGAACCCGCTGCATTTGAAACAAAGGGTTCCTCTGCGGGATTCTCTACAAGAGAGAACCTTCCAGACAAGGAAGATCGAATGAACTCCACCGATTAAGTCTATCGCGTAATGTTGCCTTTTTATTCTGCAGAGTACGGCAATGTCATGGACACAGTGCTAATGTCCTCCGAGCAAAATGTGCTCAGCAGTAGTTCAGCGAGTATGACTGGAACGTCAACTATCTCCCCTGGCCACCGCAAAGCCTGTATATGAACCCCATTGAAAATGTATGTGATATGATAGAGAAATAAATCCAACAGCAAAGTCCCTTTCCGTAAAATCTGAGCATGTTAAATAATTGCATGGTGAACGCCTGGTATGCTCTCGACGGAGATCCACTGCAACACCTTGTGGAATCGAAGACAAATGACACACGTTGTGTAATTTTGAGTAAAGGAGATCCAGCCCTGTATTGAGCAAATGTATCCAAGTTAGTGGCCCGTATGTGTAGCAGGTATTATGAAATTTCCAAAACACTGTTAAAACAAATGTTCTAAGTTAAAATTGATGTCATGTTTTTTTCAAATTGATTCACAGTTACAACTAAATATTATTCACATATGTGTAAAGAATATTACTACCTCTACAATAAAAACCTCATCAGAACGTTAATGTAAATCCTCAGATGCATACATGCTAAAAATTTCGAAAAATGATATCATCGGAAGAAAAAAAGAATAAAAACGTTTCGATGTTTCAGCTACAAATTGTATGATCATCTCTAGCAAAAAAATAATAGGCTGCTTCATTGATTGCAGGAAAATAACAGCTTAACAAAAGTATCTTAATTCCACTGTTTGTTTTTCAAAAATGTGCACATGAAACCTCAATACCCCAATAAAATTGCACATAAAAATTAAGCCTGGCGAAAGGCTGTTAAATGCGAAACGAACTTAAAAATTCTGTTACAGTAAAAGATGATTTGTTAATCTTTTATAAATTTATTTGCTGATATTAAACTGAATGTTTTAAATTGTTTTTTGTTAAGTATGTTTCCCACAAATAGTTTTTAATACAGAACGTATCAATACAGAATATTTCCATACACCATAAAACAAAAACTGTACATTTTCAGAAGTTTAGGAATGTGTGGCCACTGTCTTCTATAAATATTATTATTTTGAAAGAAAACTATGGCTAATGAATTGTTTTCATTGCCGGTCGGAGGGTTTAAAAAAATAATATTCCACTTATCGGCAAAATTCCAATACCTACATAAAAATGTTCTTTTTCTCTTCTGATACTCAAGGCGGAGGTTTCCTAAAAACCTTCTTTTTGGCATTTGCTGCAAGATCTTCGAATATATTTTTGTCCGTCTAATTAAAAACAAACTAGTTCCAAGCGGGCTTATGTATTTTGCGAAATAGCTTATTTATGAGTGAAAATTGATTGATGTAGTTGAGTATTCTCACGACCAGTCATTTTTTTCAGTGGATCAATCTAAATTTAATTTAGCTTAAAAAACTTCATTTCCATTTATTTATTGTATATTGCAGATGTTCAGAAAAGAAGAGAAATGTCTTTAACCAAACACAATGAAACTGAAGGGGACATTATTTCGAATCAACGACTACGGTGAATATCTCAGGAAAATATTTTATACGGAAAATTTTCAGAATGCAAAAATCATGAACATTTTCAGACAATAAATATCGAAGATGTTTCACCAGGATATGTATTGGCAAACAAACACTTCACAAAGCTCTCTCATTTCTACCTCGTACTCATAAAAAAATCAGAATGTGTTTAGAGTAAGTATGGCAATTAAATCAGAATGTGTTTAGAGTAAGTATGGCAATTAAATCAGAATGTGTTTAGAGTAAGTATGACAATTAAACGTTTTTAATCCTCGTAAAAGATATGTGGCCGGGACGGCACAGTATTTCGATACGTCATTTATCAGTTATGCGTTGTGAACAGCGTTTGCGTGACAACTGTGCAGATGATTACGCTGTGCATGACACCATTCCATGAAATAACAATCTCACAGCGCTATAATGGGGCAAAAGAGAAAATATACAGTTCTGTTTGAAATTCGATAGAACTGCATCTGAAGTAGTTGAATTTATTGTAACGTGTAGGGAGTCAATTGATTATTTCGTGCACAAATAATCCGATGGCATGCCACTTTTAAGAGTGGGTAGGAGGATTTGGAAACTTACGAAAGGAATGAACGCCCGAGCATAGTGCGCATGTGTCAACTCATTGAGAAAGTTAGAGAAAAAGACAAAATATGTTCGTAATGTTACCTTGAAGATGCCGTAATGCAAGCTCTGTATAAAAAAGTTAAACTTATCGAATAGTTGCAAGTTACAGAAATTTCTACTTCTCTATCACTACGACATTTTTCTGCGAATAATCTGCAGCTGAATACCGCACAGTACGATTATGTTTTCTTATGATCTTCGACGTAATCTTTCATTTTGATTTCAGCAGCATGTTGTTTTTTGGCCATCCCGGTCGCGTAGTTGGCTAAGGTTTGGCTTATGGCCATTCGTCCGTGAATGGTCGGGTCCGAATCCTGGTGAGGCATGGATGTTGTGTTTGTCTTATGGCAATGGCTCTGTCCTTACTCTGGAACCAGTAGCACTAAATTAGGAAAATGCGACAAATTATATCCCATTGAGATGTTCGCGGGTGTCGTTAAACCTTCAAAAAATGTTCTTTTTTCCTTTCTTTTTTCTATATGATATAGAATTTGTGATTCAAAGTGTACAAATGAAATATCATTAATCTGTGTTCGTTAAAGTCCATAGCAGACGTGATAATTCAAACAGCTGAGTAGATGTCATAAGAATCCTAAATGATTACCATTTCTAATTAGAAATACACTTCCTACAGTTAAGATCAAGCTGCAGGTGGCCGTTCTCACCTAATTTTGGAATTACGAAAATTCCAAAATTAGGTGAGAACGGCCACCTGCAGCTTGATCTTAACTCTAGGAAGTGTATTTCTAATTAGAAACGGTAATCATTTAGGATTCTTTTAATGAACACAAATTGTTAGGAAGAAAAGTAGGGAGAACGTTATTGAATAAAACATTCGCTGATGGTGCAGTATCGAAATTATGTACATCGCAAATTAATACTGCATTCTGCATTCACGGAAATGAAAATTTTCCGATATTAATCTACATTGATGTGAGGTTAATCTGCATTGTGTTAGTCCTTCGAATTTTACAATTTGTGAGTTATGGATAATGTATAAACTGAGGTCCAATGATGCTTCAAATTCTGGTGAGTTTCCACATCGCTTTAACCACATAAACGGCCGACCTATATCAACCAAATGGTAAAACAAAATGAGTCGTAGCTTGCAAATACAATAGCCTACAATGTTCTACGCTCCCAAGGGAGTAATGGTTGAATGTGTGCCGTTTTCCCTTCACATACAAATAGAATATACCCTACCTATCAGAGGTAGTAAGCTCTCAATTCAAGTCCTTTATGATCTGCTCTGTGACAGAAGCATCAGTGGCAAAGGAGCAGTCCCACTGGCACACATATCGTATCATTCAAAAGTTTTCCCACATGTTTCTTAGGTTCGTGGCCACTGTTTTCCTCCTTTAGCTGCAGAAAGGACTAGTGTCAATCATCCCCATAAGTGTCCGTTTTAAATAACAAGGCAAAGTAGGAAAGCAGTCTTCCTGATGTCATGTCTCTCAGATCCCCCATTAGAATAGAGTAGGGACCACTAAATGTAGCTTGAATGAATACGTTCATGATGTGTTCGTCACTTCTTCGGCAGCAAATATATAGCATTTCCAGCTCATTTCATTCCGGTTTGCTAACCCCGAGTTTGTTTCGTTCCTCCTGTTGCTTAACGGAAGTCCACAGTGAATGTTCGGTTTTCAATTTAAAAAAATGCCAAACATATTATTTTTCGTACGGTGGAAAGACAAATATATGTTTCTTCTTCCTAATGAAACTGTACAAGCGTACAAGCACTGAGAGTGGAACTTAAAAAAAATTACACAATCAAATATTACAATTCACAAGAAGAATCACATAAGAAAAGGCTACAAGAACATAGAGGTAGATTGGTATGTCCAAACCTATACTTGTTACAGGTGTAGGGATCAAAATATTATCTAAGGCAATGCCAATTATTTCACGAGTAAAAGCCGTTCTTCTGCGGATAATTGATCCGCACGAAGACGGCTAAAATTATCTGCACAAAGAAGGATGTTACTCGTGAGATATATTTTGTGCGACTCATCAGTATTGGAAAGCCAATAATTTTGTTAGTTAAATTATTTCCGTGATCACAACAGTGTCCTCAGACATATATGTTTTTGTTTTATTGTTTTTCTGTTTCGTATAAGAAAAATCCATGAATTTTGTTTTTTTTAAAGTAGAGAATCAGTTTGAAGTTTGACACCTAAATAATCACTTCAAGGAGCATATTTTTCTGTCTAAACTTCTTAAAAAAATGAAATACTAACATAAAGTTCTTCGTGTAATATTTGCCAAATTGGAAATATATAACAAAGAAAAATAAAGTTATTTTCACATTTACCTTCTATATTATAAAAAAACACAAACACAATTTATACACGATAATAATATATTATACTAAAGCATCACAATTGAAACAATGGATATTACAATAACTATATTACACAATCAAATATTACAATACACAAGGAGATAATGGATACCAGAACGCATTTTTCATTACTGTGACAACCATTTCTTCAGTTTTGGAGGGTTTCACTTTTTTGTGGGAAAGAAAATATATATATTTATTCAATAAGAAAAAAGAGTGCTATCAGATCCGTTGTGTTAATATAGGATTTATGTTTGCTTTTCAAACATATAGTTTAAACATAATTGAGGAGAGAATAATGTGCAAATATAGTACCGAATCACTAGAGAAATGCATGTTCTAATACCAAAAAACGATTAAGATTGTTGTAAAAAATGTCAGTTATCCGACGGCAGTATTACAACCAAAATTTCCGGACCAACTTTCGGACATGTTTCTAAATTATCTCTGTAACTGATTCACTGAGAAGAATACACTTCTAGTGCAGAAATGATCTCACGTGTTTATGATCCTCTATGTGTCACAAATTACATTTTCATTTGCAGTAGCATTGGTTTCTACGCTTGGTTGCATTTTTGGAGGACATTTTGTCTTCTAACAGTAACATTTCAACAACGCGAAAGGTTCCAAATACGTATTCAATTATTAATTTATATTCATTTGAATGTGTATGTGTGAGTTACAAGAATTGCGCGCTTTGCCAAATGAATTGTTGTATTGCACACAGTCGAATCACATTACTGTGATAACCTCCGACTTTTGACATCAACAGCGCGTCGCGAATGAAAGAAGGCACGTGACGTGAGTTTGCTTCGAGGGTATATAAGATGTGCTGTAAGCAATCTGAAAAATATCACTCGTTGCTGTCATGGATAAAAGGAGGGATTTTTGGGATTTGCAAAAAGGAATAATTATCTGCTTTCGGGCCAAGGGTGGCTGTATTTCTAAAAATGCGAAGTTTGTTAACTGGTCGAGTGCTGCTGTGGTTAAAGTGTATCGTGATTGGATCTTGGCAGTTACACCGTTTTTCCATTCTTTGGAGAAGGCAATCTTTGGAGAAGGTCATATTATTCTGCTACGATTGAGTATATCATGTCAGATAACTGAAAGTACGAGGACACCATGGTCAAGGCTGTCGCATTCTCTAAACCTCTGCTGGGTGGAGGAATTAACATTGCACATGCACATGTACCTCACACATTCATTCCATCTCGGAAAATGAATATTAGATTTAAAGGAAACAGTTGCGGTAGACACGGAAATGATAAATGATGGCAATAATATTCTTGAATAGTTAGTTATAGTAGGCCATCAAGGCCACGTAATGGGGATCAGTCACTGCAAAAATGGTATCGAAATCCTGTAAATTACATTGCGATACGAATAATTTGGTCTACATTTCAAGCACGGTAGACAATGAGCATATGTTGGACATTATATATAATTCAAGACTACACACTAATTATGTAGATTAATAATAGAATAAATTATCAAAGTTTATTCACAATTAAATATTTCATTAAGATCTACTATAGTTTCGCAGAGCGTTTTTGATCGGCATTATCAGGAAGAATAATCCTGATGATGCTGAGGAGGAATGGTCCTCCAGTGGACCTCCATTCGTCCTGATGATGCCGAGCCAAACGCTCTGCAAAACATTAGTAGATGTTAATGAAACATTTAATTGTGAATAAACGTTGATAATTAATTCTAAATATGTTGGAGAGTTAGAAATATCATTGATTTGCTAGTCCGAAACATAACTTCCTAACCCCACAAAGTTTCAAAACCGAGTGTTCAGAAGGTGGCTCTTAGGTATGATGATGGCTTTGCAACGAACTTAAAAAGTCATTGCTCTGTGTATAGGACGATGCTTATTGTTTTAGTTTTTTTAATAAACAAATACATCGCTCTTTCCACGTTCCAGAAACACCTAGCAACCGATAAATGGTTATTTGGTCACCACCGGGGATTTGAATCCACGGATCTCTCGATATCTAGCCGAGCGCGATAGCCTTACACCACGGTAGCCAACAATCCACGGTGCTACGTGTGTTTTATGTCAGCTTCTGGCATCATAAATCTCGGCTGGATATCGAGAGATCCGTGGATTCAGTTCCCAGGCGGTGAACGAATAACGATTTTTTGGTTGCTATGTGTTTCTGCAACGTGGAAAGAGCGATGCATGTGTTTATTTACTGATGCCACGTATTTGGAGGATTTTCACTTTTTTTGTTCGTTAGTACCTTCCTGATATAAGAATTAAAACTTTGTGGGAAAACAATTTGTTGTTGTTGTTTTTAGATTATTGATCAAGTTTTTTCAGGTACTTGCACAGTACCTGAAGAATGAAAGAAAACAGGGGGTTGTGATTGCCAAGATCGATTTCGAAACAAAATTATGAGAAAATTGTAATATTCGTGTTTCTCTCATCTTAAATAAATAGGACTCTCGTGTTGGTTTCGGTTTTCTTCACGATTAATGGCACGCTGCACATCATTTGTTTCGAAATTTCAAAAACATATTACTAATGATCTCCCAATGTCTGCGCTATATCATCAGAAACCTACGGTCAGGACAAGACTGCCAGAGACGGAAATTGTTTACCCTCCTACAGTTCTCTTTTCCTCACTTTGCAAATGCTGTCCAGCTTAACTAAAAAGTCATCAGAAAAAAAAAGTAACATTCTTAAAAATCTCCAGAGGTGAGGATTGGCACAGAAACTGCTTTACCCAATCCAAAAAGCAGTCATTCTACAAACCTTCTCAGATGAGAATAGCATCGTGAATTTTAACGCTTATCACCAACGTGCTGTGTGTGAGAAATCAGTGGAAAAAATAAATTAAAGTTTTTGAACTTGTAGTGAACGTTATCACAATTAAATACCTGTGTTCGTTTTTGCGTAACGACAAACTTTCGCTGATTATGATGCTTACCGCAAAACTTTTGGATTTAATTGTGACTGTCCGACACCTTGAAGTTGAAAACTCTGAAACTCGTGGATTCAATTTTGACTCTCGGACACTTTAAAGTTGAAAACTCCGTTTCTAGATCTCAATGCTTCCTTTGGAGATTAGCTCCTAGCTGTAAAATATGTGTACAGATTAAATTTATTTGTAAGCACATCAGTGAAAAAAAAAGAATAATAACCTTTTTGGTCTTTTTCAAAGCTTTTTTTGCGGCGAAAACAAACTAGCCTTTTCCAATGGACCAACATATACAGTTGCATACGAGAAAATTCTGCATGTCAAGTACTTTTCGACGCGATTACATACCTTTCTTAAACAAGGGCATCTGGCTATTAAGTCATTAGAGAACTTTTTGATTATAGAGTTAAGGAAGAATTCCTTCTGATTCCAAAAAATGGTTTTCGCGTACCGATATATTATAATGGTTTATTTCTATCTGAGATGCCTTCAAGCGTCTTCTGTTTCGCCTCCATGCTTGAACAAAGGGCCCAATTAGTGAATTTTTTAATGTGCGTTCATGTTCCCTGTTACACTTCAGCCTTTTCAAGTCTCTCAAGTCTGCCTTATCTTCAGCGCTTAACGAAGAAGCCGCCCCGGTGGCGCAGTGGTCTAAGGCGCTGGCCTCTGATCATTCGCCCGTCTGGGGTCCGGATTCAAATCCCGGTGAGGCATGGATGTTGTGTTTGTCTTACGGCACTGGCTCTCTCCCTTCCCTTTAACCAGTGACCCTAAATTAGGGACGGGCGACTGCTTATAGCCCATTGAGTTGCTCACGGTGGTCGTTAAACCTCCAATCCAAAAAAAAACGAAGAAATTTTCCTGAACATGGAAATAGCTTCTAATCAGATGCTTAATGTTATATTTATGTGCATTAAAACTACACGAAATGTTGTAATTTATAATGTTTTTCCACTTTAGAGAAATTGTTTCCTTCATTTTTATCTACGGAAACACGAAACAGTTGCACCAACAGGGTATTCATTTTATATTCCATATTTGTTAAACGGTCAGAAAGGTTTTGCTTTACTTGCATTTTTCATATTATTAAAAAAACAATTATCATTTCCTGCAGTAAATAATTCAGAATATTATATATATATATTTGTATATCCTAAAAGAATGAAGCTGAAACCAGCAAAGAAACGTATTACTAAAAAGGGAGTTGCATTCTCAGAACAAACCATTTAATCTAAGACAATCTTAAAACTTCCTTTCAACCTACAGGGTTCGTATTGTTGATATTTTTTGTCATGAAACGGTTAATTTTCATCTGAAAAACATGTGATATGTACAACGCTGTTTTGTTCTCATAAATGTCTTTTGATATCGAATGCAGCGCTTTTTTCGTTTCTGATGATTAATGGTAAACCAACTGGCTACAGAACCATCTGTTGAAATGGTGAAGAAGGATTATACTTCGTGGTTGAGACGTGCCTCAGATAGTTTGTGTTCAATACCACCTTCCGTGCGTCTTTTTTTCTGATATTAGTCATAATGTTTTGACAAGAACCTACCGTTTACTTTTTCATCGGAAATGGGCTATATAAAAAATACATCAATACGATACACTACATACAACATTAACTTGCTGGGAAGCACTCGAATCACTATAGCCGTGAGTTATAAAAATCGCACCTGAAGTAACAAAATTTCATTTCATGGAAATAAATAGAAACGAGAAAATAGTGTTCTTTGTGCCGTAAAGGTACAGTTCTGTGCACAGGGTTACCGCTTTTATTTAATAGATTTGTCTGTCATTCCGAGAAATGCATTGTGACACGTCATTCCAGTGCCTGGTAGAAAATCCCGATGTGATATGTTTCACTGAAAAAGTCTGTGAACTAACTATGCAAATAAAATCATCCAATAATTTTTTTTTCGATGAATGTTATAAATCTCTGTGTACGGAACAAAAGAACAATGGTTAACATGACATTTGCTTGACATTAGTTTATTTTCTACTGATCTAAAGTGCAGACAACCACGGTAAAGCATTTTCGACAAAATGTTACAATGCAGATATAAATCTAGGAACCACTGCGTCCTTAGTAATATCACGGTAGTGTTTCTCAATTTCATTAAAGCTCAGAATACACTTTTTAATTGGGAAAACATAATTTTTAAATTAAGATTTCCTAACCATCCCACTATTATGTTGTTTTCATCCACATCAAGGAAATGGCGAATGAGACGCCCTCATCACAGGCTAAATAAAAACTAGTACATGTAGTTGAAGATCTTGATTCTCGAATTACAGTGACTGAAGCTCAAAGCGTCTTTAAAGAATTGAAAAATTCAAGATCTCGAGGTCCAGGTCGTATTTCAGCAGAATTATATCAATTTTGGAATGAAAAATTAGCAGTTTTTCTCTCACACACATTTAATTATTTTATGGAAAATCAAATTATTCCTGAAGTGTTCAATGGAGGCTTTATTAAATTTGTCAAGAAAAAAAAATTATCCGGTAAATAACATTAGTTTTAATAAATTACGGTGTCTTAATCTCCCTAATGAATGGTGAATTAAATATTTTTGAAGGAGTCATGAATCACAGATTTGATAGGGTTCTTAACAAAATTAATTAAACCACTGCAGGCCGGCGCACTGGAATTCAGTAATTACCATAGAAACCTTTTTCTAATTTAAGGTATTTTAAAATTGGTAAATGAAAGAGAATGTGAATTTGGCATGTCTCAATACACCAATCTACAGCTTTTGGTAAAGTTGAAATTAAAGCTCTTCTCAAAATTCTGAGGAAACATTCATTTGACACAAATTTTATTCAAGCAGTTGAACTTTTTTATAACAATTTTTTTTCAAGAGTTAAGATTCCTGATCATTTGACAAACAAAATACATGTAAAAGAGGAGTAAGGCAGAACTAGCCCCTGTCCTCTTCATTATTTGTTCTATTATTGAAAACCGGAAGACTTTCAAAACACAAACTGTTATAGGATTTCCGGATTCTGAGAATAATTTGGATTCAGTGAAAAATAATGCGTACGCTGATGCTGTGAGTGGGTTTATGGCAGGAGAAAGTGATATTTCTTAGTCTATTCAGGTACTGAAAAATTATGGCAAGTTCACTGGAGCGGAAATTAACGTGAAAAATCAAATCCTTTGTTAGGGAACAAATGGTTTTCCAAAAATGTGCATACTATTAATAGTGCAAAGAAATCTAAGTTATTGGTATAAAGTTTTATCACGCTGAAGTAATGAAAGTTACCTGAAAACATATCGTAGAGGAATTGATAGAAAAAATAATGAGTGGAACTCATCTACAATTTCAGATTTCTCTAGAGTAAAACTACTGAACTTATCACAAAATGATCTTATGCTTATCACAAAATGATCTTATTTGGGAATAATTTCGTCTCCTCCTTGAAGATTACTCGCAAAAATTGTTGGAGAAATATTCCATTTCGTTTGGAATGGAAAGAGAAGAGATGATATTGCTCGTACGGCACTAGTTCTTACACTCAGTGAAGGCGGACTTGAAAAAAGAAACGTTATCCTGTTATTTAAATTTCTTAGGTTCATGTTTATTCGTAAAATTTTGAAGACGGAATTAACAAATTTAACATTTTATGGCCTATATGTCAGAATTTAATCTTAAAAAGTTTGGTTCATCAAACTGGAATGGTCCAAAAAGAGATTTAATTACAAACTTTTATGTTGCAGTATTACAGCTCTTGTTTTTATTTGGAGACGAAATAATTTATTTGGAGTTTAAGACTTCAAATGGATTTGAGACTGAAACACCATGGATAAATATTTCTACTTGCATTTATTTCTCATCGAGAAGTGACGTTATTTTCAAACTAGGAAATAATGACCTGCAAGCTAGAATTAGGCAAAAAATAGATGGAGTGAAGGACGTTCGTCGTATTGTTGGTTTTTGTGGACAAATCGATAACAGGATTCATTTATCTGTTAATTGTGAATTTACAAAGATTTTATGGAAAGGAATGGGATTATGGGACGAACTTAGACGATTTACTCCCTTGCAAATCATTTTGCTTTTCCCCACTCCAGGAAACAGAAATGTAGTGTACCTTTTAAACACTGTAGAAGTCTTCTATCAAGTTTGGCAGGAGATAAATACTGTCATTCATGGTGACAAAATTAAAAGAGACCATACAGCTACTCTTTGGAAAGTCAAAAGATGTTCAAAAGATGTATAAAGAACAGAATGGTGCTGGACTGGAAGCACCTTAGAAAAATGATTTTCAAAAGAGATGGATGGCATTCCTGTATGAAACTAATGAGAAACCTTTCTCTGTTTTTTTTGCTGATTTTATTGTGTATGCTAAATAAATAATTTTATTTATATTTCCCCTTAATTGAGGAAAACGCTTTCTTCTCCCACACCGGGGAAATGAGATCGTGCGTCACTCTGCTTGTTGGTTTGGTTTCCACTTCGGAGCTGTCCTTTTTCCTTTTCATATTTAAGAGATGGAGGTGTGCTGACTGTAGTAGTCACGGCGTGTGAAAGAGCATGAAAAAACTTAAAAGAACGAACATATTTATTATTTGGTTTTGTTTATTTTTGTACGGGGACAGATATACTGGGTGATTTTCACAAGGCGCAACATGTCCTTGTTTGAGCGAATGGTGTGTATATTTTTTACTGAGTTGTGACCGACCTTTGAGACCGTTTCTCCGTTGAATAGTTGAAAGAGATTTTTATTTTTATGAATTCACAGCAGTAACTCCTGTGTCCCCCACGCCATTTAGAGAAGACGGGTACAGGGACTTCTACGACCACGACTGAGATGTGATTCGTAATGTGTTTCATAATATACCTAGCATTTCAGAAGAAATGGTTGCGTTACTGATCATAATACGTGTCGTTTGTGGTAAGCTATTCTCGTGGCAGACAAGCAGTAAATCTAACAAGTTTTGCAATTGGTCGCCCGGCACTGTCCAATTGCTGAGGTCGTCTCAAATGTGTGTCAAACCTGTGATCAGTGATGAAACTGCAGCAGCAGATATTAATCGTGAGCAGAGAAAATCTGGCAGCGCAACATCATTAATTTTCTTCTTGTTAGAAGAAAATCAATAAATATTACTGCTAGTTAAAATACCGCATAGGATATGTATTTATGAAACAAATATTTTTGTATTACAAGAATCCTAAAAATAGCCTTTTTTCTTTTCCCTGCGGTAAGGTAGTCGAATTTCTTTCACGAACGGCATTGTACCTTTCAATATCTAGGTTTTATATTTCCAGATACAATGATTTCAGCACATGTTCGTGCTCAGATATTTTTGTTCTAGCAATCTCGAAAAACATGGATCTTTTGAAAATTTTCTGAAAGAATATGTGTTTGAATAAAACTGAACTCAGAAAGTCGATAAAATTTCTAGGTATATATATCTTTAAACTTGGATATGTATTTATATGTATTCATTAGCGCCTCGTGATAGTGTAATTTATGGTGGGCTATATTCCAGTTCTGTAGATACATTATCTCTTCTAAGGCTATATATATTCTTGCGATTGCGTACCTGATCTCATGATTTCATTGCTCAAATAGTGTCTACTATATACAGTGAAATATTTCAGTATTTTATGACGTGAAGGTTTTGAATAAACGAATTCGTGATTTACAATTCACGCTGTTTGAAAAATCCCGTTATAGCTACTTTCATTGACATACCGTTTTACTCACACTTTCATCAACGGAATTAATTTTCTGAAATTTGTTTGCAATAAAAAATATTAGCTTCGTATGCACTCTATGTATGCAAATGTTTCTAACTCTGCAGCAATCTCTGTGAAATAGATGGAAAGGGAAAGAATCTCAGATCATCACACCTGTTCATAACCTACGTTAATCATCTTTCCACTAGATGTAGTATGAAATTATTTAATTTCCTTCTGTTTCCACAGCTTCGGCTGATACAATTCCTCTTCATAACCTACGTTAATCATCTTTCCACTAGATGTAGTATGAAATTATTTAATTTCCTTCTGTTTCCACAGCTTCGGCTGATACAATTCCTCTTCATAACCTACGTTAATCATATTTCCACTAGATGTAGTATGAAATTATTTAATTTCCTTCTGTTTCCACAGCTTCGGCTGATACAATTCCTCAAGTATGAAGCATTCCTCAGTTAAAGAAAAGAAAAATAATATGCGATATTAGCTGTATGATATATCTTTATACATAACAAAAAACTAAATTGGCATTTTATAAGCATAAAATTATATTGGGAAAGCTTGCTAGAACAGCAGAAATCTTTTTACGCAACGTTTTCACTATTCAACCACTCGCCTTTGTAGCTAAACGTTTAACGCCACAACCGCCGCTAGTACTATAATAGATAATCTCCTTCTTTACTTTTCCAAAACACCCAAAATGCGCATTATTTTACCAAGAAAATGTGTTATAAGTATAACTTTTCTTCCCTACTTTTGGCTTCGATGGAGTATTTATTTACATCTTTTCAGAATGGCAAACGTCTTACCTACATGAATAAACTGGATCGAATGAATGTTAAACGGTATATATACATCACACAGTCCAACGGCATAACGCAATCAGGTCTTTGAGAGTGTTCGCTGTTCCAATGAGGACGTTGATACGAATGCCTGCTAGCGTTGCTTTGCGCAACGATTCGCTCAGAAAAGAGACGATTTCGTACTTAGGACTATCTCAGTCCCTCCATGATTTCGCTTTCAACAGCGCGTGAGTCAATCGCACGCTTCTCCCATAGACTTTCTATGGAAAATTTGCCTACCCACAACGCCAGAACCGTAGCACCGATCTCATTTTTCTCTTCGACTAGCACATCTACATGGTAAGACCTTTATTTTGGTACCTCAACCATAGCTTTACGTTTAGCCGTTATCTCAAAATAGGACTCACAGTAAAAAACCTTATAGAATTAATATATCTGCGCAAAAATTTCTATGAGTTTGAAAATTTTGCTATATTAAAATCATAGGTTTATATACAAGCGAAACTAACTAAGGTTGCAATCTCACATTATGGAGCAAACAGTTATTTTCATTGTTAATTCATTGATTTTTTTTTCTAATTGGGACAAACGAATACATCATTTTGCTGTTTAATGTTATCTCGAGTTCTGATGTGCGCTGGGCGGCATTTTTGCCTGGAAGATTAGTCGAATCTGCGCTCTGCATCTGCTTTCGGCTGTCTACTACATGGTTTATCCTGTACGTTGCAATGAATACTTCTAAATTTCATAAAACATTCAGTCCACTTGCTTGCACTTAAAGCTTTTTAACCCTGTGTCTAGCATTTTGACCAATGACGCTGAAGAAATATATCTGATTAAATCATTTTTTCTGATGGAAACAAAATGTAATACAAATGCGATTACATAAATAAAAAATATTTTTAAAATTTCTAAAGATAGTTAAGAGTTTATCTTTTGTTGTGAGAGTTCTTTTGAAACATTATTACGATTACTATGTGAACTAGTTTAATGTGCATTGCAGGTTAATCCAATAACCTTTTTTTTCGTTCTTTAATACCCTATTTCTAAGAAAAATGTTCTGTAGATTTCTCAAGAAATATCGAATCAGAAATCGATTAAATTTCTGTAACTGTGGAAATCCTTAGCGGTGCTCTCCGCCCTGCCTATTGTCTTTTTGTATGATTGATGTCCATTTTTTTTTGGTAGTAACATTGTTTCATTTATAACAAAAGTGATGTTTGATTTTTAATATGTAACGAAAGATTCTTTGTAATCAGAGCTTCTCTTTTTTTGCCCAGCAACTTAGATAATATCGAGATACAATATTCCTCCACGACTAGCTTACATGGACAGACCGTGGGATGTACAATTATGATAGATAAATTATATTTCTATATAACACCGAACCCTCTAAGCACCTTCAAAGTGTGTGCAGCAAAGAAAGTTTACCCGTTTTTGTAAACGTGCAAATTATGTAATAAAGTATTGTCAAAGGCTGAAAAAGGTAACCAGGTTTACTAGGAGTATTAATTACTCTTACTTTACTACAGTCGGGATTCAGATCATCTTCTATTACAGATTTGGCTAGGGATGTACAATACATGCCTGTTTTAATATTATATTTATGTTCTATAACTCATAATTCAATATTACGTTTTGTAGAACCCACAAAATTAGAGGCTGCTTGTCCTGTAGTTGCCTTAACCAGAGGGATATTGTAAATACCCCACTGTTCCATTTTGTTGTTCTGTTCACGATCCTTACGAACTACTTTTTAATTGCAGAAAGTGTATATATAGAGGCGTCCGATGAGCAATGTTGTAATGAACGTGCCTCCTATGAGTTACATAACGTTTGGAAATCCCTTATTAAAACAGTAAAATATAAATTGTAATATAAACTTAAAATTGAATGTTCACCAAACCATACACCATTTATTTCTACAATATATTTCCATGATTTCTCCACAGACCATTGAGCCAACAGTATACGCAACATTTTGTTGCATGTAGATTACTACTGGCTAATAACTTACAATGCTTCCCACAATGCAATGATCTATATTATATATAGACTAAATGTGTATTTATTTATTACATCTGAAGAAGAGGCAGCCGCTGCCTAAAAGTGCTAGTGGTTTTAATTATATATATTTCTCCTCTTTTTAATCATTAAATCGTGCTAAAGACGGAAAACTTTCATCGTTTCATTGAGTACTGGTACCGTTGTGCAAAATTTTTATAATTACACTGGAATTAAATGGAGGAAATCGTATACTTAAAAAAATGAATGAAGCAGAAACGCAAATGTAGGTCTTTATTGTCCAGAATACGCACAACACAGACAGAAATAGGGATAACGAAAGCCAACTCACGTAAGCATGAAGATGCTCAATAAAAATAACGATAGATGCAAAGAAAAGGTATAAAAGCAAAATAAAGTTCTCAACATAAAGTGGTTTGCAACACTGAGCAAATGAAACAATTGCAATCTCTCAATAATTGCACCACCAATTTTATTCTTACTAACACTAGAAAAATAATTTCTCCCGGAGTAACGTAGTGCTATACGCACTTCATGGGACATACAGGATTTACCAAGTTAAGAACAGCAAACTCTAGCAAAACCCATCATTTCGTTTATAATAGAAATGTTACCACAGAGAAAGTTAGCTCTTTACAAAATTCATATTAGCGGTAAAAAACAAATAAACACACCACCTGCAAAATGTGTTATTGTAGACTTCTCGAATACATTAGCGGTTTAAAAAAAACACACCACCTACAAAATGTGTTATTGTAGCCTTCTCGAATATGACATTTAACGTACTGAAGTCATTATAGGAACTTGAAATTTCAACCTCCTAAGACGTGTAAGATCACACTTGACTTTGAAGCTATGATGCTAACCAAATCTTGACACTAGTGGTGGGCATAATCCAACTGAAATGATCGATTCAGTCGTCAAAATCATTCGAATAAAAAAACCGCTACAGAAAACTTTCAATTGCTCTTACGCTATCTCGGTTGTCTGACAGAACTGGGTTCAGTGATCATTCCGGAGAATTTTTACTTCTTAAAAAAAACAAATCATTCATGCTTCACCGAGATTCGCGACTACAGAACCATCTCAGACAAGTTATCAGAAGGCAGCGCTTTCAACACTGTTCCATTGCTAGATCTTAAGATAGTGCTATCCATAATTTTGTCGAGATCCTTATTTCAAGGGTGTATGGATATTTTTCCTTACTATCGTTGGTTTTCTGGTTTTTAGTTTGTAAGTGTAAACCATTAGATTTACACGGGTGGTAAGAGGAAAGCTCCACTTTCAGCTCATTTGTTAGTGTCTAAAAATGGAGATCAGTCGATTCATTGGGTTATTAATTTTTCTTTCAACCTAATTTATTTGTACCACTGTAGGTTTTACTTGACAGATGTTTTCCTTAAAATTTTTATCGCTGCAATATTTCTCATGGAGTAGTAAATGAGAAAAAAAAGTTCCAAGTGGAGTCCATGCGTTCCTTTTTTGCTGCAAATGTTTGACGTTCACAATACTGAGCCCCTATATAGAAAGTCGGGGGGGGTGATTGCACTTACCCTCCTGTGGTAATCCTATCATGTCGTTTCTGTCCTTGGAAAAAATATTGTAGATATTTTTGTTACAACACTAGTTCCGATTGGTAATTTTGCTGTAGAACATCTGGATGTGAGTTTTTGTAAAAGTAAAAAAAAGGAATTTCTAGAGAAAGAAGGGGATACTTACAGAAAAAAGTAATAGTAAAATATCCCATTACATGTTCGAGAACAGCGCACATATGTAGAGTGTGTGAAAGTATGAAAATGGAAGAAATGAAATTCTGATCTGCAACTCTCTCAAAGCTCAAACATGACCATTCATGTTCATTTTACAGGATTTCCATGGGTATTTCAATTTCTGTTTATGTAGTTTACTGTTGAAACCGATATATTAACGCCTTTTCAAATACACACCCCAGATATTCACATCTTTTCGAATTCAAACCCGAGATACAAATATTCAAATTCAAATCCGATATATTCGCATCATTTCTTTTCTCTGAGATTTTATTCAACTAATTTCGAGTGCATGGTTCTCTGCCGTTGGATTCGACAACTAAAAATATTTTCTCTCCTTCCCTCGTACCTCTACTCCACCAATTCCATTCTCCTTTTTAATTCAATGACATTATTAGTCTTACGAGAAAAATGTGCAGAATAATTATGTAATTGACCCACAGACTTACTGAAAACTTATTGTTTTTTTCACTTTTTTACAGATTATTTCCGCGATTTTGCCAGGTCTTTTTTTCATTTTTGGAAAATTCCTTTGACTGATAGAAATGGAAAACTGCCTTGTTTGGTTTTTCTGAAAACGCAAATGAAGGAAATATCATAAAATGCTAAACAGAATATGATAATTAAGGAAATATAAATTTTCTTGTGCTTCGTGAAAAATATTTTACAATGGCTTTTGCACTTTCAGGAAACTTGGACCGTCTAAAGGCACGATTCATAGTTTATAGGAACTTTTCTGTTGAAGATATAGAAAGGTAAACAACATGGATGCCAGAAATCATGCTGCTGTACAGAAAGTACGTCTTTTGAGCAGTTATTACCTGCTCAAAAGACGGAAACGGCACTTGAGCTTACTAACTATGCGTAAAAAGAACTTTTTTGGGTTTTCGATGTTTCTTCACGCGCTCTCCCTTTCCTTTCACCGACATTATGCTCCATTTGGACACTTTTGTGATTATGAAATAAAAGAAATGATAAGGAAAATACCACATAAATCAGAAACGGCTCTCTTTCAAATTTTAATTATTGGCAAACATTAGTTTCCATGATGATTTTCATACGGAAACAAAAGCTACTATTAGGTAATGATTTTACGTAAACATTTTCAGATAAAAGAAAATATTTTTGAAAATTTTGTACGTAGATCCATATTTTTCAAAATTCTATAATGTTTATATATAAATTTGCATGTTTCCTGCATGTTTTGTTTTATTTTCTTATGTAAATTTTATACAAGAGGTAAAAATTCAGCGAAACAATCACGAACAGTATTGTAACGAGACGGCAGAATTTATGCCTTTCTTTCCATACACGTTGATTCGGTTACATAGCTCCAGGGCGTTAGGGCTTCTCATATAGAACAAAGTGCTTACCAAACTAAGCTCAGCAGCCGATAAATCAAAATCCAGGAATACAACAAAAAATTTACGTCCTGCTGGCGTATATGGTTATCATTACTAACATTGAGCAGAACTCACCACACCTGAAAAAACGTTAGAAAACAATTCTGAAATTCCAAGCATATTATTTTGCAATTCTGATTTCCAAGCAAATCTGCATCCATATCTTCCATATCTCAGTTACATGCGCTTTAACAAGCGCTTTTGGAGCTTCAGACAAAATAACAGGAGACAAATTTTAGCCGCCCCGGTGGCGCAGTGGTCTAAGCGATGGCCTCTGATCATTCGTCCGAATGGGGTCCGGGTTCGAATCCCGGTGAGGCATGGATGTTGTGTTTGTCTTACGGCACTGGCTCTTTCCCTTCCCTGGAGACAGTGACCCTAAATTAGGGACGGGCGTCTGCTTATATCCCATTATGTTGCTCACGGTGGTCGTTAAACCTCCAATCAAAAAAAAAAAAAAAGGGGCAAATTTTACTGGTGATACTTTGATATATAAGATTTATGTTTTGAACAAAAGATCAAAACTATAGTGAAGTGTCAATAAAGAACTTGAGAAAAAATTCTGAAACTGAAATTCACAAACAAAAATAATTTTAAAATATTGACTGATTTTATAATTCTTTATTAACAATAAAACAGCAACTAAGCCCCTGCGCACGTTTTACAAACATCAGCTGTCAAGGTATAGAATTTTCAAATCATTTGTAATTCCATAAGCTTAAGGTGCGTGAAAGCTAAAACTACATTCATTTATTTTCGATTGTATAATCCACAATACATAAAAAATGGATAATCCTAAATTTATCTTACCATTCCAAAGTTACATATACACTGAAATAGCAACTATTAGGAACATCTGCCTAATAGCTTGTTGGGCAGACCTTGGGCACTGAAATTTCCTTCGATTTGATATGTCATTGATTCTGCAAGACGTTCAGCCGAGCGGACGTGGTGGTGCCCGTTAACTATCGAAGGTTCACTGCTTGAGGATCTTTCGGATCTCTCTATTTTATCTCAAAGGTGTTTAATTGAGGATACGTCACATGACTATTGGAGGCATTTAGTGCTCTCAAATCCTTGTAGAATTTCTGGCATCAATATATGATTACCCAATTCTATATCTCCGCGCATTGTCGTGTTAGAAACACGCCCGTCCATCCAACAATATCATACTTCCTTACGGGCGTATATAGGCTGCTGTGATGTTGATACCTGGTTAATGTATGCATCTTCAATACCGCAAAATTTCAGAGCCATTGTAACTGCTGATGGTTTCACCGAATCAAAGGCTTTTTCATAATCGATAAAAGCCATGCACAATGGAAGTTCATATTCCCTCGCTCTTTCAATTAGTTCTCTCAGTACGTGGATATGACCTATTGTGCTGTAGCCACTCCTGAATCCAGCTTGTTCTCTTGAGTGAGCCAAGTCCAGTGTTACCTTCAAGCGGTATGAAAGAACTTTAGTGAAGATTTTATAAACCACTGATAGGAGGCTGATAGACCTGTAGTTCCTGAGATCCTCAATGTCACCTTTTTTATGTAGCAGGATCATTGTAGCATTGTTCCAATCCTCAGGAATCTTCCCTTCATTAAAGCATCGAGTGAAAATTTGGGCGAGTACTGTTTCGATTTCTCCACTTGCTTCTTGTATGATGTCTACAGTAATTCCATCTTCTCCTGGAGCTTTTTCCCGCTTCATGTTCTTGATTGCATGTGCAACATCTGCTGGGAGGACTGGAAGAACTCTGGTACTGGTACCTTTCATGATGTCTGGAGTACATGTATCGGAGGGGGCTATATGTACGTATATAGAGTATACGCACACAATGTGTGTACACACATATATATAGTGTACGCCTATTGTTTATGTACGGTTATTACGTACGTCGCTCTTAATCTCTTTGGGGATTTGGGAAGAAGACATCATGTAATAGAAGATACTATGTAATTTTTTGAACATGTAAAATAATGTTTAATTTGTGACGTACGTCGCTCCTAATCTCCTTGTGGCTTTGGAAAGAAGACACCATGTAATGGAAGACATTATGTCAGACACTATGTAATTTTTTGAACTAGTAAAATAATATTTTTGAATGTTTAATTTGTGATGTACGTCGCTCATAATCTCCTTGGAGGGCGTTTAAGCCCCCAAAGCCCCTCCGTGGGTGCGCTAATGGCTACATCTGTATCAAATACAGAGTTTATGAACACCACATGTTTCGTAAGTGAACGCAAGCGAACCGACGGATGGAATGCTTATATTCTAACGAATCCTGAAATTTCAGGTGATTCTATCAAAATCGCGAAACAATGGCAACTCCTCAAACAACAAGAAAATTGCAACCGAAAACTTTCGAAAAGAAATAAATGTGCGCGTCATCGATTCAGAGGATAACCTGATTTTAATTTATTCGGCTGTTGCGCATGGCTTTCAGTATAACGACATTGCAGACCTCAAGAAAGAATAACCGACACCGGAAATTTCTCCCACCCCATCCTGCTACTTGTAATATCGTTTTTTGCTACAAACTAGAATAAATGTCGAAGTGCCGTCCCCGAAAATGTCTCCCACATTTTTCTACTACTTACAAAGCATCTGTAGATTGCAGTGAATACGGAATTACCAAATCCGGAAATTTCCCCTACCCCATCAGCCTACTAATTGTAAGATCGTTTTTCACTGAAAACCGCGGTATAAGTCGAAATACTAATCCGGAAATTTCCCCCACCCTATCTTGCTAACATAATTTACTGTAAAAGTAGTAAACATATGTAGGTTGCATTAAAAAATAAGGAAAAGCCGACCCCAAAAATTTCTCCGCGTTCGATATTTTGTGTCAAAGGCAATTTGTGTACGGTCCCTGACTGAAAGATTTGGGGGACTCTTCCGTCCATCCATATGAGTGGATGGGAAGCTAACAGTTCCTCTTTTTCTTATTACACCGCGAAGAATGCCGTGTAGTTCACTTCTCGGAATGCTTTCACGTAAACTGAACAATTTGCTTTACTTTTTGTAAAAAAGTTTACACATGTATGTTTTTATTTCGTTTTACTTCTAAATAGCCAAATCTCTAGAAGGGATATTTAAATGATTATGCTAAAAACCAATAAAATTGAAACTAAACACTTATTAGTGCAAAAATGAAAAATATCAGTATTAAAGTGATTGGGGGAGAGAGGCACATTGGTACTGCAAGTTCTCACGATGTGGTTTTGGACGTTTGGCGAAAAAATTCTATATGGAAAAAGTTTTGTACCGGTAAACTCTTACACTTTAAAATATAAGGGATTTTTTGTTGTTGTTGTTGTTGGTGTTGAGAGTTTAACAACCACCGAGAGCAACTCAACTCAGTGGGCTATAAAAAATCGTCTGTTCCTAATTTAATGCCACTGGTTCCATGGAAGGGGGCGAGCTAGTTCCGTAAAACCAGAGGGAGAAGGGGGCTTCACCAAATTATTGGGGGAGAGGTCACGCTTCTTCTATTCTAAAAATAACAATAAAAAGAGGCAAACAGATAAACTACGTCAACGTCGTATATTTTAAAACACATTTGTAATTGTTCATTAGTAAATGCACAAGGAAACAGAAATATTATTTTATTTAAAAATAAAATTGAGCCTGTGATTTTATTAAAATATCTAGAAATGCTTTATTTCCAAACATTTATATAAAAAAAGTGAGAAATTAGTGAGGTTACTCGAACAAAGAACGAGAAGCACAAAAAATAAATTGAGAAATAAAGGCACAAGAGGTTATCGTTTGTGTATTTCTATTTATTTTATTTCTGATAATTGTTTTAAACATTTACCACACATCGTGAGAACATATCAAACACAATACGGGGATGGCAATCAAGTGTCCTCTCAAATGAGCAATACTGAATATGTAAAAAACGTTTTTACTTATTTTCCTATTTATTATTTTCTTGGAAATAAAGAGCTTTGGCCTCATAAAGTGGAGCTTGGTCTACTTTATGAGAACCAAGCGATTATTTAGTTGAACAAAATGAAAGACACTAAGTGGGCACTTCTCTTCCAGTAAAATTATTGAGGGGGCAAGATTCGCCTGGCCCCTCCATAGTTGGCGCTTCTGCGTAAGACGAACACAACATCCATGACTCACTGGGATTCGAATCCGGACCTACTTGGACGATTGGTCATATGCCTGCGCCACTAGGGGGGGGAGGGTCACTGTAGTTTTAGGAAATGTACTGAGTCACGGCAATTTATTTCTTCAAATTAAAGTACATTCTCCCTTGTCTTACATAGAACGTTTTTTCGAAATTTGTTTGGAGTCCCCAATCCAATTCTCCATATAGGCCAACAAACCGCAATCTTTATACCCCCCCCCCTTCCTTGATATTTTGTGACCCGTTGCCGTAAACTCGTATGAACTGGCATGAAAAATTCAGACAAACAACAGAGCTCCTTCCCGTCGTTAGACACCTTGCAAAACTGCCATACATAATTCGGAAATTTAAAATACTGCCACACATTCAAAGTTTTCCTCGGAGGAACGGCAATTGTTGCCCGCCCCTTAATGAGAAACATGTGGCAATTTTCCTGTGTGGAAGTTTTCCAAGTTACTGAAAAACATGTCGCAATTTTCCTGTATGGCGGTTTTCCGGCAACCAACGAAAATATACGGCAAAAAATATTTTGCAGTGGAGCCGTTGCTAATGTTCCTTTACATAACTTAGCTGACGCAATGAGCCCTTATATTCTGGTGAACTGCCAAACGGATTTTACATCTTTGTGATACAAGAGAAAATTTACAAAATGTAAATAACCATAAATAACTTTGAGAAACCATACTAATCGTAAGATGCTTCGGTTTTCTTGTCGACACAATAAATGGCAATAAGTTGCATACAGGTGCACAAAAAAATTCCACATGTAGGAAAATTCCCCCACATAAATCTCCCACACCTTTTTGAGTCAGGTATAGCGCACAAGTTGCATTTTACTCAAAACCTCGAATGTGGGGGAGATTTCTGGGCTTGCTTGAGATTTCCATTTTCACGCTGCTTAAAACAAATATGTGGAGAGTGAATTGCCGGGATCGGCATTTCTATTTTCCCCGCAACTTTCAGATGTTTTATAAGATATTCGGTACACCGTCACACAAGAAAAGCTTCACATATTCTTCAGCAACTTGGAAAAATGCCACACATTGGAACACTGTTACCCAGGAAAGCTGCCCCATAGTTTTCACTAAGGGGCTGTCGTACACAAATGCGGTTCACTGTAAACTGACACACAGGAAAACCGCCACATATCTTTCAGCAACTTAAAAAACTGCCACACATTGACAAAGTGTCACACAGGAAAATTGACACATGTTTTTCAATAAGGGGCTGGCCACAAATTGTTGTTACCTTGAGGAACACTTTGAATGTGTGACATATTTCCAGTCAGGCAGTTTTCGAAGTTTCCGAATTATGTGTGGCAGTTTTCCAAGCTGCCTCCCGACTGAAAGGAGCTCTTTTGCTTGTCCGAATTTTCATGCCGGCTCACAACTGGCAATAAAAGTTCGGGAAAGGGGAGGGGTATAAAGATTTCTATTTCTTGGACTATATTGAGAATTGAATTGGAAACTCTATAATATATAAGCCAAACGAGAACTGTACTTTAATCTGACGAAATAAATTGCCGAACTCTGTACATTTCTTTAAACTACGGTGTGCAGTGTTCGGCGGAATAACGGAACTACAGCACGACTCACGCTGTGTTCAGAAAAGGACAACAAGGTGGGATTTTTGAAAAACGTAGAATTTTTACTTAGGCGTTAAATATTTACATAACATGTCCAGCTTGTAATTTTTTTGTAACATAATTAATTCATATGCCCTACACCTTGACCTTTTAACAGCTTTTAATACGCCAACTTCATATTCATAACGTTTACGTATCAAATCAAGTTAATATGCGCTTTTACTTAGGCACTAAATATTAATTCACATTACCTATATCTAGGCTCTTTTAACAGTTTTTATTCTACCGATTTCATATTCACAAGGTTTACATATCAAATCAAGTTAATAATATTGCGGTTTTACTTAAACACGAAATATTAATTCATAAGGCCAAGGCCTAGACCTTTTTAACCGTTTTTATTCTACCGATGTCACATTCATAACGTTTACCTATCAAATCAAGTTAATAATATCGCGCTTCTTTACTTAAGAACAAAATATTAATTCCTAACGTCTAAGCCTTTTTAATATTTTTGCTCTACCAATGTCAAATTCATAACGTTTGTACATCAAATCAAGTTAATAGCATTGCTCTTTTACTTAGGTACTAAATTTTAATTCATTTTACGGAAAAATTTTATGGGTTCCTACTGACCCTGGGCCTCGATCCCTTCCAAAAAAGGGTTTACGAGGTAGTATACAAAATTTGTGGTTCTAAATTGAAAACTGTAGATTTCACGAAAATTTTATATGGGGCCCCTTGACACCGGGATCCGATCCCTTCCAAAAAGGGTTTACGGTCTAACTTTCTGTACCACGAGGTAGTATACGATTTTTCGTGGTTCTAAATTGAAAACTATAGATTTTACGAAAATTTTGTATATGGCCCCATTGACCCCGGCACCGATCCCTTCCAAAAAAGGTTCAGGTCTAACTTACAGTACCATAAGCTGGTATACAAAATTTGGTGGTTCTAAATTGAAAACTGTAGATTTTACGAAAATTTTGTATGGGGCCCTGTCGACCGCGGGCCCCGACCACTTCCGAAAACGGTCTGCGGTTTAACTTTGAGCACCATGAGATCGTACATCAAATTTGGTGGTTCTAAATTGAAAACTGTAGATTTCACGAAAATTTTGTATGGGCCCCCTTGAGCAAGGGCCCCGACCCCTTCCTCAAACCGTCTAGGGGCTAACTTAGAGCACCATGAGATAATATACCACATTTGGTGGTTCTAAATTGAAAACTGTTGATTTTACGAAAATTTTGTATGGGGCCCTCTTGACCCCGAGCCCCGACCACTTCCCAAAACTCACAACGGTTTAACTTTGAGCACCATGGGATAGTAAACCAAATTTGGTGCTTCTAAATTGGAAACTGTAGATTTTACTGAAATTTTGTATGGGCCCACTTGACCCCGGGGCCAGACCCCTTCCAAAAACTGTCTATGGTTTAACTTAGAGAACCACGAGATATTATACCAAATTTGGTGGTTTTAAATTGAACACTGTAGATTTTACGTAATTTTTTTGCATGAGACCCCTTGACCGTGGGCCCCGATCCCTTCCAAAACGGGTTTACGGTCTAACTTAGAGTACCGTGAGGTAGTATACCAAATTTGGTGGTTCTAAATTGAAAACTGTAGATTTTACGAAAATTTTGTATGGGACCTCCTTGACCCCGTACCCCGACCGCTTCCTCAAACCGTCCACGGTCTAACTTAGAGCACCATGGGATACTGTACCAAATTTGGTGGTTCTAAATTGAAAAACTGTAGATTTTACGAAATTTTTGTGTGGGGCACACTTGTCCGCGGCCCCGATTCCTTCCAAAAAGGGTTTAGGTCTAACTTAGAGTACCATGAGCTGGTATACAAAATTTGGTGGTTCTAAATTGAAAACTGTAGATGTTACGAAAATTTTGTGTGGGGCCCTTTTGACCCCGGGCACCGACCATTTCCACAAACGGTATACGGTTTAACTTTGAGCACCATGAGATAGTATACCAAATTTGGTGGTTCTAAAAAAAACTGTAGATTTTAGAAAATTTTTGTATGGGGGCCCCTTGACCCCGGACCCCGATCCCTCCCAAAAAGGGTTTACGGTCTAACTTAGAGTACCATGAGGTAGTACACCAAATTTGGTGGTTCTAAATTGAAAACTGCAGATTTTACGAACATTTTGTGGGGGGCCCACTTGTCCGTGACCCCGATACCTTCCAAAAAGCGTTTAGGTCTAACTTACAGTACCATGAGCTAGTATACAAAATTTGGTGGTTCTAAATTGAAAATTGTAGATTTTACGAAAATTTTGTATGGGGCCCTCTTAACCCCGGGCTCCGGCCACTTCCTCAAATGGTCTACGGATTAACTTTGAGCACCATGAGATAGTATACCAAATGTGGTGGTTCTAAATTAAAAACTGTAGATTTTACGAAAATTTTGTATGACC
Source organism: Macrothele yani (assembly GCA_039090855.1). Classification (NCBI taxonomy): domain Eukaryota; kingdom Metazoa; phylum Arthropoda; class Arachnida; order Araneae; family Macrothelidae; genus Macrothele; species Macrothele yani. Next base: position 69,738,218 of record CM077034.1, on the reverse strand, counting down.
CCGTGCCCCGACTGCTTCTTCAAACCGTCCACGGTCTAACTTAGAGCACCATGGGATACTGTACCAAATTTGGTGGTTCTAAATTGAAAACTGCAGATTTTACGAAAATTTTGTATGGGGCCCACTTGTCCGTGACCCCGATACCTTCCAAAAAGGGTTTAGGTATAACTTACAGTACAATGAGCTGGTATACCAAAATTAGTAACTCTAAATTGAGAACTATAGAATTTACGAAAATTTTGTACGGGGCCCCTTTGACCCCGGACCCCGATCCCGTCCTCAAACCGTCTAGGGGCTAAATTTGAGCACCATGAGATAGTATATCAAATTTGGTGGTTCTAAATTGAAAACTGTAGAATTTACGAAAATGTTTGTATGGGGGACCCCTTGACCCCGATCATTTCCTAAAAGGGTTTACGGTCTAACTTAGAGTACCATGAGGTAGTATACGAAATTTGGTGTTTCTAAATTGAAAACTGGTGGTTTTATGAAAATTTTGTATAGGGGCCTCCTTGACCCGGCCTCGAACCCTTCCTTAAACCGTCTACGGGCTAACTTAGAGCAGCATAAGGTAGTATACCAAATTTGGTGGTTCTAAATTGAAAACTAAAGTTTATGAAAATTTTGTATGGGGCCCCTTGACCCCGATCCCTTCCAAAAATCATCTACAGTCTACCTTAGTGTACCATGAGGTAGTATATCAAATTTTGTTCTAAACTGAAAACTGTAGATTTTACGAAAATTTTGTGTGTGGGCCCCTTGAACTCGGGTCACGACCCCTTCCAAAATCCGTCTACGGTCTAACTTAGAATATTATGAGATTGTACACCAAATTTGGTAGTTCTAAATTGAAAACTGTAATGCCGCAAAATTTTTGTTTCTCTGCCGTTAAAAGCCGTCGTACAAACTTTCTGATATTACTTGATCCTTGACATACAGCGCCGACTGCTGTTTTGGAAACAAAATAGAAACGAGAAGTCGGTGTTTTGTCCTGTCGGTGTTTCGTCCTATCGGTATTTTTTCCTGTCGGTGTTTTGTCCTTTCGGCGTTTTGGTTGTCAGTGTTTTGGGTGTCGGTGTTTTGACCGGCATCCGTCATGGGAATGGGGCATCATTGGACAGATAAGGCTCGGACGCACAAATTAAAAAAATATCCGGTAAATGGAGTGCAGAAACTTTAGACTACAACAGATGACGGACAGCTCTATCGCATGGCAGTGGCCGATGGTACAGGTTTGTCCACGGTGTTAGCACATCAATGGAGCACTGTTACATATCCTTTGAAACTCAACAACAGACGCCTCAGGCTTCACGTGGATCTCGAACACAGTCTGCGGCGAGCTAATTGTTAACAGCACGTATCATATGTTCAGCTACGGTTCAATTTGATACATCCTGATGATCGTAAACGTGTTCATTTTGGTGAACGGCACCTTCAAGCGTGTGTTTCGCTCCTTGATAACGCCCTAACGGCATCCTCTATGTATTGCTGCGCTTTGGATTCAATTCACAATCCCGCCTGATCCGAATTAAAGGAACCCTTAATAACCAGCGACACATCAGAAATGTTTTAGAGACAGAGGTGATACTGTTCCATCTGAGTTGTTCTAGCAGTATATTGCAGCAGGACAATGCTTGGTTATATGGGACACATATAGTGCGATATCTCTTCTATGCATGGCAGATACCTTTTCTAAAGTGGCCTGCACGTACGCCGGACATCTTTCCGATCGGTTATGCTGAGACTTTGTAGTTAAACCACCTTCCTTTCAAGTGCCTGCGACAGTCACCACAAACGGCATCCTCTATATATTGCTGCGCTTTGGATTCAATTCACAATCCCGCCTGATCCGAATTAAAGGAACCCTTAATAACCAGCGACACATCAGAAATGTTTTAGAGACAGAGGTGATACTGTTCCATCTGAGTTGTTCTAGCAGTATATTGCAGCAGGACAATGCTTGGTTATATGGGACCCATTTAGTGCGATATCTCTTCTATGCATGGCAGATACCTTTTCTAAAGTGGCCTGCACGTACGCCGGATATCTTTCCGATCGGTTATGCTGAGACTTTGTAGTTAAACCACCTTCCTTTCAAGTGCCTGCGACAGTCAATACAAATGAAATCTGCTCTCACATAGAGCCAGCCTGAAGGACAATATTAAAAACCCTGATACATGACGACATTTATATAGTTACAGCTTACACTGATAACGTTTTTATAACTCTATACATATACGCGCCGAAAGTTCGTGACGTCACCTGGGGTAAGAATACAGACATTTGAAATAACCTACCTAATCACTTTGACATGAAACATGTAATTTATTGATGTGAACCACTACAACACAAATGATAAAACACGTGGTTTCGTGTCAAATTACAACATGTGCTCATAATGACCACCTTGTAGTGCGAAAGAGTCGGCAGCTCGCCGAGGAATAGACAGCTACACGCGTTGCAGCATAGCAGGGGTTACAATTGTGAAGGCCCGTGTAAGATGGCCACTAGGACATGCAAGCGGTTGACAGGCCGTCGATATACCAGTTCCTTTAGATAACCCCAGAGGAAGAATTCCAATGGTTTAAGATCCCGCGATCTAAGGGGCCATGCGACAGGACCACCACGGCTAAGCCATCGACCGGGATACTACGTATCCAGCCACTGGCGAACTTGTGCAGCATAATGCGCTGGTGCTGCATCATGCTGGAACTATAGGTTGCTGGGAACAGCCAATGGTACGTTTTCCAGTAAGTCCGGCTGAACATCACGTAGGAAAACTATGTAGTTGGCAGCTGTTACACGTTCGGGAAGAAGATATGGTCCCACTATGATATCACCCACAATACAACACCAGATATTAATACACCACCGCACCTGATGAGCGTGTTCATGTGTTGCGTGAGTATGGTCCAACGCCCAAACATGACTATTATGGGTGGTGTAGATACCCTGCCGTGTAAACCTTGCTTCATAAGTTTACAAGATCCGGCGGATGAAATTATTATCGGCAGCATGTTGCTGATGCAGCAACTCACAGTATGCCTGTTTTTGGGGATAATCCTGTGGAAATAGGATTATCCTCAAAAACACCCGTGTGATGTGATATGGATGCAGGTTTTCGTCGTGTAGAACGGAAAGTACTGTATTTTGGTGAACACCGCATTTTCACTCCATCGCAGGGCTGCTCGTCGTTGGCTCCTCCTCTATGAACTCTAGTATGACGTTCTCGAGGGATGGTGATCTCACAGAGGGTTCAGTGTCACTGTCTACACTTTGACGTGGTGCGACATTACCTTTGTCGCGCATTTGAGCGTCAACCCGCCGTATCACCTGGGCGTCCGGGTGCCGTCGTGCTGGGTATCACTCGCTGTAGGCGATTGCTGCACACAATGCTTAACCATGGCATTCCCCCAATAAGTGATACATGTCACAATACTCTCTCAAACTGTACAACATATCGCCACCCACACTACTGTCCAATGTACCAACGCAGTATGATCTTACCTGTTACCGTCGCCAACCCCTTTTATCCCTACTTGTCGTATCGCTTAGGCGTACAACTGATGGTTTCACGCCACCACGCCCTTCGAATTTGCATACCCACCCCGTGCCACATTTTTAAATGTTGATTACCTTTTTTTTATTTATTTTAAACTTAAGTTTAGGTTTAACGACCACAGTGAGCAACTCAGTGGGCTATAAGTAGTTGGCCGTCCTGAATTTAGGACCAATGATTTCAGGGAAGGTAGAGGGTCAGTGCCGCTGGACAAACACAATATCCATACTTGTGGCGCAGTGGTCTAAGGCGCTGGCCACTGATCATTCGTCCGTACGGGGTCCGGGTTCGAATCCCGGTGAGGCATGGATGTTGTAATTGTCTTACGGCACTAGCTCTCTCCCTTCCCTTAAACCAGTGACCCTAATTTAGGGACGGGCGACTGCTTATAGCCCATTGAGGTGCTCACGGTGGTCGTCAAACCTCCAATAAAAAATACTTCACTGGGATTCGAACCCCGACCCCTTTCAGACAAATCCTCAGAAGCCATCGCCTTAGACCACTGTGCCACCGGGGGCGGCTTGATTGCCTTGTGATACGTATGTCTATATAACTATCCACGTCGCTCTTTAACGAACATGTGCGTTACCGGATGTGACGTCACGAAAATTTGGGCGCATATGCCTCCGGAATGCGACGTTCGATTGGACAACGGTTTCGAATTCTTTCTCCATCAGGAATCGTTCGGTAGGTTTATTGTGCGGCCGATTCTGATTAGCCTGTATATTTCATTTGAATTGCGCGATTCTTTTTTGGCGTTGCATTTTTCACCAACAGTAATATATAAATTGTAAAATATATCTTACCAATTTAAAAGCAAAGTTTACCTGGAAATGTATTAAATAACTGAAGGTAAAGTAACTCCCTTTACCTCAAAGATTTCAAAATAACTTTCCAATTTTATTAACATGTGCATAATTTCATGTAGTATGTAAGTACACTGCGTATGTTGGAAGAATAACTCAACATATTTTTAAATCTAACTTTTTCCCATTTAATTCAGTCTAATACACTTTTAATATCTAGCCGAAAAAGACGCGATATTTATCTGAGAAGCAACTAACTTAGTGTAAACTCCCTTTTGTGTAAATAAAACAATCCCTTTGCTAGCATTAATGTGGTTAATGGAATGAGATTATTTGAGAAAATTGCATTTTATCCGATACTTTACTAGCATTATAAAGTGCGCTACTTTTACATGTGGTGCTATCAATTTCGAATTTGTATTTTAAAAAATCTATCATATAAAAGATAATTCTCAAAATGTACATGAGTAAAAATCGTGTTTCCAAAAAAATTGAGGCAAATGCCGTCGAAGGTTCTTCTACTTGAATCATATCTGTCCTACTTCGCCAAGTTTAGTGCCAAGGAACATGAAGTCCATGTGCAGAGGGAATACAGTAGAATTGCTGGCTTGGAATTCACACTTGTTTCCTTCATTTTTTGCAAATGCTTCTCCTAATTTTTTATCAGAATGATTTAGGAACTGCAGAGCATCAGAATTAACTTTTGTTCTACATTTTACTACCCATCATTAATGAAAACCACCTCGTTGCCCGAGTGGTCACAGGAACGCATTCCAAAGGAATAAGTTTATATAAAAATCTCTTTAACAATAAAGCGCGTTTTGGTGTATCTGTCTAACGAACTGGATATTACACTTTCGTTGCGCCTATGGATTCAAATTTACAGTGATGATCAATAATGTCTTGGAATGTTGGAAGGGTTGGTTCTGTTATAAATGCGGAGAGAGAGCGGAAATTTAAATGAAGTACTTTCCAGCTTAAATATAACTTCTTGAATGAATAGCTCGATAATCATTATAAAACGGAGTCTATCGCTATATCACATTCTCATTATACAGAAAATTGTATACCAGAACATGGTAACCCGGGCCTCTGAGTGTCCCAGTTTCCAATCTAACTGGAAATGTTTTCGAGCGAGGGGCAGGTCGTGTTTCTGTTGAAATCACGCTGGGAGTCAAGTATAACTGCTGCGTTGGCTTTGAACGACACCGCTCACTGATGCTGTTCGGTGGTTCCACAGTGTTCTAACTGTAACAGAGCCCTCGACCCACTCAACGGCAGGAACGGTCACGTGTTCTGTCATATCATCTTCAATTTATTTAAAGTCAACTACTTTTAAATAAAAGTTGCACTGAAGAACTCATAAGTGAGTTTCCAGTACATCACCGTGGAGCGTTTGAGCCATTATCAGCTTTGAAGAAACAATAAACGCTTTTGGTTTGGATTAAAACAATGCGAACTTCTAGCAGTCGAGTAGAGGGATATTAAAAATAATTCATGGTCTGTTATGGTATTAGTTAATAGGAAATTCAGTTGTCCATATCTATTAATTTCAGTGTATTAAATTTGAAATGGCAATGATCTGTACTTTTATTTTTGTGGTGAAAATCTCTAACATGGCGGAAGGTGTAAAATTGTTCACAATCATCCTCCAAATCAATGGTGAAATATAGCGTGAACGGGCAAATAAATTGAACCAAAATTGCGAAACTTAGTTAAATCAAAGAACATGAAGAGATTTTGGTCTGTCGGATATTTATGATTTCTCATTAATCATGATTTCTCTTTGCAATATAACTTGATGGATCATTCTGGGAGTGAAATTTAGGTATCATTTTCCACTGCTATTTGCAGTGGGGTTTTTACTTTATTTCGGGCAATCATTCTAAGTATTGGCACAAGTTGCAACTATATACGATGATATGTTTATCTCTTGATAAATGTGTAGAATGAATATATTTATCAGGCATTTAACCATCTAATAGATAAACATGTATCACTGTTGAGATTCATTTTGGAATCGTGAAAAGTCGGCTTTAGATTTTTAACTGATGAAATGTTTTTAAAAAAACTGACATATTCTACATTTAAATGTACGTGTACAAGTGAAGAGCGAAAAGAAAACATACATTTGATTTCACATTGAAGTTTACATCAAGAAATTCGTTAATTATTTTTGCAGGTATCGCACGAGAAGAACATAACTGGGGTGTGTCAAACTATAAAGTTGGTTGTGAAAGGATTTGAACAACTATTTGAACAATCAATTCTAAAAACATTGCAAGACTAATAGTGAGCTGCGCTCACCTAATGGAAGTAAAAGCTAGGAACCGTCCAAATGTGCAAGTTAAGTTGATTTTAAAGGTATATGAACTTTATTTTACTCTTTTATTACTGTCAGTAATCATAGAAGGTATTAGTGTTATTATTATAATTTACATCCCTTCAAATTAAGGAGAGCACAATACCCGTGCTATTTCCTCACCGCTCGTAGATGTTAAATAGTTTTTATTATTAACCTTTATTAGATTCATGAACAATATAATTAACATAACGTAGAAAAATTTGCACCGTTTTTCTAATTCCGCTTTATTCTCATCACAGCAGTAAAAGTATTATGCGTTAGAAATTCAGTTGTACGTTTACGCATAGGTTTTACAAGATTGATCATGATTCCAAAGTAAATCGCATTTGGTGTGAAGTAATTTTTGTCTTGTTCATTTCGAGGGATGAACTGCCGTATTAAAATATATGAAATTTGATAGTTGAAGATATCATTTTAAAATATGTATTACAGCCTGTTATTCAAAAGCTTGGACAGCCTGAACTTTAGTAGTAACATTATTTTCCATCTACCATTGTTTTCACGTGATTCAAAATAAAAAATTTTATGAAACTGGAATTGTAAATAAGATAAATTTTGTATTTTGAATCATAAAATGACTATGCATTCGAGAAACATGTCAAGGGTGCAAATTGCTTCAACAACCAATTTCTGAATTTCATATAAATCAGCTGTAAGGATATTCGTCTGTTGAACATACTGGTATTTTAGGCTAGTCACCCAACTTAAATATCCCAGTCGAACTGGTACGCTTAAAGGTCATTCCATTCCAGGGAGTATGTGGTATATTTGTGGTAAGCGCAGGATGAAAGTGTTTCTGTGTTTTAAGTAGTATACGTTTATTTTACTCGTATACTGCCATGATATGTGCTATGTAGGTATATCTCGTTCATGAAAAAACTAACACTGTCTTTTCTTTCTGCAACGAAAATATATAGGAATAGTCGAACTTATTCGATTGCCTAACATATCAGCTCATTATGTCTATGCGTGGATCATGCCTATTAAGTAATTAGTTTCAGAAATAAATAAACACGTTAGTTTTCTCTAAATTATTATCTCTTACTTACAATTCAACAAACACTTCGGAGAACAGTAACAGAAAGGAAGCTACTTAACAATTCGAAATCAATGATTAGACAATGTGGTTTCAACTGACCAAAGTTAAAACAATTATTTTCTAACAGTGACAGTTGTACGAGAAACGCACAAATCATCTTGAAACGAATTTGGTAGTAAATGCTGAAGACGTAATGATCCAAATCATCCTTGTACACAAGACGAAAATCTATTCTGTTTGCCTTAGCTGTAAGTTACAGCATAACGTTATGCGACTAATTGAACAAAGCGAAGGATTTAACATGAATACCAGATCATCCCTTTTATCCTTGTGATGTTTAATATTTGTTTCTCAGTGCTGAACACCTAATTTTCTCATACACCAGACTGTAAGTGATTTGATTTTGGATAACATAAAGCAAGGCAATGCGCTAGATATCTGGAGTGTTCATCTTTGATAGATTGAAAGTTCTCATGTGCCCATACAATACATCAATGTTCCATTTTTTCCTTCAGATTTTTCATCTATCGTGGTATGTCGAAGTCGGTTTAAAAATTGGCAAGAAACTTTTTGTAGCATTTTTTCTTCGATTGAAGTCTTGTCATCACCGTTTAACCAGCAAAAAGATTTTGAGTTGTTGAAAGCAACTGACGCAACAGGATCTCGATCATTCTGTTCCTGTGTACTAACATACACAAGTTCAACAGCCAACCCTTCGACACAAAATAAACACGTCCTTTACTTTGCCAACAAGAAATGTATGACGCGTAGTGCTGAAAGTATATTCTGCAGCGGTTTTTTTTTCAGTCACATTTAGTTTCTTGATGATTTCAGTCTCGCAAGTTGAGGTTTATCATATTCGCAGTAATATATTCTATGGAACTTTGCACAGTGTTTAATAAGTCATTCTGACATTACACTTTCATTTTCACTTACTGCAGATATGCTTTCTGATGTTGAACCCACATGCGAGAAAAATTAAAAACTTTGTTTTGTTTCCCAGGGTACACACAAAGAAATCTCTCCTCACACTTTAAGTGTTGATTGTAAAGCAAAACTAAATTTAATGTTTCAAAATTTTAAGCTGGAAAAATTTATGTTTTTATTGCTCGGTTACTCACACTTTTTTAATTTGTAAAATAAGCCACTAATTTGGTTAATTTCAGTGCTTCCAAACGTTGAAAAGTACAAAAGCTTCTAAGGTATTTTTGTTTTCGATAACAATGGAAAATTCATATGAATTTTGAAATCCCTGACTTGAAACTCATGGAAAAAGATATACTGGAATGTTAAATAATAGTCTACGCATGCTACAATTACGAGCGGCTGAGATTTTGCTATACAACCTAATGCTAGTAAATTATCAGACATATTTTTGCGGTCAATATCGATAATCAATCTCTACCTGCCTATCTACAATTGTACCAAGTTAAATTATTACGTTATATTCTCACACCAACCTACCTCACTGTAAAGATTTTAGATTTTTACAATCCCAATGTCGAGGCATGTTCCAAAATTTCACATTGATAATCTTAAATTTTTATTAAAGTTTGTGCAGGAATAAATATGCAGAATATATGGTGCGCTTCATTTAACATTTTTAATCAGCCTTCTTTTCATGAAGAGTACCAGGCTGTTCCGGAAACACAGCAAAATTCTCATGAGATGCCTTCTGTGAGTGCCCCTATGACAATCAAATCTATGAAAAAACTGTCTTTGGGAGAGATATTCAAATAGTTTTTTTTTCTGAAACACTTTACGAAAGGCATCATATACAGCAGTTCCATATTTACTTAGAGTAAACTTGCCACAGTGACATAAATTACAGGAACAGTGGCTCAATCGGACATTTGTGGGATATGCCGAAACGGGATATGAAGACTTCCAATCCACCTCCACGCAACAAGCTTGAACTAACGGAGCTGTTGCAGCTGATTTTGGTTAATTTATGCATAGAGTGTGTTCGATATCTCGCAAAATCTGTTTCTAGGCTTCTTCCAGCTGTGAGTCAAGAGAACTGTTGACCAAGGCGTTATTTAGTGTTCCTAATGCAAAGCTATTTCAGTGTTATCATTCTTACCTCTCCCAATTAATTTTTGGTTCAGAGAAGGGCGTTTTTTTTAATTACTAACGAACACGAGTTACTTATGGAAAATGTAGTTTAAAATTTAATTTTCAAATAAATACTGAAAGTCTCAAATTGTTTATTTTTGTTTTGATATATAACTGATACTCATGAAAATCCCAGAACGAATGAAGATTGAAAGAAATGAGGATTAATACATGAATCGATAGTGCAGAGTTTATATTTAAAGCTAAATCCAGAAAAATTGCATTGCTGTTTGGCATGTAATTTTCACCTATTTGAAGTTCTTTTTATCGAGAAAATCTGTAAAAATGCAGATTTTATGTGTAAGGAAAACAAAAAACATTACTTAATAGCGCGCGCTTTTGCGTTAGAGTACAAAAACCTGACATAGCTTAAAATACGCAGTGATCGCAGATCTTTTACAATGAATAGGGCAGCAAAAAAAAAAAAAAAAAAAAAAAAAAAGATACGTACTTTCAAATCTGGTTAGTTATCCACAAGAAGAAATGTTTGTTTATATTAGCTTGAGGAACAAATATGAGTGAAGAAAGAACACAAATTGTGCGTAGTTCGTTCTCTACAGAGAAGTTAACTGAGGCAAAATATGATAGAAGCAGAATCACGCGTAATACACCTACTCCTCCTACCAGAAAAGCTGTGCGTCATTTAAAGTAGAAAATTGAAGCGAAATGGTCTTCAAATTGAAGGTGATACTTTGAAGAAAGTATTTTCCCCAAGAGATATTTAAATATTGTGATACACCTTCAAACAGAAAAATTACTCTGACCATAATTCGCTTCAAAACTGAAAACTTTAAAGTGTGCCTCGATGTAGAAGAAATGAAATAGTATCTAAAAGTAACCTCTTGCGAAGGCCAGGAGTTCCAGATTTTTTATTGAAACTATTGTTCTGTCAAGAACCAGTAGATACACGCACGGAATTGTCTTATTTGCGCCACTGTTCACCAACAGTCCATTTAGCTGAACAATGATTGCCTTTTCCGAACAACTCGCTGTAAAATGTCCGTAATATATCGATAGGAGGAAGTGTACGTATAATGGCCCATGAAACCATCAAAATGACGTTTCCCAAGAGCTCAGGAACTACGAGGTATTAATTTTGGCGGGATAGCGACGTAGACACTGCTGATGTCGTTTCGTCTTAGTCAGATGAGATACTTTGCTTAACTCCACAGCATTGCATTTCTTTGCAGTTCAAATCACTCTGAGACCACATAGCTTTCTATAAACTCTTACGTTTTCTGATGTTACAGGAAAAAAATGGAATATTTGACGAAACATTTATTAGCAAATTGCTTTACTCGACTTAGTAGTTTTTCATGGAGCATTCTATTCTTATTGCTCTTCTATTTGCTGTTAAGTGTCAAACTGGTCACGCAATGCTGTACGATACAAATGACGTTCTTGTTTCTCAGTGATCACACTTGGCCTGCCTTAGCCTCTTTGGGAATACTTCGGGAACGTACTGGAGGCATACATTTTCAGTTGTGCTCGTATTTTGGCCAGTACATCGTTCGAGTTCTCTACAGTACGGTATGCGAGGTGTCCAGAATACGGCATACCCCAGCACTCTCTCTCTCTCTCTCTCCCCCGACATCTTTGCCTGTCAGATGTGGACATCGCTTCTACTATAGTCGACATCTTTTTTTCTAGTGATTTTAACAGTTTAGAACACATCCGACGGTTTCAGTTTTCCAATGGTGTTGTTTTCCTATCTTCATTCCACGCTTGTGCCGTTATTAGGTACGAGAGTAACCGTTTCGATCGTCTCAGAAAATAAAGAATTGCACCGCTTTAGAAATTAGAACCTCGTGTAAATCGTTTTATTTGCATCACTTCTAGAAATTGCAATTTTTTCGCAAACCATATTAGGATTCTGGAAAATATCAATTTCTCCGTAACAGATCCTTATTTAAAGAATTTATTAAAATAACTACTCTAAAGATTTACTAAAGGATTATTATTTATTAAAAAATTGTTTATTCAAATAATTTATTCAGTTACAAATTTAGCAAAATATTTCCCTTTTTTTCTACGATATGGGTACGTTACTTTAAATGGTATCAAAGAATAAAAAATATCGGTGAATGCATCTGAGGCTAACCAAACGAGATACTTGATATTACAGTGTGTGTTGAAGAGATAACTTTTTCTAGCGCGAGAAAAAAGAAATAATTGTGGTCCTTACATTACTTAAGGTTTTTTAATACTTTCATTAACACCTGTTTCTACATTATTTCAGACACAATTTACTGCCTGTCCGGTTTTTGTTCAGTAAAAAATCTTAGCAGCCTATGGCCCTTTACCTCTAGGGCACTGTCGGTTCGCTCATGGAAAGAGTTCTCCTTTATCTGACGATTTTAGGGCAATAAATTGCCATATAATGTTGGAAATAGAATTTCATTTAAAAGTAAACTTTAATTCACATCAGAATAATTATCAAATTAGAAAGCAAATGTCTACGCAGTTAACACATATTCCTTAACAGTAATATCAGAGGTGTTTTAACCAGTTCAATGATAAACGTATGGTTTAAATTAAATAAAAATGAAGTACAGTTTTATTTTACAGCGGAACTTTCTTTTATGGCCATAGCTCTACAGTAATTTTTCTACAAACTTATTTTTAATAATAATAATGTGTTAAAGGTACTTCAGATGGTGCATTGTTTTTGAAGTAATTTCTAAGAACATAAGTGTTCATTTGAAGATTACAATTAAGCTAGGTATCAGTTTTCTGGTACCAATAACGTTGGGCGGAGTAACGCGGAACCCACCAAAACAAAAGTACTCGCACTTTTAATACATGGGTTTAATCCGAAAACGATGATGCAAAACTAAGTGACATTCTCGTACTAATGGCACCTGTTTCTGTTGGGACCAGCGTGGCATACTGCATTCCAACACCATAAGCGATCGCCCTGCTGTGTACTGCGCACTGGGATGAGAAGCGATAAAACGCGTGGATTTCAGTAAGAATCTCCCTTGAAAGAGCAAGTTTTAAAAATGATTTTCTTTAAACTGTGCTTGAATAGAACTACGAACATCTGTGTTCTTTTGTTGGTGACTGATCCATTTTTTCAGTTTATCACACTCAAAATATTTGGGGAATTTCCGAATCATAAGAACATAACTGACAAAGAAAATTACGTGCAATCAACGGTTAATAAGCACAAACGAATCTGAGGAATAGATCCTCTTGTGCTACTTAGATAACGGATATATATATACATATTTTTAATTAATAAGTGAAACTGAATTATGAGACAGTTACTGAAAACATTCATAAACTCAGAAGATTATATATATATATATATATATATATCTTCATCATTGTCAACCATTTTCAATCCACTACTGGACGAAAGTCTCCCGAAGTTTCTTCCACAACGGTCTGTCTTTTGCCAGACTCCTTTGTGACACACCAGTATTCTTTCGAATTTCCTTCACCCATCTCCCATGTGGTCTTCTTTTGGGTCTTTTCGTATCCCTTGCGATACAGTCTAAAATTCTGGTTGTTCATCGATGGTCCGTTCTTCTGACAACATGTCCATCCGATTGCCATCTCAGGGACTTTACTTAAATCATGATGTCTTTCAGTCGTGTTATTGTTTTTATCCACTAGTTCCTCTTTTCATATTTCCTCGTTACACCAAGAATATATCTATTAATACGTCTTTCAGTTTTCTGCAGTCTTTGCACTTTGTTTTATTTAAGATCCATGTTTTTGCTCCCTATGTAATAACTGAATGGATACGTTGATTAAGCACTTTTGAGGCATAAGAATGTCATATTGCTCTTCAAAATTGTACTCCTTCTTCCAAATCTTTTCCAACCAAGTTTACAAGTCGATGCATGAGCTGGTCGTCAGATGAGGCAAGTGAGGCGCCAACTCACCAGAAGTTTTCTCATACGAAGATAATTTTGCATCTGTAACATGCACTATATTGACCAAAGTCACTGGACACCGATACGAGAAACACAACATAGCATTTATTGACATACATTAGTACAGTGTCGGTCAAACTTTGGCCATAATTCATGCACTGACCCTTCGAGACATGCTTTCGACAAAGTTTAGGAACACAGCAATAGGTATGCGATTCTATTCAGTACATAATGCCGCTGGTAACTGTTGCTCAGTAGTTGGATTTGGTTCCAAACTTCTTATGAGGCGCTCTAATTCATCCCATAGGTGCCCTATGATATTACGATCAGGGCTGTGAGCTGACTAGTCCACACACGATACGAATTATCGCCAAACCACGCCATAACAGTCGTTTCATTATGGATCAGTGCATTATCCTGCTGGTATCAACAAGGCTTGCTTCCAAAGTATTGCCACAGAGTTGGTAGGGCATAGTTGTCCAGAATATCGAGTTAGGCGTGCTGGTTAATAGGTTTGTCCTCTATAACCAATGGGCCGGGACCATACCACGGAAAACACCGCCACACGAATACACTGCTAGCTCCAAACTTGACCGTAGGAACAGTGCACTGTGGTAAAAAACGTTATCGTGGCTGTCGCCTTGCCCACACACGGCAATTAGATTGACGGGTCGTGTATCGGGATTCATTAGTCTATAGGACCCGTTTCCATTTATCTACGGTCTACGACAAATGTTCTGTACGCCATGCTAAACGACGAGTAGCATTCCGAGTGGAGATGAAAGGCTTATGAGCAGCCGCACGACTACGGTAACCCATGGAATGAATTTCTCTGCGAATGGTAAGCATGCATACCGAGGTTCTGTCATTGTTACTCGCCTGTACGCTTAGGTCTTGTTCATTACTCTGTCGATTACCTGTAACGACTATCCAGAGGCTTTGACGTCCTCTGTCACTGATTATCAGTAGTCTACCCGTATGATTTGCTGATTCAGGCACACCATGTGTCTTCAACTTATTCAGTACATCTAAAATAGTTGACTTCGGTATGTTTACACGACTTTCGGTTTCTGTTATGGTTAACCCACTAATATAACACACAAAACATTTCCTTTCCCAAAGTCAGTTCTATCTATCCCTCCGCGATATTTTCACTCAATTTTACAGTGCGATAAGATCACGGTCAGTTGCCAGGTTGTTTTTATAACGTCTGCAGCTGTACCACGCATCTTAACAATGCAGCGGGTCCGTTCATTTGCTTTTAAAGGGGTGTCCGTTAACTTTTGCCAGTATAGTGTATAAAACTGCTTTAAATGTACAGCCAAAAGAAACATTGAAATTCATATTCTGATTCGTGAATTTGCTTAATAAAATTTAATTAAGGATTCAACCGGAGATTGAATCCTTAATTAATGAGCATCAAATTTATAAAGTTTGAATGCAGTTTTACTAAGAGTTTGAAATCAGCATGTTATTAGGCCATGAAAGGCAATCGCAGCAAACCGCGCTAACATATCTCTGGAAGTAATGATCTGGAAAATGCTAAGTCGTTTCCCAGACCATGACTTCCAGAGATATCCTGAGTCGACATTCTTACGCCGCTCCGCTTGAAATCGGCTGGCATCTTTGTTTCTGTTGGAGGATGCAATGTAACAGGAGTGCACGAGATGGCGTTGGCGATGTCGCTCTTTGAGGCGACATCGCATTTCTCCTTAGCACTGGATGCGAGAAAGTACGTCACTTCTACATAGGCACAGAAAATTTGTCAAGTGTATAGTGCATTTTCTATTTGTACATTGATCTTTTGGAACGTGTATCTTCGATAGTAGCAAGTTAAATGAGAGATGAGATGAATTTTTTTATTTTATTATTAATTTACTAATAAATTCATATTTATTTGTAACAATAAAAATACATTATTTTTAGAATTGAGCTCATTCATAATTACGGTAAATCCAAATTTCGTAATTTTCAACTCGTTCATAAGATCAGGTAAATTCAAATTTCGTGGTAATTTCCAAAATGGAGTTACATATTTCCCGAGCGCTGGATATCACACCACGTTTGAAATAGATTAAGTCCTGATAATCTACCATCTGAACTACGAATGATAGTACCTGAAGTTGCTGAGATAGTTCCCTTACACCGTCGTATCAGAATAATATGACAGTTCCCTGAAATACTGTGTACCCTCCCAGTTGTGTCACAGAGTGCACGTGACATGGTAGACCACACGGAGATATCAGTGCCCAGCCAGGGCAGATAAGCCATAGTGCGATATCTAAGCACAATGGGCATGGTAAGTGATTCGACGGACGTTAAAGAAGAAACGATCAACGGCTACTTGTGCGAAGAATGAAAGCATCTCAGAAACTGCAGAGTACGTGGGCTGTTCGCCTGGTGCTGTAGGGAGGGTGTACGAAGAATGGACCGCTGGCACACCAAGTACTTCCCGACGTCATAACTGTGGAGCCCATACCCATCAATCACGGAGAATAACGCCGCCTCCGTCCAATGGTACAGGGCAATCGACGCGCAACAGTGCAGTAATTCACAACTTAATGGAACGCTCTGGCACCCAGGTACGTATCTCCGACAAAAGTAGAGCGAACCCTGTTATGAATGGATCTCCGGAGTCGACGCTGCGTCAAGGTGTCCATGTTAACCCAGGTCCATGGGAAACGACTCCTTCAGTTTGCATTGGACTATCGTCATTGGAAAGTGAAAGCGTTTAAAAATGTTGCTTTCTCCGACGAATCGAGGTTTGTACTGCATCCAAGTGACGGGCAGTGGCGGATACGGCGTCAGACACACAAGAAACAACACCCAGACACGTTTGTCGCTCAAGTATAGGCCGAAGGTGGCATAGTGCATGGATGAGGAATAATTTCCTGGCAAGACTGGGCAGCTAGTGCCACTGGACAGGTCCCTGAAAGCCAGTGGCTACCTGTCAATCCCACATCTGTCCCTTCACGTTGGACGTTCACCCTGGTGGTGATGGTGTCAACAAACAAGACAATGCACCGTGCCACGTTGCTAAGTGGGTGCGCTACTGGTTCCAGAAATACCACAGCGATGTTCTCCATTTGCCCGGGAAATCGACTTACCTCAATCCCAAAGAGCACTTGTGTGACTATTTGGATCGACAGGTTCGACGTACCGACCAACAACTTCGCGATCTCCGGGTCCTCCATGCTCTACTACATTCCGAATGGGCACGTGTGCTCTGGGAAGCCTTCCATGCACTCACTTCATCCATTCCACGCCGTCTCGATTCTTCCATCCCTGCCAAGACGGTTATTCCCATTACTAGGTTGGTGGTCATATTATTCCGATACGACTGTGTATGTACACGTTGTTTGCGGGAGATACCAGTTACCATGTACACGTTGTTTGCGGGCGATACCAGTTACCATGTACACGTTGTTTGCGGGCGATACCAGTTTTGTGGTGGCATGTGATGGAAATGGTAGCGTCCTTTCCAGTTCTTTTTTATTTTTTTGGAAGCTCAGTGTAAATATCATTAATAGATTTTAATACTAATTCCCTCTAACTTACAGCAACAATCCTGATAAATAAAAAATTGAGAATGCATAAAAATAATAAAAAACATTTACAAGAATCCGTTAGACATCACTGTACTATACATTTACTTGGAAAACACAAAAGAAATGGAAAATTAATCATCCCATTTCATTGAGATTTTCAATAGTCAGATACGTTTACACATGTTGAAAAGCATTTTGTTTTCACTTTCGCTTTTCTCATCGATATATATTTGTAAGAACATTTTTTTATGTTCATTTTGCTTAACGCAGTCCTAAGAATTTTTATTACGTATGGAATATTGCGATTTTCATTATTTCAAAAATAAAGTGTACTGCTGCAAAGATAGTTTCGTACGGAGCCTTCAATATGGATAACAAGCTAGCTCCCTAACATGTGCAATGATGACAAAGTAATGATAACAATATGGTTTGGACAGCTAGCTAGCTGTATAACACGAGTAACGACGTCAAATGTCATTCAAAAAAAATAAAAGGTAACGCTATATTTATCAATTCTCGAGGAATCCCAATTTATGTATTTGTCTTGTTACCAAGGAAACAAGAATCTCATTATTCAGCAACCAAACGCAAAGTTGAATATGCAGAGATATGGAATTGAAGGTGTGTTAATAAAATTGGAGTGGAACTCAATTTATTTCCCATTAGCTTTTGTAATTTTTTTTAGAAAAAAATTAGATATTGAATTTTTAATGAGAATTTTGGTCTACTCATGCCAGGGAATGCTTTTTGGGTAAGAGAAGACAAACTTCCTAGTAAATAGGAGAAATCCGTAAATTGGAGAAGCGGGTACTCGCGTGATATGCACTTTTACAGACTGGTTCTTCGTATTTCTGCATGACGTCTACTGGGAAATAATACTTTCGCTTTGTTTCCGGTGTGTGTTGCTCACTTCTTTAATAATGTTATTTCTTTATATATTTGAGTAGAAATAAATGCTCTAGATACGGTAACTCCGGTATTGTATTCCGGCTTTCTATTCAATAAATTAATTGCTCGAAAATTCCATAAATTTCACTGCACTAGCCAACAACAATGCCGTGTGCTGTTGCATTATATACAAACTATTGTAGGATACCTAGAAATTGTGCTGTTAGGTTTCATGGATTTCAGAAGGACACAAATTTAGAAAAGGTTTGAGTCAATTTACAAAGATTTACAAAGAAAGAAAAGAAGGGCCGTATGTTTTTAATTCAGAGATCAAGGATCAATTGATTAAATAGGTGATCTGAAAGATCTTCATTTTTCGGTGTTATGTACACACACTGAAGAGCAATTGAATTAGATATACCTGTCTTGTAACGTGTAGCACCACCTTTCGGCCTGGTGACGGCGGCGATTTGTCTCGGCATGGACTCGACAAGACACCGGAAGCTTTGGGAAGCCATACGGATCCACGACCCCTGATCAAGCTCCCACAGTTCACGAAGATTTGATGGAGGGGGATCAGAGCCTCGAACATCTCTCTCGATGGCATCCCAGATGTGCTCGATGGGATTGAGTTCAGGTGACTTAGCTGGCCAAGGAAGCGAGGTAACGTCGGATGAGTGTCCATCCAACAATTTGGATACAATTCGGGAGCGATGGCACGGTGAATTGTCCTGTTGCAGGATGGGGTCCCCAGTGGGATGTTGAAGAAGCATAAACGGGAGCAAATGGTCGTCCAGGATATCCCGGTAACATTGACCTGTGAGGGACGATGTCGCACATACCAGGAGTCTCATTTCAGTCCACGTAAACAGTCCGCAGACGAGAATGCCACCCCCACCAGCTTGAAGAGTACCCTGCTGGCAAGAAGGATCCATCGCTTTATGTGGTTTGCGCCGTACTCGTATCCTGCCATCCGCATGTACCAACGTGAATCTCGACTAATCTGTCCAGGAAACATTTTCCTCATGTCTAGGGTCCAGTGGCAAGGTTTCCGCGCCTATGCTTATCTTTGCACCCTGTGATGTGCGGTCAACAGAGGTACCCTCGTGGGACGATGGATTCTGTACCCCATAGCGAGGACATGGTTCTGGATGGTGTGGCTGCTTACACGTTGTTGTGCACCAGCTGTAAATTGCCGAGTGATTTCTTGCACTGTGGCGCCAGCTAGTCGACGATGACCCCGCTCATCCACACGCTCTTGTCTAAAGCAGTTGGCCTTTGCATTGATGGTTTTACCGGATTCGATGTACTCACGGTTCACCCGTGACACAGTGGCTCGTGAAAATCCCAGTGCCTGTACGAATTCCGATATGGAGTGACCCATTCGTCGGGCCCCGACAATTTTTCCACGATCAAATGCGCTTAGATTCTTCGTCTTACCCATACAGCGTCCGACTCTTACTGATTCCCATCGCATCACTCCTTCTGTTTTCGGATCGCTGTATACGTCATGTCGTTTCCATTTACAAGACAGCCCACAGCGCCACATTTGCATAACGCCAGCTGTCTCTAATTCAATTGGTCTTCAGTGTACATGCCGCAGCGATTCCCCAGAACTACGCAAATTCTGTAAAGGAAAGATCATCCCTTAAAAATTAGAGGTTGACTATTGTTTTCCAAATATTTCAGAAGCCATAGTGCTGAAGCAGCAGGTCAGTTGGCATGGACTCATTACAGGCAGGGAACCGCTTAATGCGTTATGTCTTTGGAAATAGCTCATGCGTGGGAAAGCAGTCCCACAAATTGGTGTGGTCCTCTAGTAAATGAATCGTTAGTATCTTCTTCGATGGAATCACTTGCGATAAAGAAACGGAAACAACTGAAGGGTTCACAACAGTAACATGACTCTTTTCTGCATTTATAACACATGGGACGAAAATTAAAATACAAAAAAGAACAAATAAAAACAATTTGAATTGAATTTTTGCAGAAATTAATCATTCTTATTTTGCTAATGAAATTGTGCACTCCACTTTCTTTTACACAAGGTTTCTTACTTTTTAAATGTCTGTTTAACATTTCGAGTTAGAATGAGTTTGACATGTGTTCATTCCAAGAGATATTAGTTTTTTATTGTTACACCAGAAATTAATCAGTTGCTTTCAGTGACGGAAATGTTGTCTGTTCCACTTCCTTTGCACACGCCATTTTTTATTTTTTTTAATCTCCGTTTTACATTTAGAGTTAGAATAAGTTTAGCATGTGTTCGTTGCTGAGTTGCTAGTTCTGGTGATCTGGAAATATGCAGCATTCGTACATCCTAATTTTTTGTTCCGTGAGGTATCTACGACGAAGATAGTCATGTTATTGTTCGGTACTTTGACTTGGGATTCCGAAGATCAAGACACCTGTGATTCCTATCCTAAAATCCTAAAACATCATGCAAATTGGTAGGACGTGTTTCACCCCCCCCTCTCTCAAATGAGGCATCGCATACGAGGGTTGCCCTCCGCCTTGTGCTGCAGGTCAGAAATTGTTATAAATATCTTACAAAGAAAAATGCGGGATTTTTCATTTCAAACAACGGTACTAGCACTCCGCAGGTGCAATGATATTTTAACCAGCAAAATGACTTGGTAGAATTGTCTTTGAAAGATTTACTTTATGAATCCTTTTTCTTCGAATTTAGTAGCGAGTACCATTACATCTCGAGGCTGCTGTATTTTCTGGTTTCAGATATCTCATTTAAGGTATAAAAGAATCTGTATAAGAAGGACAAACTACTATAAAAGTGAAACTTCCATATACACCAGCGGGGTTTTCTTAACGGAAAGTCAGTAAAACTAACAAACTGTATGTTCACTTTAACAGATCTACGTGTATGCCGTTTTCTTGCATTTTGTATGGTGGTCCGCGGCTACCACACAAAATAAATAGTTCCAAAACAAAGTGAAAAAACATAAAAAAACAAAAAACAAAGAAACACGTGTTAGCATAGATTTATAACATACTTCAGAATAGTCAAACAATGCTTTTTCTTTAGTTGGATGGATGATCTTCAATATGCAGTTGGACTGACTTTCTATACCTGTTTAAACTTAGGATATTCGGGTCTACTATCAGATTTCAACAGCCGCATGCGCAGAATTAGAGGTACTTGTGGTTTTGTGCTTGGAACTTTGTAACTCTTCCTCGGACCACATGCTCCTCACAAACTTACTTGGAATACCTAAAGACTAATAAAAGCCGAAATGTCGAACAGTACCTTTCTTGAAAATGGGACGAAGGGTTATTTTCCATTTATATAAAAAATAACCATTTTCGAAAAATGAACTGCACACTGTCTGTCTAACCACAGTCATACATATGCATTGCAAATTAAAAATATCAGAATTTTTCAAGAATTATCTTTTAAAAACTTATATTTTCTACATATAATTCTAAAATCTTTGAATCGCTGTTAGTGATTGCAGAAGAATTATTATCATTTTGCAGAAAATTCTTTCTTCCTTCCAAATATAAAAAAAAACATATTGATAAATGAAAGATCACACACTCGGATGTAATCGATAATGGAAAGGCTACATTTGTTATATTCAGCGATGCTTACGAGATATTACGAAAGTTAGCTTGACAAATTGAAATAGACTTATACCTAGATCGATCTTCTGTTATGAATATACCATTTAGATGGCATGCACTTACGAAACATAATTTTGTTTGATTTTTTTAAAATACTAAACAATAGTTCTGTTGCTTTTTTTTTGTTATGGCTGAATAAAGATTTAATTTAAATATTCCAGAAATGTTTGTTTTTATGTTAGCTCACTCCGACTTCTTATTCCACTTTTTTTGCAGCGTTTGTTGAGCCTAACCTTGAAATGGTAATATTCACTAATGCTAAATGTCAGGTAACTTGGAGGAACTAGCACTACAAATTTAAGCGAAACGTCCTTCAAAATATAGTTCATATTGTAAATATTTTGTTGTGCTAATTTATATTTTCAGCTTGCACAGTGTAGACCGTGCAGGATAAATCGAATGCTGCATGTTGTTTGCGCAACTTTCATACACGACCACACACAGTGTGTAGTAAAAGACGCGATTCGTGAGATTCCTTTCGTGAATTCTTTAATATGGGATAGAAATTTTTTTGTACTTAGAAAACTGTATTTAACAAAAGTTAAATTGAGCAGCCAAAGGCGTTTCGTTTGGTGCCTATTGATCATCTAATTTTTGGTTCCATTTTCCTGTAAGACACAGATGAGCTTTCTTAGCAAGGGCACTGTTTGTTACCCCTTCAAGGAATCAGTTGATCGTAATACGAACTATCCTAACACGAAAATTTCATAGGGCTGCAGTACTAAAAGGTCTAACGTACACACAATCATGCACACACAGAGAGGTTTGCAAGTAAAGTAGTTTGACATACAACTTCTGTTTTTAAAATAAAACTGTGCTGTTTCATTTCCAGTTTTCCATTACACTGTTTTATTTCTTTTCACAGATAATACGCCTCTTGCCGATGGTATTTTCTATGTTTATTTCCAACGAAAATCTATGTATACAAATTTAGCAGAAAATGTTTCTTAGAAAGTGACCCGCGAACAACTGATATATGCACTTCAAGGAACATTGGTTGGTCTTTGTAGGAAGAATATGACAGGTTTCTTTTCTACATTAAGCATAGCTATAGTAATACGTAACTACATCTGAAACGTTAACAAAATTATTTGCTGTTCCTTTGTTTTATCATAAAGAATATTCCATGTTACTTTGACTGAATTTATTTTTTATTTCTCCACCCGTCAAAAAAGGGGGAAAAAAAGAGTACTTTTTCTATTCAAATAGCGGAATTAGCATTTTAGTAAGCCAAATTTTCAAGTGAATAATAATATATACGTCGTGCGATGAAAAGGTTCTGAGACTAGGTACGTAGCGCGCCAACAGATAGCAGTTCACGGATTCGGCAGTGACCATTAATGAACCATTGTGCCAAGTGGCGTCGTTCTGTGGTCATCGGAAGCTGTGCTACACGATAATTGGTGACCACGTGCAGAACACAGCTGCAATTTCGGTAAGAACTGCAAATCATAGCAGCGAGCGAACATCAAATTCTGCGTCGAACTCGGCAAATCTGGAACGAAGACGCATGAAATATTCCTGTCGAGGGTCATTACTAGGGACACGACTTGGGTCTACGGTTACGACCCGGAGACCTAACAACAGTCGTCGAAGTGGAAGAGCCCGTCATCTCCACGATCTAAAAAGGCCCGACAGTCCGGAGCGAAACCAAAAGCATGCTCATCGGGTTCTTCAACATTCGCGGGGTTATACACCCGAATTCGTCCCCAGAGCCAGACTGTCACCCTCCTTTTTTACTGTGATATTCTGCGGCGTCTTAGGGAGGACATTCACCTCAAACGACCTGAAATGTGGAGCAGGGCGACTTAATGCTCCATCACGACAACACAGCAGCTCACAGAGCGTTAAGCAACACGCCAGTTTTGCAGCCACGTCAGCATGACTACTCTTCCCCCCCCGCCTTACTCGCCGGATTTGGCCCCTTACGACTTCATAATGTTCTCGTAGATGAAGATGAAGCTCCAGGGTCGCCGGTTTGAAACCGTGGAAGAGTTCCCGCGCGTATCGCCGACAGTGCTTGACACGATTCGGGAACAGGACTTCCAGGGAGCGTTCCAACAGGGACAAAAACGCTGGCAGCCGTGTATTGCTGCTCATGGAAACTACTTTCAGGGAGATCACATCTAGACTTAAGTAACGTTAGTACATTGTTGTGTATCGGCCTTGTCACGGAACGTTTTGATGGCACCTCGGTGTGATGTTTTCAAGGCCAAGGCATTTTTTTTTGTTTCCGAGATTAACGGCGGTTATGAGCAAATATTAACTTTAATAAATCTCAAATGCTAATTTATCGTCTGATGTTTCCATGAAGGAGGATAGCTAGCACTGAGGTGATAGTAAACTGCTCTTGCCTCTGCCTGGACATAAACCCGTCTGAACTCGCAGAATCAGTCACAAAGTTACACCGTTCATACTCGGACACTGCGATATTTTCAAAAGAGTGGAATATACTTATCTATTATGTGAATATATATCAACTGGACGTATTCACTGTTTTTTCTTTAACTTCAGAAAATGTAAAATGTGGGTTTCAAAAAATACATCCGTTCAGCTTCAATCTATTTGATAATTCAATTGCGAATATTTTCTCTGCAATATGTGTGAAAATCTGCACATCATGGTTTTAGCGGATATTTCAAGCACCTATATCGTCCATAGCTAGGAAGTATCAGAATTCTTAGATGAAGTGGGCGCAAGATAATATTAAATTGTTTAAAAAAAGGAATTTTTTTTGCACTATTGTATCAAAAAAAAACTTTAATACATATTTGAAAGGCGCTCGAGATTCCAATCGTAGGCTCTACATTGTGAAAGCAATGTGGTGAAGGAGCGTCCTCCAACGAAAGACAGACCATTTGTAGCATTAAGGAAAATATTTGTTAGCAATCGCTACACCAAAAAAAAACGTATAAAGCATTTCAAACGTAACGCAATTATCGAGCATTGCTGTTATGCAAAACATCATATAAGGCATTATTCTGGCAATAAGAACAATGAAAATGTTCCCTTTTTCTGTGTTTGTATCTTGCTGTATTTGTCGTTGAGTCCACTTTAAAAAGTGAATCATGAGTACTTGCTTAGAATTACCGGGGCGAGACCATTTGCACTGATATCTAAATTGCTGCCAATGAAGTCTTACATGAAGCTGCCGATGAATTCACGTGTGCGGTTCATCAATAATACAGAAAATGTATAAAGCAAGATGCTTATATTATCTTCAATTAGAATTTCATTTTTTCGTCTTGTGAAATCAGAACTGTTTGCAACATCACCAATCTTTTTTCCCTAATCTAAGCTGCGACAGAAGTTGTCAATGTCCATGTTCGAAATCAGCGATACAAAAACTGTAATTACAGTAGTAAAAAATTATTGCTGTTAAGGTCCAGTGCGTGTGTGTGTGTGTGTGAGTTCATTTTTAAACTTTTGAAGAACACAACAATACACCTGGATTGGTTTAAATCCGTTTGAATATTGAATTTTCCAGTCAATAGGATTTGGTCAACTAATTCCTGTTCCTTGGTAACATATTGTTATATGCGATAAAATTAAAGAACAAATTTGATTCACAACGCGCGGCGGTCAAATATCAAATATAATTCTTTAAGAGTACATACCTCAGGGAATGCTGGGGAAAAAATACATTCTTGCGTTTCTGAATTCAGTAAACTTGACAATCCTTTTACTTCTATGTAAACAACCTTAAACAAGTCCATTTAATTCGCAAATAATGAAAATAGAGAAACATTCAGAAGAATAAAACTAGCATCGCAAAGTACGATTCGGCTCAGATAAATCGCGTGCCATTTCCGAACGTAAATTTATGAAACACATATTTCGCTGAGTCCAATACTTCATATTCCCAACGCCTAAAATTAGAAAACGTTACTTGTGTGGCCCGTTTCAAATGAATACTGACAAGCAGAATAACTACTGATGTTAAAAAGATGAAGCAAGTAAGCAGATAGCAAGCAAAAACACGGTTGTTTTATCAAACTAAATCAGCCAAATATATTAATCAAAAAATTTGGTGCGACAATGGAACATTCATTGGATAAATTTACATGAAATAATACGGATACGGTCCACTTCTTCTCGAAGAAAACTTCCAATACGTGCGTTGTCTGACTAAAAAGTGATTGCAGGCTTCTAGTATTTTATTACCGATAATCAAATTTGATCTGCATGCTGAAGGATTTGTAAAATGAAGAAGGATTCTTCACATTACGTGAGGTGCAAATTTTTGCTAGAAATACATATCTACAAAACAAGCTTTTCACCGTTCTTCAGTTTATTAGCGCTTATTTTCAAAACTGTGAAATTAGCAGCAAAATCATAAAACGCTAGAATATTTCATATGAAATAATCTACATTTCACTAAAAACTTTAAAAACAATACCGCACAGTTTAATATACATGAAAAATATTACATATATATAATTATTCGTGGGTGGAGTGAGGCGACATAGAAGTGCCCAAGGTTTTCTGGTAAGCC
The DNA here is from genome assembly GCA_039090855.1 of Macrothele yani. Lineage (NCBI taxonomy): Eukaryota > Metazoa > Arthropoda > Arachnida > Araneae > Macrothelidae > Macrothele > Macrothele yani. The sequence continues at coordinate 69,711,877 of CM077034.1, read as the reverse complement.
TTTCGTTAGGCTTTGAAGCATGAATTGATCCCAAAGCACTAATCTACTAACACCAGGTATGGCTTCCCTTTGGGGCTTTTACTGTGCAATGAGATACGTTTTTTTAATTAATATCGCAAATTTATCTTGTAGAAAATGTCAAAAAAGAAGACTTTGTAGTCAACATTTCCTTAAGCGTCTAGACATTGGACTCTCCCCGCTATACCCAAAATTTCAGTTTTATCCAAAGGACACACGTAGTCTGGTATCGATCTGCCACAATATCAGTTTATAGCTACTTGTCTGGAGTCATAATGAAACTATTCCTCCTTCACTTCGGCTTCTAGTAGGCGGGTGTAGTTACTAGGAAACCATGCATCTGCCCCTAAACATTCCTTCTGTGGAAAACCTACGAGAAACCGTTGCCTATCTGAATTAACAAAACTTATTCCCTGGTGAAAACTATGAGATGCCCTGAGCGTTCCTTTATGAGTAAAAAATCGTGCACACGAATTTAACATGACAACCATCACGTGGCCTTAGAACGTAACATTTCATTTTTCAGGATGACATCACGATGTTCTTGTATGTAGGCCTTGTTTCTGACACAAAAATTCATTGACACTTGGTAGCTTCCAGATTTATATTTAGAGCACTGCATTTCATTTTGGAACACATCAAACTGCCCGTTAGATTCATGGAAAATTTTTACATATTCCTAGATGCTTTATTGATTTGTCAGGCATATGTGTTGCATTCCAGTGGTTGCTCCTTACACTTTAACTTGCAGACAAAATCCTTCTTTGTTTACTCAAAGCACAATATTACAAAAAAATTGTCTAAAGTTATTTTTTTTTAATTTTCATGTTTTTTAGCTAATAACTAGCAATTTCTCCCTTTTGAACAGAAGTACGCAGTTGACTCACATTCTTGTGAACATCTCCTACTCTTGATGTCAACATCGCGTAGTCGTTGAATTAAGGCACGTGTCGTGAGCTGTCTTTGAGACTATATATGGTGTGCTGCAGGCATTCTGAAAACATATCACTCATTGCTGTCATAGATAAAAGAAGCGATTTGTCAGATTTGCAAAAAGGGATGGTTATCGGCTTTCGGGACAAGGGCGGCAGTACCGCTGAAACAGCGCAGGTTGTGAACTGTTCGCTTGCTGCATTCGCTAAAGTGTATTGTGATTGGAGAAATTGCACCATTGCGAATGAACGACGGGAAACCGGAGGAGCACCACGTGTCATTGATGTGAGGGGTAAAAGTCAGCTTCCAAGGTGCGTGAGCGCAGATCGACACGCTACAGTGGAGCAACTCACTGGCCGAATGAACCAGGGGTCTACCGGAAGTGTGTCTAAAACGAGATTTCAGCGAACCCTGGTACTTATGAGGCCCAGATGCAGACGGATAGTCACTGTATCTATGATAACGAAGGTGCATCGGCAGAAAAGACTTACATTTGAACGTGAGTATAAGAATTTGACCTCCGGTGATTGGCAAAGTATTGCCTTCTCCGATGAATCTAGTTTTCTACTTCATCGAACGGATGAACGTTGGAGCATATAACGGGAGAACCATCGGAGAACAAACACTCTTCAACCATTGCTGGAAGAATACAAGCTAGTGGGAGCAGCGTTATCGTATGGGGTGTGTTTCAGTGGAATTCCTTGGGTCTGATCATACCTATGTGAGGCACCATGGACCAAATTCCTTATGAATCCATCTTTGCAGAACACGGACAACCATACATGCTGATTGTCATCCTTGGATTGGATGGGATCTTCCAGTATGACAATGCGACGTGACACACAGGTAGAAATGTTCGAGAGTTGTTGAAAGAGCAGGATGAAAACTTCTAAGTACTTCTCTCTGTCTCAAATTCCCTAGACTTAAACCCAATTGAGCATCCGTGGGACTTTCTCAATTGTATTGTTCGCTCTCTGGATCCTCCACCACGCACCCAGCAGCAGCTGTCAGACACGCTGCAATCAGCATGGCTCCACATACCTACAAACACTCTCCACCACTTTATTGAGTCACTCCCAGGCCGACTAGCAGCTGTCCGCGCTGCACACGGTGTTACTCTGGATATTAGCTGGTGGTCACAATAATGTGACTCTACCATGTATTTTACCATTTTATTTTATGTTCTTTTCCATTTTGTTTCCATTTTTGAATAAACATATTTTACCCGAGACCTTTCTACAGCAGTGAGAAGCATCAATAGTGTGAGAACCACCATTTAAATCAATATATTTTCTAAAGGTGGCCGAAGACTCAATAATGCTGATTGAAAAGAACAGTTCTAAATGTAATACTGGGGATGAAGAGTCACAAAATCTCAGAGGTTTAAGCTGTAATATTTGAGCTTTCACCAAAGATGGGTTCCCGTTTGTGTCTGCATATACGGGAGTTGGTACTACGACACTATCTCAATGACTTAAAATTGAGCATATATTCTTAATAATTTGTTGCATAATATAAGATACCTCATAAAATACAGCGACTCTTTCGTACGCCCAATATATTCATTCTTTCACTTAGAACACTGGAATGCAAGAACGCAGCTGCACCCGTACAAATAAAGAACAAACGAATTGGCAGCGGTGTTTAGGTCCGTTAAAATGCGGTCTTGGAATTGTAATATACATTGGTCACATTAATATTGTGGTTTCGAAGGGAAACGTGAGGTTATGAAAATTTAGCGACTACTTGAGGTCGTTATCAACAAAGGTTAGCTACATCATATGTAATTTTTTTAGACGTATCACATTTTTCCTATTACCGGATACTCCATGAGGACATGGGTGGAAGAAATCCGGCATACGAAGGCAACTTCGTTATGTGCAGTCTGTTCACCTTCACCTGTGTCATCCAACCCTGTTCTGGTTAGGAGTGTGTTTTGACGGCAGTATTTCCTTGCGTATTTTTCAAGGCATAATGAATGTGGCAGTTTACATTAGCGTATGCCCGTTTTGACACCGTTTCGCGGTGCTGTTGGACATGCATTCTGTTTTTTTCTTTGAAAATACAGAGTCACCGCGCCTGGAACGATCTTCACGAGCTGGAAAATCGTGGGATTGAATCGTTACAGCTGCCTCCGATGTCGTTTGAGCTTATTCCTGTTAAGAACATTTCGAAATCTGTAGAGCGTTGTATGAATAACCACGTTCCATACCCAAGTACACTAGCCGATTGTGTTACCTGCAGTATGGAACACGCTTTTTTAGACGCTTAAGAACAATGTCATGGCAAGTACGCCTCGTAGGTGCCAAGACGTTATTCGAGTCAGAGATGGTGTTACCGGATAAATGAAATCCAGAGATACATACATTCTCCGAATTTACCACTTTGTCTATATTGCTAGTGCTACATTGGTTTTTTTAGAAACTTCACAAAAAATTGTTTTTTTTTTATAAACGTACTCTTTGTCGTTCGTGTTACGTAGCCTCATTGATATTCGTTCATTGGTTGTCACTTGAGTCAGATACATACACTCCTCTTTTCATGCTACACACCTAACCTTTTGTGATCAGTGTATATTATTCCGATTTATATGAACATAATGAACGACTCTGATACCGATAAAATAGGATTTATCAAAAAAGTTCATATGTACATGCTCAAGCTAAAACCTGACCTCCAGATGAAAACGCAACTGTTTTAGTGAGGTGAACTGTTAAGTTTAGTCTAGGTTATCTACGGGTTACACCCCATCATGTTATACATCATTTCTCACATTCTTCGTTACATCACAGTGCACAGCAAAATTTCTTTATTCACTCTTTTTGAAGGTTTTTGGGCAACTTAAATACGAGTACAATGCTGTTAACACTTTTTCTTACGTTGCTAAATTTACAGTGGATTTCAAGAATTTATTAATTTGGGAATGCGGATATCAACTCTAATTATAAATTGCACATCTTTATGAAGTGGAAAGGGTTCTTGTGTTCTTAGAGGCGGAAACCAGAGGTTAACATTATTGTTGAGATCATTTCTTGATGTTGCAATATTCACAAACCGTATAGCATATTGCCCTGAAATTGCACAAAAACGTGTACGTTTTAGGTGTTTTTGCAGAGATTCAATTAATTTCCTAATTATATACTTCTGGTGTTACACGAATACACGCGTTTGCGAAATGTATTGCAGTAGCGCAGATTCATTGCATCTGTTTAACATATGACTTTTGGAATTTACAAACACATATGTGTGTCTTTCCTGTAGCACACATTCTTGTAACTTGACCAGGTGCCCTTCATAAACACAGGTGAAGGATTAGATATAAATATTCAAACATTCTTACTGGAAATAATTCCGAGAGATTGAAAAATTTATTTACATGACTTTCTAAATTTAATGTCGTCAACTTCATGTCAGAAATTTTATTTTTAGCACTAGAGAGACAATCTGCTGGTAATGTCCTTCATTTGCTCTGAAGAAATATGAGCCATCTGCTTATGTATTATAAGAATCCAGGCTTTGACTTTTAAAGTTACAATTTCAGGTCCAGCAAATTTCATGGTTATTTTTAAATGGAATTATGTTGCAAACGTATGTACAATGCTGTAAAGAGGGGAGTTTTATGTGGCACTTACAGAAGGATATGAATGGTTTCTAAATTTCCTTTTAAGATCTCGCTAATGTACCACCGTCTTTGTCTTGGATATATTTTCGCTGCCACTAAATGCGAAGAGTGTATAATGCAAAGCCACGAAAGAAACTGAGCTGTCTTATTTGGAACTTTTCATGGTCAAATCTGTAATGCAAAAGTGACGGTTCTCTTCAATTTTTATCCAAATTGCAGTTCCTTCTAATGTCACTTTTTTTTAAGGAATATTGAAACCGTATAGAATATACAGCACCACCTCTAAATTCTAATACAATGTTGAAAAAGATTGGTAGGTATGTTTTGCGTAGTACATCGTTCACGTTAAAAGGCATTATACCTCAATTTTTTTTAGATATCAGAAATTTCTACGAACATTTTACATATACACGGTTTGTAAGCTTTTTTAAAAAATGGAAACAAAAACAGGTTTTTAAGTGCGATCATTAAAAAGAAAAACAAGGAGATTTAGTCCATCTTTAGAAACATTGTGATATGAACTTTGTATGATTGGTGGTATATGATTTCTTATATTTTGGTTTTACACTGGTGTGCAAAAATTAAGGATGAAGAGGAAAAATTAGCATAACAGCGGAACGAGCAGGCAGAACCACCTGAAAGACCACTCAGGAAATAGACTAGGGTCCGGTACGGTAGAGCATGCGCATATATGCAGCATAACGCAGGGGGCGGAGTGTCGGAAGGGTATAAAGCACACGGGCGGTGTACGCTCAGCAATACGGTGAAAGTTATTGCACGGTTTTCATCGGTTTGAACGACGTCGAGTTGCTGTCACCGTGTGATATGGCCAACAGGCAATCCAGTAGACGACATATGAATGACTTTACCCGAGGTCGCGTCATTGGGAAGTTGGAAGAACGTCGAAGTGTGACTAGTGTAGCCGAGGAGTTCCGGATTGCTCACAGCATCGCTTCACGAGCTTGGAGAACATTTCAAATGACAGAAACAGCTGTCCGAGAGTTTAGCAGCGGTCGTCCACGAGCAACCACGGCGGCGGTCGACCGGTATATTATCCTACAGGCGAGAAGAGACAGACGGCAGACTGCGGGAGAAATCGCGAGGCACATGCAACAGACAACTGGACATCCGTTATCGCGTTTTACACTGGCCAGGAGGCAGCACAAAGGTGGTCTATTTGCACGACGTCCATTTCTGTGGTTGCCACTAAGGCCTGCTCATTGTAGACGGCGGTTTCTGTGGTGCCAGGAACACAATAACTGGGCACATCAGCAGTAGGGTCGAGTTCTGTTTACGGATGAGAGCCGATTTAGTCTGACGAGCGATTCTGGACGTATACACATCTGGAGAGAGCAGGGAACACGCAATCACACCTCAAACATCATCGAAAGGGACCGGTTTGGAGGTGGCGGAGTTCTCGTTTGGGGCGGTATCATGCTTGGTAGCCGTATGGACCTCCACATCTTCCAAGGAGGTTCAGTCACTAGTGTCCGCTATTGTACCGAGGTTCTCCTGCCTCACGTGCGTCTGTTTGGAAGTGCTGTGGGTAATGAGTTCCTTTTCACGGACGACAACGCAACACCTCATCGTAGAGTGGCTGTCGCACAGCTGTTGGAGTGGGAAGATATTCAACACATGTATTGGCCCGCAAGGTCCCAGGTTCTATATCCAATTGAACACGTGTGGGAACTTCTCGGGAGACGCTTAGCAGCACGTCACCATCCGCCAGCAACGATTCTGCAGCTGCGATTGCCGCTACAAGATGAATGGGCAGCGATGCCTCAACAGCTCCTTGACAACCTCGTCCTCAGCATGCACAGACGTTGTAAATCCTTCAACGCGGTCAGGGGTGATTATATCCCCTACTAAATACTGGGATTTTCTCGGCAGCTGCTTGTCACATGGACGTTTCTGTCTTCTGTCCAGTTGTGCTCGAAGCTACCTTTTCAACAAAGTGCCTTTGTATCGCTTGAATTCCTTGTTTGGACGGTTTTGCTCACTTGTCTCATATTCTTACATCTTGTGGATCTTACGGTATGATTTGAGTCGATGTGGAGCCCTTCTGCACAACGTTACATTCGTAAAACCGTCTCGTCCCACATTTTTGCACGCCAGTGTAAGAACATTTGCTTTCTCAAGAAGGAGTGCAAATATTTTCGAAATATAAACCATCATTATAATGGAAAATATTTTGCGCATGACATAATTTCCGATGTTCATATTCCTCTCGGTAGTTAGCTTTGGCAAGTAATTCTTTTTACTATCTGATTTGTTTTTACATTTTCTACATCTATGAATAATTTTTAATCAGATTTCACTATTTTATTTGCCATGCTTTTATCAACTTTGCTGATATTAAATATTTGAAAAGTAAAACATTTTTGTTTTTATTTTCTTGAATACAGTTATCGCAAGAAATAATACGTTCGGGATAGCATCCATTCTACCATAATGGAATGCAGCCATATCACCAGCACCTGAACGAAAGCAAAAATATTCAATATTCCTTTTCTTTTACAGTTTGAATTACTAACATCAACATCAGTGTACTTAAATTTATTGTTTATTGAGTAGAATATTGATAATGCAGTTTCGGGTAGTCAAAAACTAGTGATTTCCGAAAGATCAGGATCACGTTTGTAAAAAGTAATGCGACACAGCATAAATGAGACACAAAAGTGAGTATCGTAGTATAAAATGCAGCACGTACTTCCTATGAGATGTCATAAAACAAATTTACGGTCATTTTTGAATTTTTATCGATTTGGCGAATAGTTTAAGCATACCTAAAGCTACATTCTCTTCTTCCTGCGCTTGGTATGTAAATGAAAATATTTAAGAATCAAACATTTTAAATAGTGTATTTTGAAAAATGTTTTAAAGTGTAAATGAGAAATGAGACTTCAACGTTAAAGAGAAATTCTCATTAACATTCTGAAAAAAGAAGTTTAAAAATGAAAGGAGAACTAATAAATGATTCCATGTTCTATGAAAATTATATCAACATGGAGGATGCTATGGATGTATTTCAAAGTTTGTTGACATGATTTGCGGTTGTTCTGTTGTGTGTACTAGTGCTGGTCGAAAATCGACTGAATGCCAAAATCGAAAGGTTACAACCACGAGATCCGTGAGTGAAGAAGTACGTTGGAAGTAATCATTCGAATGATTTCTAATTTTAAAATTTACAGGTAGACGGCGGGATGCGCACAGACTTGCCCGATACTTTAGACAAATCCAAATATTTATTTGGAGGATTTCTATTTTTGAAAATTACCTACAGATTTCCTTTCCTTATCGGAAGTAAGAAATCCAAGGTGTAAATGAATGATGAACATGCAATACTTTTTTGAATAAACTTAAACATGGTAGAAGTAACTGAAATATATTATGTAGATGTAGATCCTCCAACGAGAAATCATTGCACCACGCGCAAGGTATTTCGAGTACTTCTTGGATTTTGGAACTTATCCAGTATTTCGGTCAAGAAATGAGTGTTTATGGACAAAGAATTCAAACAATAATTGGCTGCTATGTTCTTGGCATTTCGAATGCTCTTTTTAAAATGAAGAGAGCATAAGAACAAGCGCCAGGTTTTGTTTAATTCGATTGAGTGTTACGAAATCGAATGCTTCCAGAGATTTCCGTAATCTAGTTAATCGTTTATTTTTTCTGGATTATGCCCATCGCTGCTGTGTTTTGCTTTGGGTTACATAGAAGTTATAATTTGCGGGTTCGCATAAACCTTATTCTGTAATTTCATATTCCTTGGCAACCCAATTGTGATTGATGAGTTTGAGTGAATGGTCACAAACATCATATTCGGGATATCATTGTGAGTAAGCTCTGCTCTGTTACATGTATTTAAGGTCCTGAAACAACAATTTGTAGCTTTTGGTTTTTTACTTGAAAAAGTTTATATGTTAAGGTACTCGCTTGAAACTTCTAAATTGTTTTCAATATAACTTTCTTTTAGCGTTTCGCCTGATTTAGGCATAAAATTTAACATTCATTGTCTGTGAGATTTTGTCTTCAGCAAAACGCCATTCTTTCGATTTCCTTTGGAATCGTTTAGAACTTTTAATATGAGCATACCTAAGGTACTAGAAGAACAATTTTTGTTTCTAAAGAAATGTATCTTGCATGAATATGTGCAACGATCTATACGTTCTTTCTTACAAGGGCAATGTAATGAGTGTCCCATCAAAATATAGGTTCGCATTTACTGTAACGCAGAACGTTTAAAATTTCTATGTTTTGATTGCTACTTTACGCTTTTATTCTTTTATTTTCTTAACAGTGGATTATAAAAACATACATTTTGCGAACTGGCTAAGTGGTGACATAGAAATTATGGTCATACTGATGAAATGGCTAATCGAAAAATATGCCATCAACGTTAATCATTTCTAAAAAAACACCCACAGCAGGGATTCATTGTCAGAGAAAAGTAAAATTCTTCACATCAATTATTAAAGTATGAAAATGCTATAAGGTCTTTAATATTATACGCGATATTACTCCCGATGAATTCAGTTTATCTCCTTTCCATTACAAACATAAATGAATGGTGTACTCTAAATTGCGTATCTTTTTAACCTTACTTGAAACCATTGTTTAAGTACTTATGAAATCGTTTTCATCGTCTTTGTTTCGTTTCTAAATTAAATTTTACAGAATAGCTTTATAGTTCGAGAGAAAACTATTCGATAACAGAGTTTTACAGTGAAAACATTGCGGCGAGCACATAATTGTGTTTAGATTTCAGATATAAAAAAACAGATTATATTCACTTCCCACGACATAGTTTGTTTGCACAAGAAGAAAAAGCTCAGTAAAAGTTAGAAATTACGAGTACGCATAATAGTGTGGATCCCGCTGTTACGAGAGTTTCAAAATGCACTTTCAATTTGTTATTTTTAAAGATTGGGAAAAGTCTTTGGGTATTACATGTAAATTTAAGAAACTTCCGCTGTAACGAGAGGCTTTCATGACCAATCTTGTTCTTTCAGAGATTTGTAACAAATTCATTCCTTGAAATGCCAGGAGCCGCCCTGGTGGCGCAGTGGTCTAAGGCGCTGGCCTCTGATCATTCGTCCGGAAGGGGTAAGGGTTCGAATCCCGGTGAGGCATGGATGTTGTGTTTGTCTTACGGCACTGGCTCTCTCCCTTTCCTTAAACCAGTGACCCTAAATTAGGGACGGGCGACTGCTTACAGCCCATTGAGTTGCTCACGGTGGTCGTTAAACCTCCAATCAAAAAAAAAAAAAATGTCAGGATGTAATAGCGAGATAAACGCGTACAGCTGCACACAGAGATAAGTATCCAGTTGTTAGTCTACTTAGATTTTTGAATGCTGAACCGCGCTTTCCTCCACCCCTGTGCACAACGGTGGGGAGCCACAACATTTTGAAGAGGTAAGACACCAGAGGTTAGTCTGCCTAGTTGTTTCGATGATGTACCCCGGTTTATACCACTCGTCTCTACAACGGGTGGGAAGTCGAGACATGTTTTGAGCGAGAACGTCTTATGTTTTCGTTCTCGAAATAATGAATAAAAAGGAAAGGTTTGACTTTGGAAACAAAGGTAAATATTTTGTATGAATGTGTGAACGTTTGAAGTTGAAAAGTGAGATCGCAAGAATATTTGATCTTCCACTGTCAACCATATTCACAATTTTAAAGAACAAAAAGATCATAGAGGCGGCTTTCCAGAAATCAGGTATATAATATGTATTGCTTTGACTACTTTTCATTATATAGCGCTGTTATTTTTAATTTTATGTATTACGTACTATCTGCGTACATGTATGTAGTATTTGTATGTTCTGGCTACAACAAGAGATCTTTTGTAAGTACAATTTTTCCGATTTCTCTCAACTCTCGTAACATCGGACGTATGATGAGTTTCCACAATTAAATTACTGTATTTCTCTGGACGGTATATGAGAAAAATTGCATCGAAGAGACAAAACGTAATGACCAGCACGAGTTTTTTAATTCGCAGCAACTGCAGATAAACAAAGTGCTGGTGAAATTCATGAAACGGTATAAATGTCATCTGATATATCACGTGATTGAACGCGTGATTGTTAATATGGTTGCTGCAGATATAAATACGGGAGCAAAAGGCAATGCGTCTTCTCCACTGAAAATACGCTCCACTGATCAGCTATCAGAACGGCACCATTGGGAACGAGTGAGTCAAAAACCATTGTTGAAGTCGAGTAATACTTAAATGACATTGACAAGAGACAAAGGTCCTTTGGAAAGGTTGAAGATAAATTGAGACATGTATTCATTGGTAGGACAGAAATTTCCCGTGTATCTGTTATCTACCCTTGCGAGCGTATTTAGGTAAATTTTAAATAAAACAGAATCTCGTCTGACTGCCGATATTGTGAAATTGTTGGTATTTAAAAACATAAATCTTAGCTTGGTTCCGATGCTCTGCCCCGCTGATTTTTGCATCATTTCAAAAGAAAAATATAACGCTGAGGGATACATAATTGCTTATTGTGTGAACATATATTTAATTATTGTTCAGAACGTAAAATATTTACATAGTTATCAGCTTGTTAAGCAGTGTGTAATGTTAGTTACAATTAAAGATATGGGCAAGACCCCCGCTCTTTCAGTATTGTCACACTATAAAACTCCATTTTCATCTTTCATTAGTCGGAAGGTCGTTTTTTATTCTTCACACATCCAGATAATCTCAGTGCTCTTGGAAGCAAATAAACAGTCCTAATTGGAAATAAAAAAGAGCAAATTGACAAAGCTGTTACTTGGGTGTCAAAGGATAACGTGCAATTATTACTATTCATGAAGAGCCTCCTAGACGTTCAGAAATCCAACTGGTCAACACGGATTCCTACTCCAAATTATTAATCAGATGAAAGAGTGGGCACACCATACTATTCCCGAATTAAACGAATCGTTTTTGGGAACTAATACTGAACACTTTTACCCGCCCCAATTGCGCAGTTGTGTAAGCAATAGCTACCAATCATTCGTCCGAGATGGGTCCGTGTTCGAATTCCGTTGAGTTACGGATGTTGTGTTTGTCTTATGGCACTGGTTCTCTCCCTTCTGTGGAGTCAGGGGCCCTAAGTTAGGGACGGTCGACTGCTTATAATCCACTGAGTTGCTCACGGTGGTCGTTAAACCCTCAATAAAAACACATATACATAATTAGAAATTATAGTGAATAATGAATAATATTTACTGAAAATAACATATATAATAATTGTAATTGAAGGTTTCGTGAGCCATTTTGCGTCCCAAATTGAGATTTTAGTATGAACTCTTGAATTTTCCAGGCCATAACCCATGACCTCTTCTGTTTTCTCTCTGGTATCTTTACAATGCGCAGGGTTTCATGGTGTCTTGGTGACCTCAATACCCATGGGAAGGGTTCACGCAGAGTGCGATAACAGGCAGTTCTAACAGAACCATACGGTCCCGTCAGAGCGACTTCTGTTACCTACTGTTAACTTTTTTTGCTTTTTTATTTTTTTTAATGTTTTAGCAGGTCTCGTGAGCTGCGTTGTGTCCTAAATAGACACTGTAGTATAAACTCTCTACTTTACTAGGTCATGGCCTATGACCTACTTTGTCTAGGCCCTGGCATCTTTACGTTCTGTTAAAGCTGCCTGTTATCCCACTCTGCTTGGACCCTTACCAAAGTTGTTGACCTCACCTGGGCACCAAGAAAACCGGCGCATCGTTATGATGAGAATGACAATTGTAATTCGGGTGGAAGCAATAACAGGCCATCACTGTTACTGTACTCTAACATTCAACCTAGTTAAAGGCTAACACGTACGAACAACGCCCCCGAATTTAACAACTTATATTTGATAGGATTCCATAATATATAAATAATTTAAAAAATAATAAACTGACAGCAACTGTACTTCAAACAAAATCTTTAATTTCATAATATATCATTTTTATTTCCTTATATTTTTGTTCTGATTTTATGTCATCTTAATCAGCCCTTAGACGATTCTATATATTTACAATATCACATTGCTTTCCGGGATTTTAAATGAATGTTGTTCTGTACAGGATTAAATTAATAATTTCGAACAGAATTGTTCCATATCTTCAGAGGTTAATTTATTAACCTCCATTATTAACCTCCATCAGGTGAGAATTTCATGTTATAAGAAGAAACAGCCCAGAAGTTGCATTGGCCATACTATGAAACCGTTAATGCAAAATAATTTACCATACAACGATCTGAAAGCATAAATGATATACTGAAATGTGTGCACCAAAACAAATTTCCTCTTGTAATTACTTACATCTCATCTGCGACTGTATTCAATAAGGAGTATAATGGAAAAACAATATACATTATTTTCCTAATGGTCCAGATAAACAGAAATAAACATAACAGGTTTATGTTTCCGAATTTGAAAATCTATGACAGGATTTCAAATATCCAGCCGCTTCAAATGTCATACGAACACTTTTGAAACGGAAACATCAGTACACCTACAAAAAGGAAAACACCAAGTACCAAAAAGAGCACTTAATAGACACTTTTATACTTAATCGTGTCGTTCAAGATAGATTTTACTTTGTCTGAAAATTTGGAAGAATTTTTTTTCATGTGATGTCTTTTTGTTTTCAATAATTCTTTACACCTCCACACAAAGGTAGATATCCGTTCAGTACCCTACCTCATGATATACTTTTCTGAGTTTTCTGTCTCGGAGAACACATAAAATTCCCTATTGACCCTTAACCGGATGGAACGAATTTACTCCGATTTAGCAAAATATGTTAAACTCAGCTCGTGCGTATATTTTTGCAATTTCAGAAGGCTGGGTGACGAGGGCACCCTGAGCTAACGAACCTGCTCATCAGAAAATTTTGTTTTTCTTTTAGCTTTATTGTTCAAAGTCCCATAGGGGATGATGAACACCAATACTTTCTATCTGATTACAAGCTGAAAGGGATGTTACCGTAGCAACGTACGTAAGAAAAGGAACGAAATGCCAAATGACAATCGATATGTGCTTATTAATTGCATTCATACAATTCCCCAAAATTTTTCATAGGTATTTTCAGTGACGTATTGGAGATAAAAGAATGAAATTACATTTTAAATTATTAAGTTAAAGAGTATACATATGTGATTTATAATAGCCAGGGGTTGATTCATTTTATTGGGTTTTAAGTTATCTATCGCAAATGTTGTGAGACTATTAGTGGTATTTTATTCACAAAATTTAGATCAAATAAATTCTTTCCCACACTCCCCTTCTCAAACGTAAAACTGTTATAACAGTTGAACGGTTTTGACTAGGCTCGCAGTTTATAAGAAATATTTGCAAGTAACATGTAGCTCTATAGTTTCATAAATTACTGTAAGAGTTGTAAACGGTTACTATATGCTGTCATTCCTTTCATCAAAATACTAATGTACTCACTGAATTTCAATTCTGGATTAACATTTGTTAACTTTCATTAAGCTTAACTTAATTCATAGCACAATTTATTTTCAGAAGTTGAGCGTGCCACTCGACTTTGCCTTTAAGTACGCTGTTTGATCATTTCATCACACGAATTTTTCAAAAGGGGTCTTTGCTTGTAAAGTGAGTGCTTTCCAAGAAGGACTGCTTTTATTGAAGTTTAGGGAGCACCATATTATCTAATGAATCAAGAGCGTCTTTTGTCTTACTACAATTCAAGAATATCGGTGTTTTGGTGTCAGTGTTTCTTATTTTTGCTACATTCTGGAGATTACTATGCAGAACAATGGCATCGTATTTGGAGGGAATGTATGAAACAATTGTCGTATTCTTTGTAAATCAAATCTGTGTATAGGTAGCTTTTCGCTTCATTTCAACAAATGGTGGGGCATAGGCGTTTGTGTTTACTGATGATGTCAATCGTTGTAAAGCATCTTGTCAAAAGCATGTGTCTTAAATGTTAAGATGTAAGTCCACTTGTAGGAAAGATTTTTCCCGTTTTTCAGACTGTATGATAAATGGGCAACTCTCAGACCTTCATTTCTTCAAGTGTACAACAATGTAGCATTTCTGTGCTTACGGTTGAATATTTCAACCTAACAGGGTTCATTATAACAAAGAAACAGAACTTCAATCCGAACTTATATTGATATAATGTACAATTGCCCGTGAATGTAACATGCTGTACCTCCATGGTTGCAAAGTAGATCTCCAGACATATACGTACGTAATATACAGTTACCCCTGAATGCAACATAATGTACATCCTGGTTGTACAAGAGATCTCCAGACATATGTGTAAATATACGTAATGTACTGTTACTTACTGAATGCAACATGCTCTTCATACACGGTTGGAAAGGAGTCTGTTTTGTTGAGTGAATGTAAAATTTCTGCCTCTGTATTAAATAATTATATTATGGAGGACAACGTATCTTGCGCTCATTGTCCCGTTGAATTTCACTGTCAACAAACCTGACAAATATCCATGAAGAAATTTTGCCAACGGAATTGCAGAAATGAAAGCGCAGCGCCCTTTTTTGTGCACGCCTTAAACTCTCAGCGGATTTACTGCTTGATCTGTAAGCTCCTGTTTCTAAACATAACACAAAATAGGCTTCCAGTTACAAATTAATAATACTCAAGTCCATTGGTTGACACGCACACGTTTTCTTTCTAATTTGTAGTAGCTGAAAGTCTTACTTTTCTACTGATGTTAAAAAAATAGGAAATTAAAATGTCATGTGGAATACGTAATTTTACATTTTGGATTTTTGCTGGCGTCAGATGTGTATTATTACGCCAAACTCGTAGTCCAGTCTTCGATTCAATGGTATTGGTTTTGGAAAACATTATGATGCTGGACTTCTCTACTACATCATTTTCAATTTCTTCATTAGATCATGCAGACAGTATTTTTGAAATATCATCTTACAGTTCATGTACTATCTCATCCCGTCAGAACATATAATCCTTTCCTAAAAATGTTTTCCGATGAAGCTATTATCAGCACAAATACCCAGACAGAAAGAAACATTAAGAACCATATAACTTCTTGACAGCAGAATCTGCTTTTTACTGCATGAGTCAAACGGGCTTTCCAAGGTCACTTATAAATACCAACCCTGACTGATCCCCTGTAAGTATGAAGGAAAATCACAAGTTCTCCGATTGCGCTGTGACAATAGGGCTTTGCTTTTTTACCCATTATGTCATGTTCTTCTTAGGCTACACCTGAAATCAGTTTCATAATGAACTTATTTTCAGTAACTGAGCACACACACCTTAAGATGCAAACAAATATTTGGGCAATAAATCTGTAAAATTGACTAATACAAGTCATCATTCATGCTACCTGTAATCGAACGCAGGGTCTTTTAGTTACGGGCCGGATATGCTACCACTGCACCACAGCGGCCTCGAATTCTCCAGACTCATACACGACGATCTGCCAAATTACGTTGTAAATTGCTTCTTGGGGCCCCGCACAATGCTGCGGATTCACCAAAGATGGTAAGCAGCAACTGAACAAATAACTATAAGGCGAATGAATAATTAGTACACACAATTGACGTGGATTAGAAACATTTAACAGAAGTCATCGCTCTTTCTACGTTTATTTTTTTGACTCACTCATAAACGTGGAAAGAGAGATGACTTCTGTTTGATGTTCCTAATCCACGTCAATTGTGTGTATTAACTGTTAAATTGTATTATTGAGTAGCTCTGATAAAAGGAGCTGATAGTCCCATTAAAAAATAATGTACAAGTAGGACCAAAACGAACCGAAAGACTTGGGAGTTTATATTTTCACTAAGACTCAGCTACTGATATTTATTTATCACTTTAATGTGTTTACATTAGCATTAAAACAAATACAGTCGTGAAGTATTAAATAATCGATTTTCTGATTACCTATTTTCTCCTCATTGAACAAACCATGTGAAAGTTGGAGCGAATGAAAAAACGTTTGGTTCCATTCTGACACAGGCGTAACTGTGTTTTGCAAAATAATACCGTAAGAAGCCAGATTTTTCACCGAACACTACGTCTCAAGTCCGTAGCATTCCACGTTGCTGGCTGCTGACACCACTGCAATCGATGCCGACGATGGTCAAATGTTAATTGCAGAAAACATACGTCTCACTACGTAGCACGTCTTGTATGAACGGCCTGATGACATTAACTCAGGGCATAATTTCTTAGAATGGGTGAAGCATAAAGAGTGAGCCACCTTTTAGAATTGGATGCGTTGCATTCCGTGTATTGCAAATCCGTATGTAGAATTCTTTTCACGCTCTACACTTCTCCACCTTTCCCGATTAACTGATAGTTTGGTCCATGGGGATGAGTTAAGCTGATAAAAGCTTTACGGGACCCTGCCTTCTAAAGCTTACCGGGGCGTGTATTTCACAAGTGAATATACGGAATTGCGATTACACAAGTTAATATACGGAATTACGATTACACAAGTGAATATTGGCTTTTCCGCGATGCGATTGGTTCATAGCTACTTTGGAGATTGCGAGAAGGCGGCTATGAGCAGAGTCACGTAACACGAACATTGTCTTTTATCGGGGAAGTTCTGCTTCCTAAGAAATTTACTGTGAAGTTGCTTAACATATGTGACAAATGGTCATAATGCATAATACGGTAAAGCAATTTTCTGCATGATATCATAAGGAATATCTGTACTTTCTAAGATGAATACAAGTCAAAATGTATTTTAATATTAAAATTTAGGACGACTTAAGTAAATAACTAGTTGAATACCACATTCCGTATCGGCCAATTGATGGCAGCACGTCAACCTAGTACTCATTACGATTTATGCTGTCGTGAAAGTGCGTATATAAGGGTATTAAAAAGTACCCTTTTCCAGTTCCTTTCTGTTTCCCTTAAAAGGACCTTTAACAATGAGAAGTATGTCTCCACACCGAAATATGTATTCTGACGAGCAAGTTTTTTCCTCATGAACGTGAACAGATCTAGCTAGATAGAAAAATGAATTAGAGTGATTTTGTATTAACAAAGAACTAATTAATGATACGACGTAAGATCTCAAAACAGTGTTCTGTTGAAACAAAACAGTTCCGTTTAAATAAATACTCCAGAATGTTGTTTGCCGTATATTGTTTCTGATAAAATAGTAAGTGATCTGTCATATATAAATTATTCAAATATTTAGGAAATTTTTCATATTTTTGTCAATTCAAACTTTATCAGAAATGCCTTCAATTACACCTTTCAACCACCCTTCTTCCGAAAAAAACAAAACAAAAAAAAAACGTTAAAGTTAAGCAACTCATGGGTTGACCGTACAAAACACATTAGTACTAACCCTCAGCTAAAGGAGGAGTGAGCGCTGACATGCATGATGACAGCTGATTATATCTATCAGTTGTTCTGTAAAACATAATGTCGAATTTAATTCATGCTTGTGAAAAAAAATGCTCACTATGAATGATGACACCAAAAATCAAATAAAATTCATGCCTGCATTTACAGACATTTTGTGATAATGCTCGTCTTTTTTAGATTTCTGGACTGACTGCTGAATGCAGAAGTTTTGTTTCTCTTCCCAGTATAGATGAAAACGCAGAAGTAACAGAACGCGTAGTCCTGTTGAACTGTACCATGATTTTGTTTTATCATGCACGTTCAATCTAAGCTACCGTTAAACAAATATTCTACATTTATACCTCCTACAATAAAATACATTATGGGACACTTATACGGAAGACATTTCAAATAAAAAAATAAATACATCGCATTTTTATGTTCCAGAAACACATAGCAACCGAAAAATTGTTTTCAGCCGCCGCCGTGGAATTGAATCACGGATATCTCTATATCTTGCCAAGCGCGTTAGCTTTACACAACGGTGGCAAACAATCCACTGTGCTATGTGTATTTTTAAGTCAGCTTCTGACATCATAAATCCGTAAGATGGGCTCAGCTAGTGAGACGTCTCCATCGGGTGGGCATTAACAGCACTGGCTATATATATATTATAGCAGTTATTTCAAAATATACTTTATTGGCTAAAACATAAAGGGATACAGGCGTACCACATATGGCAAAATAAAATACAAAACAATGAGCGATACTGATGAAAATTTACAGGTGAATGTGATACGACAGTCAACTAAATATGACAAAATGTTAAAATAACTAATCAGGAACAATACATGCTCGAGGAAGATGATACACATGCAAAAGTAATGATTATTTAATAAAGCAGGCGATGACGTGCACAGTGGGAGCAGAACTGAAAAACAACAGATAAATATATTAGGAGCAGAACACAAAACAACAGATAAATATATTAATAAGAATATGGCTGTACAACGCCGTGCAAAAAAAAAAGGGAACATGTAGAACACAACAAAAGCATGTACTAAAATAAAGGTACAGAACTTCACACAATCGAGGAAACCACACGTTATGTGACAAAAACATGATATGTATTACAGAGCATAGTAGGAACTTGGGCAAACTCCCAAGTGAAACACAATGATACACCAAAATGCAAACAGTAATTCAAACATTACAAAACAAAGAGAGACATAGGTGCCCGGGGCAGTAGAAGTGTAACACCCAGGGATACCAAACACCACACGCTCCTGTGCAAAACGCAGCAAGTAAACACATTAAGGGTCCAAGAGTCTACTAGCCTTGAATACAAACAAAATCGTAAAGTCCAGAAGGCACAATGCGATGAGTGAGGTACAGTAAAGAAGACGACAAATAATGTGAAAAAATGCAAGACAGTAATAAGGCAGAAATTGAAAAATACAACACAATGCAGCAAGAAAAACAGAAAGAGCAAAGTCTCACAGGGAAAGACCTCTCGTATTGCTCCTATTGAACAAATACACGGTGCACAACTCAATGAAAGACAGTGTGATGCAAAAACACAAGACCAGAAGCACTATTATCAGACAGAGAAAACGAAACAAACAAAACATTTTAGGAAAGGTACAAGTAGCAAAAGCAGACACATGAGTGAAGAACAGGTAGTAAAGACAGGTGCAACGAAGAAGCGAAAACAGAAAGGTACATTAACACGAAGAACACAAAAACAGCACTGTACATGCACACGAAGAACACAAAAATTGCAGAAAACCCCTACAATACAAATCATAAGCAGATAAATGACAATCACACAGCAGACGTTGTGACGAAATACCAGTTTGAGAGAACACAAAATCTCAACTGATGCATTCAGATCTTCGAAGCTGGGAAAAAAACAAAAAATCAGAAAGAAAGATGAATAGAAGATCCAGTGATTTCGAACCAACCGGTCCCCTGGGCCCAGGTAGACCGGAAAGAGGCTTGATATTGAGGGGTGGAAGCAGCGCAGTTCTCCAGGCGTAGTAGAGACACGATGCGATTCCTAAAAATCGACCGTAAGGCCGCGCCAGCAGAGAGAATACTAGGTGTGGTAGCAGGAGAGCGGAGAGATTGATGATAAAGAAAAACGACATGTTTGACAAGTACGAAGAGATAGACACCGGATCTAGCAAAGTAGCCGGAATATGTTTGGTAAGCAATAGCCACTCGTACGCTTGAAAAGGGATGTCTCTAGAGCAAATGGGGCTTACTAGACGAAAGGCAGTATTGAGAAGCGGAAGGAGAACGGGACAGTGACAGTAGACATGAGGAACATCACTTTCAACACCACACAAGCAGCAGAGAGAAGTAGAAGAAATAGACATGTGAAAGAGAGAAGAAGGAACAGGAAGGCGGCGGTGAAGAAACCGCCAGTGGATGTTTTGCTCTAACGGGGTAGAAAAGGGAGAGAAAGAGGCAGACCAGATAGGCAGCAGAAGAGAAGGAGAAGCATCAGGAAGACCGTGCTGAGAAGTGAGGGGCGCACGGTGGAGCGCATAGATAGAGGCAGTGGAAAAAGAATGGGAGCAACAGAGTCCTGAAAAAGAAGAAACAAAGGAAGAGAAAGGCTCGGCCCAGAGACAGAAACAAGGCCATTGTTAGAAACCAGAAGTGGGAAGAGGGTACGGAGAGCGCAGCGAAGAAGGTCATACTCCTCTTCCAAGGTGGAAGAAGGGTCAGGGAACAGAGAAGAGAGGGGTTTCCAGGTCAAATCGGAAGTTAATAAAGCTTCAACCGTGAGAATTCCTGAGCGGAACCAAGGGGGCAAAAGAAAGTATGGTTGATCGGGTGGATGAATCTGAGTGGAAAAGAAAAGAGGTTCTGCAAGCAAGTCCAGGGTGGTAGAGGGAGGAGCTCGGAGTAGCGGGATAAAAATGAAATACCGCTAGAGCGTCGATAAGAAGTGGTGGAAGGCGTTTAGAAGTAGAAGGAGAAGAATCCATCCTAAGAAAAAGGAGGAAAGTAAAGGACGGATCATGAAGAGAAATAAGGGTATTCGGGGTAGAAGAAAGTGCAGGGGAGGGCGAAAAGAGAAGACGAATGCAGGAGACGATTCGGTGAGCTTGATAATATGTACTGATATCCGGGAAAGGAAGACCACCAAATGATGTTGGCAGAGAAAGCGTGGCAGCAGAAATCCAATGTCTAGATGACCATATCACTGCAGTGAAAATACTATTTATGGCAGAGAAATGATGCGATTTGAACACACAGGAATTCCAAGGGTAGTAGCATTGCCAGAGAAGATATCGATGAATAATTTGAGCACGTTAAAAGTAAGAGGAAAAGGAAAACGTGAATCGCCGAAAACCAGCCGTGAGACGAAGTCGTGGGAGGAGAGCTTCCCAAGTGACGTTGCCTGCGGTAAAGGAGTGTCCAAAATGAGCTCCAAGAAATTTTTGGGTCGAGGAGGACCACACTGCTCCCTACGGTGAGTCAGTGCGGCCCCTCCAAGAACCACACCTCAGGCCAGCACTCTTCTGAATATTTAGGACAGCACCAGAAAGAGCAACATACTGTTCATAAGTGGCAAGAAGAGTATCAAATTGGCCATCGCGGCGAAGACAAAAGGTAACATCATCTGCATAAGCAGAAACAAGAAAACGGTGATGCCGAGTATTAGAGACAATCGGTCCTACGGCAGGTAAGAGCGACGCCCGACTTGCAATCAAAAAGGGATCAATGGCTAGAGCAAAGAGTTGTCCTGATAATGGACAACCTTTTCTGATGCCAGATCAAAAAGGAATCGGGGCCGTCAAAATGTGGCCGTCCGAACGTGCAAATGAGCGACCCGGTAAAGGCTAAGGATGAGAGAAACAAAAGCGGCGGGAAAACCAAAGTGCGTTAATACGGCAGAAAAGTAAGTGTGAGAAACGTTATCAAAAGCGGATTTCTGGTCAAGATTAAACAAAGCTAGGGGTTCGGAATGTTTTAGTGCAAGAAAGGAAAGGGTATGAAGAAAGGAGATATTGTTAGAAATAGAACAACCAAGCACGGTATATGTCTGGTAGGGGGAGACGAGGAACGGAAGAACAGAGTTTAGGCGGCGAGAAAGGAGTTTAGTGAAGAATTTGTAATCCAGGTTGAGAATGGAGATGGGGCGCCAATTCGACAAGTCCAGAAGGTCACCCTTCTTCGGCAGGAGGATGACATGTGCAACTGTAAATTCCGGCGGAAGCGCAGGAGAAGAAAGAGCACACGAAAAAAGCGGCAGAGAGAAAAGGCAAGAGAGACGGAAGAAAGGCCCGATAGAACGACAGCGGGAGGCTATCAGGTCCCGGGGAAGAGTGAAGATTGAGGGAGGCAAAAGCACCCTACACTTCTGGAAAAGAAAAATCAGCAATGAAAGGGGCGCAGAGAGAAGACGAAACCTGAGGGAGAGAAGAAAGAAAAGAGAAGGAAGAGAAAGAAGAACCCTGCTCAATCGCTCGGAACTCCTCCTGATAGAAGTGACGGACATGAGAGCAGATGAGAGTTGTGTTCCTAGTGATAGTGCCATCAGGCAATCGGAGATGTCCGATGGAAGTTGACGTGCGTTGCATGGATTCCATCTTCGAAAGGACTTCGAAAGAATGCGTCGATGGTGAAATACGTAGGAACCGAAGACGACGGACTGCTTGCTGAGCAAACGGTTCGAGGCAGGCCTGAAGTTCATCACGGACGGAGGCATAGTGCGGGTCAGACATTGGCGTCGCGGAGAGGTGTCCTTATAGGTTACTCACCACCATCAAGCAAGTGGTGGAAATAGTAAAGGAGAGTTCACGAACGAGCAAGAATAGATCCTGTTTGACATCAAGCCACAAACGCAACGCGCTTGTGGTCGTTGTGAGCAGCAGCTTTCGATCAGAAAGGAACTTCTCAACGTCCTCACAAAAGGAACGGTCTTGCAAGAGAGTGTCATCAAATGTCCAATGACGGCGCGTAGATGAAGGTGCTGGAGAAACACAAATTAATAGTGAAACGGCAGAATGGTCGGAAGAAACAGTAGGTGAATGTCGAGCAGCAGTGATAGCAGGGAGTAAGGAAGCAGAAACATATATACAGTCCAACCGCGCTGCAGTAGAACCGAACGTAGGCGGATTACACCACGTAAATGAAATGAATCTGGATTTAGCCGTCTGAAGGAATCGACAAGATGAAAATCATCAAAGAGCTGAGTCAGCTGTGAAACTAAATTCATGCGGCATTCGCCATAAGACGAATTTCTGTCAATAGAAGGCTGCAGCGTACAGTTAAAATACCCCACAAGAACGAAATAGTCCCCGGGAGGAATCGCTGCAAATCGCTGCACGGATATCACGGAAAAGAGAAGCAACATATATTTCATCAGTGGGGATATATACCTTAAAGATAAGAAAAGAAACATTATGCACACAAAAGGTAAAATACTGAAGAAAATCAAGGTACAAATTTGTCAAAGAACTGGAAGTCAGCTGAGTCAAAAACCTCTGGCGCACACCTACACCATACCGCGAGAGGCGATACGAGTGGTAAAAGGTGTACGGCCAGCGTCTCCATAGGTGAGTGGGAGTGTCACTAAAGCCGTAAGTTTCCTGGAGAAGGTGAACATCTCCACCAGCGGCAGAAATGTCCTCATAAACGAGAGAGTTTAACACTGGTGTTGCGAAATCGGGACAATTCAAGGAAGTCAAAGTGAAAGTGCCAAGTCTCTAGTGGCAGAGACATTCTTCTCCAAATGGGAACGGAAGTTGTTGTACCGTCGTTGGATGCACTTCTGAGTGGCAGCATCCTCGGCAGATGGACTCTTGATATTATTGTAAGGAGTTAACAGTTGTGCCGGTTAATTCTCAACTGTTGGGTAGCAACCTTCAAATCGGTTAATGTAGGTGGGTACGTTAGGAAGAAAGGTCTTGGCACAAGCAAAGTCGTGCAATTTGTCATAAGGGAAAGGAGTGTCCTGAAACACATCCATGTTTAGTCGTGCGGAAAAAACCTCAAGAGGCAGGAGGTAGATGACTGGCTTGGAAGACTTGACAGGGCGACTCGAAGCAGGTATTCCAGCAGGCGAAGTCGGAGAGGCTTGAGTAGAGTGGCCAGGTTGTCGCCGTCATTTCGTAGAGACGCGAGGAGGTTTGTCATTCCATTTGTCAGGACGGGTCCGGAGGTAGCCCTCAGTCCCATCACTCATCGTTTGGTCGCTGACGCTTTGATAGGCTGTGTCATCAGCGGTAGAGGTCTCGGTGTGAGACTGGTCAGTCAAAACGGACTCAGCAACTGCTGTAGAGTCCGCAGGAACACGAAAAGATGGTGAAGATTGTAAAACTGGGTAGTGTTCCTCGGAGAGAGTAGGTGGGACAACAATTGGCGCAGAAGTTCCCACTGAATGTAGGTTGTTCTCAGGAACCACCGTAGGTGATGGAGCGCTACTAGGATCTTGATGAGAAGACGTCAGTGAAACGGACGAAACAGACTTTGCTGGACCAACTGGACACAGCTTATAGTAGTGAACAACCTAGTGACATTGAGTACAATGGAATTCAGTCAGGAAGTTTATTTGGCTGACCTGATCCTCGCACCGAACAGTGAAGTGTTTTGGAAGCCGTTCGATTGCTTCTTGTGATGGAAATATGACCCTCGCAATACGGCGAGCACCTTGGATCGACGCATGCCGTGGATCACGTAATGGGTCGTTTCGTGCAGCAAGATGGGTTTGTATGCCTCCAACTACCCGACCAACCGAAAATAAAACAGCATACAGCATGAGATCTGTCACTTCCAACGGGACCGGGTAGAAGGAAACGTTAATTGGTCTTTGGCCCACCGGTTCTGCAGAAAGATGTCTATCACCAATTGTGAGGCCAGATGTTACGATAGATTTCGCCATTTCAGCCGTGGCCAGATAAACGACCACAAGTCGTCCTTTTCGATACATTTGCGGAATAGATTGTGATGGGAACCGCTGTGCAATGGCATCTGCATATACTCGCAAAGTAGTGTCCGGAAGGGCTTCGAAATGGACGCCTTTCGCAAGATTCTCAGTGAAAACCGGTGCCAGCTGGACAGCTGACTGGGATATTAAGCACGATGTTATTGCCAGATTGGGAAATGAAAGATTTCATATTTTCAGCGCCAACATAATTACTCTTGTATGCTGGACGAGAGACATTTGAGGCTGCAACAGAAGAAAACGAAGGTAATGACACGTTGGGCTCGGCAGTGCTAGAAGAGGCTGCATTTCCAGTGATGTCCATTGCGTCATCACAGATAGCGGAAGCCAGGAGATGTGACGTAGCTGGGGAAGGCAAATTGGCACCGCCACCAGCGGACGCTTGCGTGGCAACACCCCCATCTGGGGCATCAGAAAAGGAAGAGGGATTAGCGCTATCACTATCCCTACGACAAATCGCCATCTTTACCAGCGGCGCCTAGTAGCGAGATTGACCAGCTCGGACAAACGTAAACAAGATGAAATTCAACAAAATAGGCACTCACCGCGCTCGGAACGAAGCAAAATGGAAGACGATACCTTTATACTTAAGGTGAACGTGAAATTAAGGAGCAGGAAGTCCAATAGCACACCCAAATCACAAGAAAATCGCGGAGCATCAACACGCTGCTCAGTTAAATCCAAAGGGCGAGATCCAAGGTGAAAATCCTCCAAATACGTGTCGTCAGTAAAAAATAAATACATCGCTCTTTCCACGTTCCAGAAACACGTAGCAACCGAAAAATTGCTTTCAGCCGCTGCCGTGGAATTGAATCACGGATCTCTCGATATCTAGCCGAGCGCGTTTCGTTTGGTACTGCGTAAATTGCTTTCATATTATCAGCACTATTTTCTCATGCACATTCCCACAAATGTTGAAAGCTAGTTATGATTACTTGAGTTTAAAAAGTATTCATGTAATTCCTTTGGAAGGTATGGAACTGACTGCAATAATTTTATAATTATTTTAACATATAAATATCTTTACAAGCACCTGACGCACACCTTTTTTTTTATTCCGGTGAACCCTCGCTCCTTCACGCAGCTTGAAGCATGGTTTCTTCTTAGTATCTCTTTGAAGACGATCTGAACAACGCTCTTTTTTGAATCACGAATATAACTCCGATCAGTAAAATGTTAAGAGCAAAGTTTTGATATTTTTCCTTTAAAGTGCGTTTTCGTTTGTATTGCCTTTGAGGCAAGATATGTCCACGAAGAATTCTTTAAACAATTGTCCAACCTTTGGTCTTTTGTTTACAGGAGCAATCGCATGCTACAAGTGTTTTTATTCTTAGAGAGTTTTATTGGTATTTCCCCTGAGATTTTCCCCATTATGTGATCAAGTCACTGACTGAAGAAAATTATGTTTTCCTCAGTTCATCACTTGATTCTTTTCATAAAAAAGTACCATACAGATGGAGTCAAAAAGAGCAGAAATTGTGTACAAACATTCGCAGAATGTTGCTCGCCGAAAACCTTTCTTGCAGGCTTTCATTCAAAAAATGGAAATCTAAAATGGAATCATGCTGTTATAAAAAATCGAACAAGGCTTTCACGGCCGCCCCGGTGGCGCAGTGGTCTAAGGCGCTGGCCTCTGATCATTCGTCCGTAAGGGGTCCGGGTTCGAATCCCGGTCAGGCATGGATGTTGTGTTTGTCTTACGGTGCTGGCTCTCCCCTTCCCTGGAACCAGTGACCCTAAATTAGGGACGGGCGACTGCTTATAGCCCATTGAGTTGCTCACGGTGGTCGTTAAACCTCCAATAAAAAAAAAAAAGGCTTCCACGTGTTTTTTACCATTCATAATACAGTTCAATAATATTTTTCACAAGTATAATTAAAACTACGAAGGAGCCTCATGTAGTTCCGTACATATTAGTGATCCGAAATTGTAGTTGAATTTTATTCTGATCAACATTGTTCCGGAAAAAAGGAGTATAATTGACAACCATATAAATTTAGGACAGCGAATGGTCTAGTGGGTAACGTTCGTGTCTGACGCGGAAGAACCCTTAGGTTCGATCAACTAAAAGTTCGCCGTGCGTCGGATGGACACGTTCAGCCGTCGGCAGGAATGGGAGTCTTTCTCCCTGTTTCTAATTTGCTTCCGTGTCACTTTCCTATTCGGGCACTGTAGCCCAAATCTCCTGGCTTCCTATTTCTAAGGGTTGTTTAAGACCTACGGTCAGACACTCCTTTCTTAAAATCCTCTACATATGAGCTCGTAAATTTATCTACGATATGAACTTGTAATTTTATCAGATCATCATTTGATCTGATAAATTTACAAACTCAAGTCGATGTATCGAGGGTACCGCAATTGTAACATTTTGCAATATATACGGAATCCTTCTTTAATACTTTGAATACAATTTTAAAAGTATATATAGTTCTCTCTGACATGCATATTTGCTTAAAACGTACAGCAAAAATGGAATTTCGCCTGTGCCATACCTTCAAAACTATGGCATTTGTTTGTAATAGGAAGAACCACAGCTGTAGAAATTATTTATCTATGTCGCTGTAGATATTTTGTTTCTATGGCTATTTCACTAACATTTTCCGCCTTTTAACCCATTATTTCAATGATAACTCTAAATTGTTTCTTATGTTTACATGAATAAATACGAGAAAAAGACTGATTTATCAGTTAAATATTGTCATTTGCTCTTCAAAATAAAGTTAAAATTTCACCCGTAGAATATCTAATGTACTCATTTTCAAAAATATAGTTGCAGCCAACAGAAATGGCACTTGGTGGGTAGCTTTGACATCATGATTCATGCAAATGATTCAAGTATCACGCCCGGATGCGCGTGTATCGCCAGCAAGGAGGGGTTTTAGTGTTGTGCCTGACCGGCTATATAAGATCGACGCGTTGCGAGAGCTACCATTCTGACTCGTGTTGTTTTCGTTGGTTGCTTCTTTTGCAAGTGAATTATGCCTCAGAGAAAAGTTCAGGAGCAATTCGAGCAGTTGGATGATTTCGAGATGGCTGGCAGCACCAGTCTCAGGGAAGCGGGATGGTCTTTTCGCCGTATTGCGCTCAATACCGATCATGTGGATATCCCCATCGCAAGTTTTTAGCGGCAGTGGACGGGAAAATGCACCCAGCATCAACGAAAATGGTCTGGAAGGCCTAGACAAACCACGGAGAGAGAGAGGACCGGCGGGTTATCCGACTTGCTCGGAGTGGCCCAACACCCACGACTGCGGATATTCAACTACCAGTGGTGCCCTTCATGCATCGTCCGATTACTGCCAGCACCATTGGCAGACGGTTCTACCAGGTAGGACAAACACGCAGACCGTTACGACGACTGCCCTTAACACTATTGTACCGTCGCCAAAGACTGCAATGGTGCCGTGCTAGACTGTCAAGAAGCCACTCAAAATGGCAGCCGGTGATCTTCAGTGAAAAGTCGCGCTTTTGTCTTGGAGGAGACGACCATTGAACTCCGTTTGTTTAGGCACCGTGGTGAGCGCCAAGATGAACGGTTTGATGTCGAGCGTCACACGTTAAGAAGGCATGATATGATATTGGGTGTTGCAATTATCTACTATGCCGGATCACTTATGGTTGTTCCTTGCAGGCACTTTGACATACCAACGTTACCTTAATAAGGTTTTGCAACCAGTGGCCCTAACTTTTCTGAACTCTCACTCCGGTGTAATTTTCCAAAAGGACAACGCTCGTCCGCATGCTGCAGCAATCTCGGGAGCTTGCCATCAAGGCACTGTCACTCTACCATGTCCAGCCGCATGGCCAGACTAATCACCGATTAAAAATGTGTGGGAGGCTATTGGAAGCGCTATCCACACTCCATCCCTATCGCACAATCTGCCCAAAATGTGTGAGAAGATTCAATGTGCATGGGATGACTTATCGCAGGACTCCATTAGGTAACCTGTACAGCTCCATGCTGAGGCGTCTGGCATGGTTTGCAAGCAGTCATAGCAGGCCGACGCCATACTGTGAGATACAATTTGTTGGTGTGTTGCTTAAAAAATAATACCCACATCAGTCTCAATGTTTAATCATTTCTTGTTCCTGGTAACATTTACCTTCCTCCCGAATAGCATTGCAATCTGACACGTCGTTCTGTGTGCTACTATATTTTTGACGGAGTGAATAATTCTCAGTTTACTATTTAAAAGAAAGCTGATTGTATACTGCGCTCTTAAAATTTGAGATAAAATATGCTGACTTTTTAAATTTTCATGCCCTTGACTGGGACTTAGAGTTAAGTATTATATCCTTTTTGTAGTCAGATCCAAAGTCACAGAACCGGAATGAACTCACGAGCTGCTTTATCGTGTTGCGAGATCACCCATCGAAGTAACACTTTAACCGCTTTTAAGCTTCTGCATAAGTGAAGAACCTAACATTTGGTACAGTTTTGAGAAAGCGAAAAAATGCCTTTTCTTTGTGAGTTTTTTGTGTATTTGTTTGAAGAAATGACTTTTACATTTACGATAAGCACAGTTACAAAAGAGATATCGTTTAGCAAATTCTGAAAGTGACATGTTCTTATTTGTCTATTAATTAGGAGTGCAACTTAATTCTCGGCCCTCAACCGTAAGCGATCGTAGAACATCGGCAAATGCAAATAGTTGTGTGCGATAATGGCTGATTGCAGCGCCATCCAACAATTTTCCAGGCGACTGTAACGGCTCACAGCTATAGTGACAGAAGGGACGAAAGTTGACGGTGAAGGTAATGTCGTTCGAGAAGGAACATTTGAGGCACTTCCTCTAGTTCACATTTCAACTGAAAAAAAGGGCAGCGAAAGCACAGCAAATGATCTGTGCACCTTTGGGTGGGGCTGTGGTGCCCGTGTAAGAAGTGGTTTCAGTAGTTTAAGCAGGGAAATTCCGATCTCCTTGATGCAGAATGTGCGAGACAACCACAGAAAGTTGACGATCACGAACTGGAACAACTGTTGAACATGGATCCCAGTCGCACACAGTCAGAGCTCGCACAGGAACTAAGAGTAACACAGCAAGCCATTGCAAAGCAGCTGATCATGCTTGGACGGATTCACAAGGAGGGCCGTTGGGTGCCCAACAAACTCACAGCTGCGAACAAATATAGGCGCTACGATGCTGCGGTGTCCTTCCTCTCCAAATTCAAGAAGAAGAATTTCTTCCACAAGATTTTGACCTGTGATGTGAAGTGGATTCTCTACGATAATCCTAAGCGGCGCAAATCGAGTGTTTATCAAGGTCAGCCTACCACCAGTACAACCAAACCAAACCATGCCAGGAAGTTGTTGCTGTGCATATGGTAGGGACAGCGCGGTGTCGTACACTATGAGTTGCTCAAACCTGGTGAAACGGACAATGCTGAGCGTTATTGTCAGCAACTCATTCGTGTGAGGGACGCAATGGAGGCGAAAAGGCCATACACAGGCGA
Organism: Macrothele yani; assembly: GCA_039090855.1. Taxonomy (NCBI): domain Eukaryota; kingdom Metazoa; phylum Arthropoda; class Arachnida; order Araneae; family Macrothelidae; genus Macrothele; species Macrothele yani. Next base: position 69,681,559 of record CM077034.1, on the reverse strand, counting down.
GAGCGGAAGGACGGTCCTATTGCTTCAGAATAACGCGCGTCTTCACACTGCGAAAACTACTTTGAACAGGATCACCGACCTGGGATGGGAGATTTCGTCCCATCCAGCGTATTCTCCAGGCTTCGGCCTGATGGATTATCACCTGTTTCACTCCCTGAAAAACATCACCTGAGTGATACGCATTTTACTCCTGTCGAGGAGGTCCACACAATTATTGATGACTTTATCAACTCAAAACAGCCCTATTTTTTCCGCCGCGTCATTCGGCAGCTTACTGAGCGATGGCTTAAGTGTACCCAACACTAAGGGGATTATTTCCCTAATTAGGTATGTATTAGATTTGCTATAATTGGCTGTCAACGTGTCGTGCCTGGGACGAGAATTAAGTTGCGCACATAATACAAATATTTTGCTCTTATTTAACAGTTAGACGTGCCTCACGAACAGAATGAAAATATTAATATTTAATATGTATTGCATGATTTAAATATTTTTAATATCGTAACCGAATTCTGGCTAACTTGGAGTGTATGCCTTGTAGTCTGAAAATGATGGGTGTCTCTTTTTTTTCCTTTTTGTTTGGGGTACCATTGAGTGCCACTCAGTGGGCTATAAGCAATATCCTGTTTCTAATTTGGGCCACTGACTTCAGGTAAAGTAGTGCCAGTGCTGTATGACACTCCAATCACAATATCCATGAACGGTCATAAACGAGAGCTTAACCCTTTGACCGACTGGAACGAATTTACTCGGGATTAGCCAAATGGGTTGAAATCAGCTCCAACGATTTTATTCGGTGTCTAAGGAGTAAGCCGAACACGACAGAAACGAGTGAATCTTCACATTGGAAAGCGTTGGTTTTACATTAGGTTTGTGATTCTAAGTGGTCATTTGGGGTATGATTGTCATTAATCCTCCCTGTCGGATTATCTTTTTCGCTAAGAATGTTATAGAAAGTGTTAGAAACCTAAGAAAGAAGAGAAAATATGCTTAAATACCCTACCCTGTGGAATGATTTCCATGTCAGGGGGACTACTCCTTCCGAATCATTCGTTGGGTGATGCAATACAGAATAAAGGACTATAAGGGAATCAGATTACATTGTGTAAGGCTAAGGACTGTAAGGGAGCACTTACAGTCAACGGCAGATTTATAGTCGATACTCCTGTGATGAAAGAGGGAAAATAATTGTTTTGCCGTAGCGTTTGTAAAACCCGGTCTCAATGAGAACTCTTCTGTTAGAGAAGCGTAGAAAAGTTTGGGTAAATTTTTGTTCGGATACACCCTATGCTTAAAGGGTTAAATCACTGCTCCGCAGGAAAACTGATATGGTTCCGAAATATGGGGATATACTATCTGATTAGGAGCTTTTACTCACTGAAAATATTTCTTCCGTCTTAGAAACAGGACGAAATACCAAAAAAAAATGGATTTTTGAATGTGTAGTTTTATAAGGATAAACTACTGAACGAAAAGTCCAAGTATAGAGTTTTTCTTATGTCTTTGCTTAAAAAAATTGTTTTTCAAACTCTGACAATGGAAAAAAGAATATATTGCATATTTAATATCTAGAAAATTTGGGTAAATTATAAACAGCTTAGTAAATACTTGTTCTTGAATATAGAATAAATTAATTTACGGGATGCTACTGTTTTTGCTCCAAAATTATTAACAAGCAATCGTAACGTTCTATATCGAATACGCTGTGAAATACACAAATTCGCAGGTGACGAGTTCGAAACCGCGTCTCTCTACTGCGAAGCGGATGGCTTTGCCTATTCAGCTGCACCGACGGAATTTATCGCTTAAAATTTATCGCCTTGACATGTGCTTCACATCTGTTGTAATTCATAACCGTCATGCATGTATCGCCATATATGAGACAGAATGTGATATGGGAAGTCATGATATGAGGCGAAACTATGTATACCAGATAATAACTGAAGTTTTCTACAGTGGTTAATGAAAGTAATGGAGTCACTCTTTTTGGAGATATTTTTGCTAATAACTTGCATCTCAGCTCGTGCTTTCCGAATAAAAGCAGTACGACTTGTACATAGAATTATACGCACAACTAATGCACATAAAGTAATGGAATTCGCGATCATTCTTTCAATGAAATGTGTCCCAACTCTTCCTGAGATGTTGGAGATGGAATTTATAATCTAAAATTGTGCTTCATATATTCGCACAAATGTTTGAAAAATGCAGGTCCTCCGACTGTTACGTCAGAGTAGCTGCTGTACCTCATCTTAATGCTCTACAAACCACAGCTTGACACCTTTCGTACAATATAAGGCTGAATTACATACTTAGCTCAAGCTCATTGTTCGGAGATCTGTTGGCGTCGTCTCAGACGCAAACTGACAGAGGGAAATCAGAAAAGTCAGTTAGTCATATATTCTAGGATATTTCGTTCGACGGAATTGTCGTCTCTACTTGAATACTATCTTGAGGTGATGATTCCCATTATCAGACATTTATCTCCTGGCAGGTAATCGATTGATTTTATATTCAAGTAACTGCTTAATCTATTATGCAAGATAGGCACCTTAACATTCACGATCAAACAAAGCTTTTCCGTCATAATAAATGCTTTTGAATAGGGAAATATCTTACATTCGTACTGATCCTTTCCAGGGTCAAGTAACGTATTCATGAAACAGTATAATATCATAACTTACGGGCTGTGCCTTCGACAGGGGCCGATAGATGGCAACATGTTGCCACTGACTCCTAAATCGCAGAGTGCAGGTCAGGGTCGAAAGAATCACCGTACCTGCCTGCCTTCCACCACATGGTGCCGTGGGAAGGCCACACAGTTGAGGTTACAGCACGGGAACAGTGTTCTAAAACCTAAATAACAGTTTTATAATAAAAAGTGAAGAAATATATTGCAATAAAAAAAAACGTAATCGGTACTGAACAATCGTTACACATACCTAAATAGAAGAAGCTTCTTTTTTTCTTACAGTTATTTAATTATATTTACTTACTCATTGAACTTTGTAATAAATATCAACCAAAGAAAGGAAAACCAGTATCGGCTAATGCTGTTCTTTTAAAGAATCTGTAAAATCAACTGCTCCTTAACCCAAGCAAATATTGAAAGTCGGTAAACTACATATTAAATTTTATCCAAGGCAATCGAACGTTCTTGCACTTCACCGATGTCTTTTATTATTCTACAAGCACGCACGCGTTTCTTATTTTCCTTTTAATTTTTTTTCTCATTCCGTTGTGGAAGTATTTATGCCGCATATTGTTATGCATTTTTTAGGCTATTTAGTCTCACCATGGGAATTGGAGACAAACCCCAAGACGTAGAACGCCTGAAGTACATCCCCTAATGTGTAATGTATTTTCTTATTTTTTGGCAGAAAAGGATGACTTAGAAGTTTTACGAAATTTATGAGTTTGTCTTACTTCATAGTTGTTTGTCCTTGGCCTTAATTTTTTCTCAAACTGAGCTTACAAAACATAGTTACAATAAATCCCAGATCTCTGTTCATAACAGCTGTTAAAATTGAAAAAAGAAAATAATATAATATATGTAACTTGGTCTTCCACTGTTGATGAAAAACGTTTCTGACGATTCATGAATCGCTGCTATCGCCAAAAATGAGGAGCGTGGTTTGAAATGAATGGTCGAAATTGTATTTTGTGACAAACTGCCAAGAAATCCTTATGGCAATGGCACATTTCTTTAGCCGAAGAACAGATCACTTTAGGAAGATATCTGGTGGCCGTCTGCGTCGGTAATTTGACTTAATAACGGGAAATAAATTGTAAACATCGAATTTTAACAGACGATTTTCTATTGCAAAGGCTTACACGTAGTTCCAGTGTATTGCTACCCCTTATATGCAACCAGCAGTGTCCCACACGGCATAATGGGAATTTGCTCCTAATAAACTGCATGCGAATAATTTTTCAAACCAAATAATCATTTAAATAATCAACCAAATAATCAAACCAAATAATCATTTTTTTTAAATATGAATTTCTTTTATATGCAAAACTTCAGAAATATTCTACTGAATTAGTGCGTAATTATTAATGGCACGAGTCCATTCTTTCTGATCGGCTGCTGGTTTCCATTTAACTCACTTACCTTCATCTCTCGGCAGGTGTAAATTCCTGCGTAATGGAATTGCGCACAATACTACGTTCTCAAAGAACAGAACAACTTCGCAGACCACTCGCTCTCTCTTCTTAAAAAATAACTTTGAAAATCATTTTATCCACTCTACCTATGGTATAGAACAACACAAAAGGATCGTTTTCAAATCTTCAATAGGACCTTAATGCCGTTTTTTTTTCAAACAGACGGAAAAGTCCGTTCTACTTTTAATATTATTTGGCAATTTTCTTTCCTAAAACATACCCAATGTTACAGTGTGTACCATATAGTGTGCAATGGCATTGTGACCAAAGGTTGGCCAACTCCTTATTCATATTTATATAAATTAGGTTTTGAATAAAATACAATTGTGTGCGGAGAATTTCTGGCGCATAGTGTATTTTGATATATGTTGTTGAATATCAATAAGACGTACATATTTAGTATCAGCTGTTTTTATCTTCCACACATGGCCAATTTTAGGATGGTGCAATCGTTGTCGTTGTACCAAGTTCAGGAGGTGTCTGAACTGAAAATATTCCTTTTTCCGCGAAGCGATAGACTGTATACAATGTATATGAAAATATAAGTTACCCGATGATTATTGCAATTCGATTCCATGTGCGATGATGTTATGGAGCTACTGCCAAGCAACCGCTAAGTATACGTTTGTCAGAAAACGTTATTAATCTCCGAACACTCGACATAGCTGACGTTATTAACAATTTAATCGAAAACTCAATGGTTATTTCGCTATTCAGTCTGATGAAGCTATTGAAAGCCACAATGATGCGCAGTATAATATCATAACTTATTGTTAAATTGTGTTTGTTCACAATTTAACATAGCTCAGTATTTACATTGACAACCCCTTTTCAGAAGAGAATGATCAGCACATCTGGATCACAGATTCCTTTTTAATAGAATTCCAATCAACACTTATACTGAAGAACAAAATCAACTTGTTGATATTTTACCTAATTCCTTATTGAAATTAAAGTTTGTTGTTCATCGATTGCTGAGTTTTGGAGCTTCATGAAGCAGGAGTATCCAGAAGTTGGTACGAAGGTCCTGCGAGTTTTGATTCTTTTGCGATATCTTACTTATGTGAGGCAGGGTTTTCAGCAGTGACATTAGCCAAAACTAAATACAGAGCGCAATTGAATGTTGAGAAAGTGATGCAAATCTCAGTTTCCAAACTTTTACGTGGATTTGAAGACTTGTTGGTTAAGGTAGCTCATCATTCTCAGTGACCTTATTACAAGAATAAGATGTAAAGTGACTAAAATATGTTAATGTTTGATTTACCAAATAGAACTAATATTATTAATTTTTGTCCGAAACTTAAGTCTATTTACCCAATATTTCGCGTCGCTAAAATGTACGTACAAATTAAGCAATTTTCTTATCTTCTGGACCAACGAATGTAAAATATTCCCATTCAAATGACATTTCAAATATTTTGATCTTCTTGTGGCTATTGTTTTTCATATAAAGGAGCCGCAGGAATATGTGTTCAGGTCAAGGGAGCCGTGAACGAAAAAGGTTTTAAAAAGGCTGGCTTAATCTAAACAATTGGAAATTATATTAAAAACCAAAAGGCGGCAAGGCTGAATACAAGAGAAAGCAGTTTGTAGACATATTAGAAGGCTGGAAGAACAAGCAACTGTATGGACAATTTCTGAAAAACATTGAAGGAAACAGTGAAAAACCCATGATTTGAGCATGGCTGAAATTGGATTCCATCAAGAAAGAAACAGAAGGTCTGATTTTTGCTACACAAGAACAGGCATTGCAAACAAATGTTATAAAGTCTAAAATCCAGAATGTCAGTGATAATCCATAGTGTTGATTTAGTCCAGAAAATAATAAAACTGGGTCTCGTATTATATATGAATGTAGCAAAATTGCACTGACATTTTTCAGAGGTAGACACCTCTGGGTAGCAAAATTGTTTCACCGGTCATAATACAGAAAGCAAAATTTTCCAGCATCGAAATATTCATGGGAACATCAGGCAGAGAAAGTCTTAGAAAATGATTGATCAGGTGGAGATCTTGTGGGAATATCGAATTCAAACCGATGGGCACCTAGAACATGGTACACCAGAAGAAACACTCATAGAAAATCCGACAGTCTGGATAATTCATAAATAAATAACCGGAGATGCTAGAGTCGGCGAAAAAAAATTTGAAAAGTATGACGAACTACAGAGACCTGGACCGATTATGAACTAAACACACAACGGTAGTTTCAATTGTCTTCAGGGCTTTTAGAAAAATATAAAAAAAAAACTTATGAATACTTTCAGAAAAATGCAGTTTTCTGATATACCACCCACAGAACTGCAGAAGACGGTTTTAATTTAGACATCATATATTTTACGCCGATTCCTAACTGATACCTAGGTCTCCAGTGGAAACTCTATCAGCTCAACAACACCAGTCAATGAAATTAATCTTTATGTTTACGCTTTCCAACCATAGGTTGAAGAAGCGTATATGCTCCAGCTTTGTGCGTCCGTCCTTGCGCACGATAACTGGCGTAAAAATGGTTCGATTTTGGTGAAATTTTAGATTGCGGTAGGGGACCACCTGGGGATGAACCCTATTGAAAATGGGACAAAAGGGGTCAAAGGTCACGACGTACGAGCGGGATCCATTACATTGCACTTATGCGCCATAACTTGCGTAAATTAGGGTTCAATTTCGATGAAATTTTAGTATGTGGAAGGGGACCACCTGGGGACGAACTCTGTTGAAAATGCGACAAATGGGGTCAAAGGTCACGACGTAGGAGAGGGATTCATTCCATTGCACTTATGCGTCATAACTTGCGTAAATATGGTTCGATTTCAATGAAATTTTAATATGTTGAAGGGGATCTCCTGGGTACGTACCCTATTCAAAATGGGTGAATTGGGGTCAAAGATCAGGTCATAAGAGCGGGATGAATTCCATTGACCTTATGCGTAATAACGTGCGTAAAAATGGTTCGATTTCGAAGAAATCTCAGTATGTGGTAGGGGACCACCTGGGGACGAACCCTAATGAAAATGGACGAAAAGGGGTCAAAGGTCACGACATAGGATTGCGATTTATTCCATCGCCGTTATTCCATATTATTAAGGTGCACGTCAAGTAATTTTGCTTCTTATACTTCCAATGGGAAAACTTTTGTACACATTTCCTTCACAATTGATGTGTTCCCAAGGATAAAAATTTGAACATCGATTAAAATAACTTCATATTACACTTTGGAATACTTAATATTTTTAAAACATAACCATAATTATATTTAATATCAATCACTTTTCCTTTGGTGGTGTTGACACCAGAAACAGCATGGCACGGCCTGTACTTTGATGACGTCCATTGACAAACAAATGTTGGATTGCATAATTATGGTTATGTTTTAGAAAATATTAGGTATTTCCAGTTATAAAATGAAGCTATTTTAATCGATGTTCAAATTTTCATCCTTGTGAACGCATTAATTGTCCAGAAAAAAGATGGCGCGACCTGTATTTTCATGACGTCATTAGACAAACAAATGTTGGATTGCATAATTATGGTTATGTTTTAGAAAAGATTAAGTATTGCAAGTCATAAAAAAATATATTTTAATCGATGTTCAAATTTTCATCCTTGGGAACGAATTAACTGGGAAGAAAATGTGTACAGAAATTTTTCCATTCGAAGTACAGGAAGCAAAATTACTTGACGTTCACCTTAAAGGAGCAATTCTTGTATGTATGTAAATTTTATTTTGAAAACGGCTCTAAGGATTTTGATGAAAGTCTTTAACCTAACGTTTTCTGGTACTAGAAATCGATTTAGCTTGATCTCGACTTCAGGAAAATTCTTTTAGTGGGTTAAATAATTACCCCGAATTACCACGTGTTTAGTGTAGTGTCATGTCGTCGTCGCATTATATGTTGGCGCGCGGTCACGCCATCTCTCTCATTACGTCAGCGTTGTGTGGGGATCCTATTAAAGTTTTATGACGTCACACTCTTGTGAGCAGATGGACGCGATTCCTTTCTGCCTCATTACGTCAGGGTGTGTGTGCGTATGTTCGTCCACACGATAACTCGTTAAAAAACCGTTCGATTTCGATGAAATTTTAGTATGTGGTAGGGGAACACCTGGGGAGGAACCCTGTTTAAAGTGAAAGAAATGGGGTCAAAGGTCAGGACATAGGAGCAGGATCCATTCCACTGCTCTTATGCGTCATAACTAACGTAAAAAAGGTTCGATTTCGATTAAATTTTAGTATGTGGTAGGGCACCACCTGGGGACAAACCCTATTGAAAATTGGTGAAATGGGAGTCAAAGGTCAGACAAAGGAGCGGAATCACTTCCTTCGCCATTATGCGTCATAACTTCCGTAAAAATGTTTCGATTTGGATGAAATGTTAGTATGTTGTGGGGACCTGCCTGGGGACGAATGCTATTGAAAATGGGCGAAATGGGGTGAAATGTTAGGACACAGAAGTGGGATTTATTCTATAGAACTTATACATCATAACTTACGTAAAATTGCTTGGATTGCGACAAAACTTTATCATGTTATTTCGGAGGTATACTGAACCAGTTCTGTTGAATATAATCGAAATGGGATAAAAAAGCTGGGCACAGGAGTGAGATTTATTCCACAGTAAGTTTCCTCATAACTTGAGTAATAACATGAGTAATGATTTCTTGCATGTTCGAAAGCGTATCATAATCAATGCATTGCATGATTTTACTAACTTGTTTATGTTTGTAGGTCATGGACTGCATTTTCTACATTTCGGAAGCAAAAGATAATAAAACTTTTAGTGAAAAGCTATACCGTCGAAATGCTTAATATTCCAGCCGCCATTTATTTGTGGTTATTTATTTTTCTCACTAACAAACAATAATATATCATAATTCCTACATACATATATATATGCACACAGGCGAGTCACATTGTTGTGACCACCTCCTACTTTTGACGTCAACAGCAAGTAGCCAATGAAAGAAGGCGCGTGTCGCGATCTGGTTTGGAGGGTATATAAGGTGTGCTGTAGGCATTCTGAAAACATATCACTCGTAGCTGTCATGGATAAATGGAGCGATATATCAGATTTGCAAAAAAGAAATCATTATCAGCTTTGGGGCCAAGGGTGGCAGCATTTCTGGAACAGCGCAGTTTGTGAACTGTTCGCTTGCCGCTGTGGTTAAAGTGTATCGTGATTGGATAAATGGCACCATTGTGAATAAGCGATGTGGAAACTGCGTAACACTACGTTTCATTGATGTGAGAGGGGCACGTCGGCTCCGAAAGTGCGTGAGGTCCGATCGACACGTTACAGTGGAGCAACTCTCTGAACGTATGGACCCGGGCGCCACCGGGAGTGTGTCTAAAATGACACTTCAGCGAACACTGCTGCGTATGAAGCACCGATGCAGACGGATGGTCACTGCACCTATGCTAATGAGGGTGCATTGGCACAAAAAGTTTACATTTCACAGCAGTATCGGAATTGGTTCTCTGCTGATTGACAAAGGATTGCCTTCTCCGTTTTGTCACGTTTTCGGTTTTATCGAACTGATGGACGTTGGAGTATAAGGCGAGAAACATGGGTGAACAATTACTCTTCAAACATTGCTGGAAGCACACAGGCTTATGGGAGCAGCGTTATTGTTTCGTGACTGTTTCCGTGACATTTTCTGGGTCTACTCGTACTAGTGGAAGACACTTTGGACCGAATTCGTTACGAATCCAATCTTGCAGACCACGTACAACCATACATCTGCTTGTCTTCTCTGTGGTGGTTGGGGTCTTCCATCACGACAATACAACGCGTCACACAGCTAGAAATGTTCGAGAGTGGTTGGAAGAGCACGATGAAGACTTCCCAGTACTTCCCTGGTCCACAATTCCCCAGATTTAAACGCAATTGAACATCTATGAAACCACCTCGATCGTCTTGTTCGCACTATGGATCCTCCACCACGCAACCTCCAGAATCTGTCAGATGCGCTGCCGTCAGTGTGGCTCCACATATCTGTGAACACCTTCCAGTACCTCATTGAGTCACTCTCAGTCCGTCTAGCTGCTGTCCGCGCTGCACACTGCGGTTACTCAGGATATTAGGTAATAATCACAATAATGAGACTCGAATGTGTATATATGGAATTAGTGATCCTTATTTTTTGTTAGAATTTAATTACCCTTATTTCACTTAGTAAGTACCGGACTGTAGTTTGGTGTTATCGTGAGTGTCGTGAATAAATATATATATATATATATATATACTCTCGAAGCACACATCTTATTTCACAGTCTTAAAGATCCTGGAATTCAAAAGTTGCATTGCGTAAACATCTACAAAGACCGGTGTCGTGACACTCCAGGACGTATTACTACACGACAATGAAGAATTTATATCAAATACGTACAAGCAAGCATTTTTTCTTTGTGTCCCCAAAACGGGAGTGGAAGGTAAGATTCTGTACAAATGGAGAGATTCTATGCTTCGTTAATTTTTTCTTATGAAATTCTGCAGCACAGTATACTTCTTTCATCTGGAAATTTTATTTAAACAAAATGTATATGGTAGTGCTGTCACGATGGTCGTTAAACCTCTATAGAAAAATAAAACACCTTTGTTGTGATTAACATGCAGAATTCGTATGAGTACGCAAACGTTCAGCAAATGATGTTTTACAGTTCATCATAGTTTTTGCATGATACCCTTTTCCCAAGAAAAATATGTCCCATGGAATGACTTAAAAACTGTTTCAAAATATTCGATGGTTTTCATCCAAGGGCCAGAATTAAAATTTTATACGTTCCTAAATATGATGCAAAGCGATGGAGTTTTGTCCCGCATCCGAGAGGCAATATAATCTGTAAAGGCCAATTCTTTTTTCTCAGCTTCACCTTTCTAGTATATTTATTTATTTATTTTCACATATTTCGTCGGACCACTTTTCGGTCTGTGGTTTACTGCAAATTTCTTTCTAAGCTTTTAAAAAATTCCTCCTCTTTCGTTCAACCCTTTTCCCCCAAATAATCAGCACCCCGTCAGTATGAAATCGTGGTCAAATTTCTGAATCCATTCCTTTAAAATACCGTTTTTTATTAACAGGAAAAACGCGATGAACCAAACAACCAGTCCATGGTTTCCTTATACACGGGCGGAAAGTGAAAACCAGGTTTCAGACTGATAGATTTATTTCGGCAACGAGACGGGTGTTCGGGTAGTTCTGCCAACCCATATGACCCAGGAATATTTGTAGTAAGACAAGCTTTGCTTCAATACTACAATATGGCAGCACACGTATCCTTGCATGAACCGAGTGAAGATAATGTGGTACACTGGATCGGAAGCTACAACATACGGACACTACACGTGTAATGGATATTGGCCGCGTTACGGGGATCACTTATATCGATACGGTATGGGCCATCTGCATGCTATTTTGGGGGACTTTTGCTTAGAGATTTTACGACAGCTGTTGATAACTCGATGAGCTACAAGCAATCGCCCGTCCCTTATTTAGGGCTAGTAGCTCCACGGAAGGGAGATATCCCGTGCCGTACGACGAGCCCAACATCCATTCCTCAGTGGGATTCGAAGCCGGACGCATTGCAGGCGAATTGTCAGGAACTTACTTGTAAACGACTTAGCAACCGGGATTACGTAGTGGTAATCGAGTAGCTCAACTTGACCAAACTGTGACAAATTACCAAGGACCTACGACCAGAAGGTAATAGATTACAGTGATTTGCTGCTATAATGTGTTCCACGTGTCATTGTCTACAGCTCTTTTTTCTTTTTTTTTTTGCATGAGCTAATGGAATCTATTAACTGATATTAAATCTCACAATTTATATCAGACATAAATAGCCTGTAAAATGTTGTACGTCTATCGCTACCTTATCTATAGTATTTTGTGAAAATAATTATATTAATATAACAAAAGAAAATGAACTCTTGTAAGCTCAAGCTTCCCTTCAAAGTAAGAAATAATCTTTTGACTTTTACTAAAGTTTACCGTGGAGGGGAGCTATGAAATGAGATTACAACAATTTTTGGAAACTCATCTGCAGATGAGTTTTAAACGAAGAACTTTGTACTGTAGGTTGGAATGGGTTTAACGTGTTTGCCCAACACAAGCGCATTTATTTGGTCGGGCATCTCTCAAGACGCGTAACGTTAACATACAAGGCAAAATTGTTTGTAGCCAAGTAAGAAAAAAGGTGAAAAGTTCTCACCAAATTCAAATGTTTGCAGTTAATAGCCCTCGTAAAAGTAGGGTTCTACATTGAAAATAATTAAACAGGCCCAATTTTTGAACCTTTATTCTAGTGTTTTCACGAAAATCAAATATATTTTGCCCTTAGAAGTGTGTTTTAATCGTAGATTTTGTTTTTATGCTTACAAATAAGTTGACCTGATCCTCGCGTAGAACCTCATAATTGATGCCTTACTCATACCTAAAGAACAAGCCAAAATGTCTCACTGTAGTTCGGCGATATTAGTCTGTTGATCCTGACCTTTTCGTTTTTCCCCTGTACGCACAATGGAAGGACGCGCAGATCTCGGATTATCATCGAAGTATTCCCGACCGTTGTGAAACCTTGCATATCTTCGAAAATTCTGCTACAGCATAACGCAATGTCTCTATACGCTTCCTTTAATACTCTGTAAGTTTCTGTCACTAACTTACGAAGTTTGCAGCAAAAACTGTTTTCTTACTTTTTCCTTTCTCCCAGCTAGAATGAAATGGGGTTGAACGCTTGCTATGACTCACTTAATGCCCGTCTACCCCTGTCAGTACCGGTATAAACTGGTTTGCAGCTGTTCTCTGATTTCGCTGAATGGTCAAGGTCTGTTGTCTTCTGGCATACACGTGTTTTGTTAATCACACTACTGTTGTATCAGTTATGCAGTAAGTGCTGAAACTTATTGGATGTCGGTTGTATGTTCTTTGAATAATTTTTTTTCTGAAATTTCCTGAAGACCCTGCGGTTAATTTGATAGGCCCCAACGGACAATATCTGGTCCACGGACTACACTTTAAGAAACACTGTCCAAGAGAGCCCTATTTGTAAATCAGGCAAAATCACAAGATTTCATATTACTATTTCCATATAAAAACAAGGAATTTCAAATAAATGGAATGCTATTAAAAAATCAAAGAAAAAATCAGGGCCCAATCTTCATCAGAAGCAAATCAATTAATACTTTATAAATACATTTGACCTACCCGAGAAATCAAAGTAACTTTTCGTTTTCAAGTCTCCTTTCCTTATGCAAGTATGGTTTAAAATAATAATATGATATACTCCAAAATGATTTATAATTTTATTTAAATTTAAGTTTTAAACTTATGCTACGCTCACATTCTAGTTGTATAATCTTTGTACTGCTGCCAATTTTTATTGTTAAGGCACAATCACCTTTTTCATTGATGGGTTTGCCTCGTCCCAAGGAACTTCGATGACTTATCCCAGCTGTGGACCACCATACAAGGCGCATCCCCTTCTTGGTGTGTACGAGTGGCTTAGGATACCGTCCAGCAGTCACTGCCTTGCTTAACCATTGTGCAGATCCTTTACGATTATCATAAAAGATCTACTTTTCGTCGTAGGTGACGATTCAATGCAGTACAGGTTCCTCTTTATTCTTGGCAAGCAGCGACCTGCACTCTTCCAAACGTTTAGTCTTCTTTGTCAGTTGTCAACGCATGTGACAGAAATATGTATTGCATAATTTCCATCATCGTTTCTTTGAGATTGGCAGTTAACTTTCTCGACTTGCATTTGGTTCTCCCCTTCAGAAAAAGGAAAATAAATTTAAAATATCGAGTAGTGAAGTGGGATTATATAAAATTGTGTTTATTCTTATCGGTTAAGGGCATTCTACTTGGTTATTTGTACCAATCCGCAAGGCTCAGCAAATTCTCTGCCACAAAATTTAAGTGTTTAGATCGGCCGTCTTCTCACTTACATTCAACTTGAACAACTTCATCTCATCATTTGTTTTGTTGCTGTTGATACCGCTAGAACAGTAGAAATGAAGACAAGAACGCAGGTAAGTCAGAATACCTCGAACAAAAGCCCTGCAAAAATTGAATAGAGGATACGATCAGAAAAGAAGGTTAGCGATAACGGGAGATCTATTGCATCACTCATCCAATTCAAGAGAATGACAGCAACAGATACATTAAGGGAAAGGCAGCTCAATTTTAAATCTGAGAGAAATTCAAGACTTAAGTCAGTTCCATTTAACTATCGCTGTTGGCGTATATTCAAAATGCTTAAGGAGATACAAAAAGTGCCGTGAGCGTAGTCTAAAATTCTAATTTTCACAGGAATCAACATATAAGTTCTCATTTTCATAGGAACATAGCGAACTTTTCACGGTAAGATTTGCAATTATTATGAAGAAATGTAATCATTAACTAACATTACAGTTTTGTTCTTAAACATGGGAAGAAACAGACAGCTTTGATAAAGGAGCCAGCTCGTTTGCAGAAGGAGAAACGATTTCAGAAAGCATAACAGAAGGGCCAACCACTTGCACTTCTGCTACTTGGTTAAGGCTGTTAGAAAAACCAAAAACTGAAAAGTAGAGGGCCTATTCATATCCAAAATGTTGGTGCAAGAAACTGACTGCTATGTATGTTTATATATCCCGTTACTTGAAGGAACTATTGGAAAATCCTACAATTTCAACATTCTTTACAAAAGGAAAAACCTTTCTTTTACCAAAAGATAACAGTACAGCAAATCCATCAAAATGTAGGCCTAATGTCTGCCGACAATTTATGAGTTTCTAACAACCACTTTAAATATGAAGATTAACAATCATTTAAGATATAACACTGTCATGATAGTAGAACAAAAATGATATTATAGGAAATCTAAAGGATGCAAACATCAAGTTATTAATGATAGCATTGTAGAGAATTCGGCTGTTAAGAATAAAAGAAACTTAAGCATGGCTTATATTGGCCAAAGAAAATATTTTATTCCATCCCACATGATTACCTTACAGAAATACTAAATATATATTAAATAAGGTCATTATGTTGTTTCAACAAGACATGTCTCAGGGGCAGAAAAAATATATATCAGATATAACGGAAATGATCATTTTCAGAATTAGGAGTGGTACCTTTCAAGGGGACTTCCTCAATGCACTTACGTTTCCCACAGACCTTAATTCTTTCGGCCATATACTAGCCAGCAAACAACACGGATTCAGTATAAAAGGGACCAAAACACAAAAATTCATGCCATCAATCATTTATTATACATCAATTTCGTCAAGTTATATAGCAATTCCAAAACACAACTGAACAAGCTTCTACAGATTACTGCCACATTTATCAGATAAAATCAATTCATGTGGACTCTCGCTTGGACAAAAAGTATGATGGTACATATGGAAAAATGACTTCTGATTAAATCTGAAGGTTTCTCAGTTGACAATAATGAAATAAAGGAAGATTTAAATTTAAAAAATGGAAACAAGTACTTGGGAGTTTTACAGTCACGTGGCTTTAAACACTGTAAAATTAAGAACTATTTTAAAGACAAATTCATGCATCGATATAAGATGATCGTGAATTCTTACCTGAAAACAGCTAATAAAGTGAAAACAGTTAATTCCCTTGTGGTCTTGGTTCTGACTTATTATTTTGGTATCACTACATGGTCGAAAACTGATCTTGAGGAAATAAACAGACCTGAGAGATCAATTATGTTGAAACACCGAATGAGACGTCCTAAGGCAGCCGTGGAGAACATTTGTCTTCCACAAGAGAAACGAGGATTATGCATTGTTGATACAAAATGCATTCACGATGAGGAAATTTGACTGCGGACATATTTTTAAGTCCAAATGCAATGAAAATAACACGTCTGATGTCATGTGTAATGCAGAAAAAATAAAACACTCCACTCATGCTAAGTATACAAGATACTAAAATAGTAGAACCGTTTATGGAAGACTAGATTCGAAAACTGAAGCAAAAGGAACTTCATGGGATTCATTCAAACAAGTTAGACAGGCCAGAAGTTTACAAAAATGCCTCAAACCGGTGGCTGAATGGAGAAAAATAATATTTAGGTACTTTTGTTTTTATGATGCAGTTCAAGACAACCACCTTCTGGTAAGCCTACTTGACAAGAAACCGGAGCACTTTTTTCTGTATTATTGACTCCGCCGTTTGTTAAATTATAAAGCAAAACAATGTCTGGTTTGTACCTTTAAATAACGCATTTATACACTCTATCATGTAAAATATCTTTTATGCGTACCTGCTTCTAGGAGAATGGAGAAAAAAGCTACCACGATAAGGGACG
Organism: Macrothele yani; assembly: GCA_039090855.1. Classification (NCBI taxonomy): domain Eukaryota; kingdom Metazoa; phylum Arthropoda; class Arachnida; order Araneae; family Macrothelidae; genus Macrothele; species Macrothele yani. The sequence continues at coordinate 69,665,082 of CM077034.1, read as the reverse complement.
TGGAGTCATTTTCATTCCAAATGTTATAATATAGGTCTAAGAGAACTAATTTTTCTATTACATTCATATGATATTTGAAGCAAAGGTGATTTTAAAATCAGAAAAATTTGTTAATTTCTAATGAGACTGAGATATTTTTTTCAATACGTTTCGCTTTGTTGGTGTCATTTTGATTAAACGACGTTAGTTAAAAGTTGTTCTATTTGAATGTACAGATTGGTTGGAATTTGATAAGATATCAAAGTGACAGAAAACGTATTTCTTGTAAAGATTTTGGAATATTTCATTTTACTGGGCTGCATTATTATGAACCTCAGATATACAGCGATTGTACCAGAAATACCTTGAAATAATTTAGTATAACTTGGAAATGCAACATTAACAATTGTAATGTTGATTTAGTGCAAACATCAAAGATTGAAGAGGCATTTTCTGCAACCGTTTGAAGTATGCCTACCAAATGTTAATCAATGGTTCAAGTGTGATACCCGTAAAGCAAAATGCTGTTTCACGCAGTTAATCTACGTTATTCAAATAATAAAACACAGTGATTTCATTAAAAGAACGCTATTTTTTTTTCTAATGGAATAACTAAAATAAGGTAATTATTCGGCAAAAAACTTTCATTCAAAAAAAAAAAGAAAAACACTTCTGGAAAGAATCATCTGATAATAATTGCTATGGTGGTCTCTACCTTTTTAAAACTTTCTAAATTAAACATTAACCCGTGTGCAAGAAAACGCCCAATGATGTAAACTTGGTGACCAGAACAACCCCTGTTTGGAAGCAGAAAAAACTAGTTTTCCTTCCCGAAATTGTCAGCCGTTCCTACATGCAACTTTCCAGCAATACACAGGCAACGCACTTCTGGTTTTCGTTGGTGCTACCGAAGAGAAACTTATATCACATGTAAAATGTTTAAATAATTAAAAAAAAGTGCGCAGACATGGGGAAGCGGTTTAATAATATCAAATTTTTGCTTTTATGGAATATACAACGGCTCGGGATGGATGCTTTTTAGTGTTTTTTTTTACTTTCTGTTTTTTACGGACGGTTGGAACATCAATGTATTTTTGTGCAGTACTAATTATTGTTGTTATTTCTGCGTTTCTGATTCTTTGAAACTCTTTAATTGTTGAAAAATTATTGTGAACTCAGAGAATCTTTCATTAAATTTGATAACTTTATTTTTGTTTTTATTCAGAACTTCAGTTTTATATTCATTACATTTAACAAACCTACAGAACGGGGTTTTAACATGTATACCTAAAAACAAATATCACACTTTTACACTTAAGGAAAATGCATATTAATAAAACATGCTAAATTATTTTTTGCTATTAATCAATTCATTATCGCAATGGAAAATGATATGTGCACTAAATGAAGATTAGTGCATATATCATTTTCCACTGAAATAATATATCCACTAATATTTTTTTTTAATTGGAGGTTTAACTACCACCGTGAGCAACTCAATGGGCTATAAGCAGTCGCCCGTCCCTAATTTATGGTCACTGGTTCCAGGGAAGGGAGAGAGCCAGTGCCGTAAGACAAACACAACATCCATGCCTGACCGGGATTTGAACCCGGACCACTTACGGACGAATGATCAGAGGCCAGCGCCTTAGACCACGGCGCCACCTGGGCGGCTCCACTAATATTTGCCCTACTAAGAAATATTAATTTAAAACTTTACTTATACGAACTTCTTGTTTTCTCACTAAACTATACTTAGTAGAATTGCAGTGAAAATACAAAGAAAAAATATTTCGACCGCGGGTATGTAAAAAATATACAAACACATCGAGTTTCAAATTAAAAGTTGTGGTGCAATGGACAGAATAAAAACAATCATGCTAAAATTAGAAATATGGAAATTTCAAAATGTTCCCGGTATTTAAATAAAATGGACATTGTAATCGTATACCCAAATTATGTACACAAAACAAAAATATGTGAGCCTGAGATTGCCTTTTTCCCCCATCACTCTCTATATTAAGTGAGTGGCTTCCTTACACGAATGCAAAAAAATTACTCGCAATTTCTCGTAAAAGAGCAAAACATCCAGGCATTTTAAATTCACTTTCAGGGAAAAGCTAGAAATACAGAATCATTCGAATGTTTGTGACACAATGACAATCCTTTCTCTTCTGTGACATGAAACGTGCTTATGTAACGGAATAATAAGCAAGCAATTAGCAAAAAAGCAGGGGCAGCTAAGAAGTTTAGAATTTGATTGTTTGCTCAGTTAGAATTTAAGGCTATTCATAGTAGGGGTAAATGAATCTTAAAATTCCGGCAGATAGTAAATTGCCGAAAAATACACCATTTCCGTATGATTGAAAAACTAGCTATTCCAGGTGGAACACTGATTACAATCCCTTTAGCGAAAATTCTTCATTTTATCAACAAACGTGTTGGGCACGTTTAAGCCGCTGGGTGAGTAATCCCAGAGAACGACCCCACCTCGTTTAAGCAGCTGTACAACACAGCTGGTGGCCTTGTGCTGACCAAGTTCAAACCACAAGGGGAACAGATAACACGAAACGAGCTCTGCGCCTCTAAGCCGCCATCGGACAAGATTATCATAAACGAGCTGAACATAATCAAGCCACTGGGAGTGTTAAACAAAATTTCCTGGATCTCACGTCACGGGAGTGACATAAACTTCTACAAGGAAGTAACAACTGAAAAACTTAAATAATTTTTCCTCACAATTTAACGAACAAAAAAGGTACTTACCTGTATCATTTTAAAATGTAATCTCCATTTTGTGCAGTGCAAGTAATCCAGCATTTACAAAATGCATAGATTCTTGTAAAAATGATTTCGGTTGTGTGCGCAGGCACTGATGCACTACCTGCGACACCTCATCATCGGACTTCAAAATCTTTCCTTCCGTCCCATATTTGAGTGGTCAAAAAATGTTGTAATCACTTGGGGCAACTTAATGTAATCTCCATTTTGTGCAATACAAGTTCTCCAGCGCTTACAAAATGCATAGATTCCTGGAAAAGTTATTTTCGGTCGTGTGTGCAGGTACTGATGCACCACCTGCGACACGTCATCATCGGACCTCAAAGTCTTTCCTCCCGTCCCATATTCGAATGGTCAAAAAATGTTGTAATCACTTGACGCAACCTATGGTGAATACGGCTGATTTAAAAGCCATTCGAAGTGCTTTCTTTTTTATTTATCATATCCTTCTGAGCTTAAAGAATACCCAAAAACTAAAACAAAGTTCTGATTCAAAACTCAAAACAACGAACGGATAATAACGACATTTCAAAAATTTGTCGTGAAGTGTATTGAATTCAAACCACCTTTCAACATGTGGTGGGCTGCCCCGGTGACGCAACGGTCTAAGAGTTGGCTTATGAACAATCGCCCGAGATGGGTCCGGGTTCGAATCCCGCTGAGGCATGGATGTTGTGTTTGTCTTACGGCACTGGCTCTTTCCCTTCCCTGGAACCAGTGGGACTAAATTAGGAACGGACGACTGCTTATAGCCCATTGCGTTGCTCACGGTGGTCGTTAAAACTCCAATAAAAAAACATTGTTGTAGTTCGTGTTTGCAAAACAGTTACATCCAGATTTAGGGATAGCTAAAAGCAAAAACAAAGAAAACATGTTTTTCTTTATAACACCTATAAAAAACGAAAAGAAAAGATCTGGTTGACTGGACTCGGCACTTTGTGTCTGAATTTCAAACCTAAGCATGGTGATATACCAAACTTTTCCATGTTTTAATTTAATTCTCATGCGTCAGGTGGTGAATTTCGTGGTTTAGAATGATTAAATAACAGGGAAATATGACCGAACGACGTTTAATTATATCAACATCCCTGTGTTTTCCGTTAACCTCAATGTTTTTCTTTTTTTTTTAAGTAGTATTTATTTGAATTACAGAAAAAAACAATTCGGAAAACAAATATACCTTTTCAGATTGAAAGAAGAGAAAGCATTGCATACAGTTCTTGGCGAACGTATGGAAAAATCGGGTTCCGGTCCGGAGATCTCTTGGGCCACTACAAAATATATGGTTCCGGCCCGGAAATCTCTCCGGCCTTAACGGGATGGGCGTTATCGTCCGCAACAATGAACTGGAACAAAAAGCTCCCATTAAAAGCCATGCATATGGCCATACGGTGTCATCTTTGTAGCGCACATCACCGATGGAAACTCCTTAAAATCCGTAAAGCAGGGTGCGGACATCCACCATCATGCCAGAACAAATCAAAAGATATCGGTCTCCGTTTCTGTCAGTTTCTCTGAGGTCGGACGGGAAATTTCGTTATGCGGTATTTCTCTCTCTCTCTCTCTCTTTCAAAATGCTAACTGTTCAACAGTCTGTGTTTGGACCGTACAGCGACTCGTCACTGAAGAGGACACATGCCCATCGGTCAAGCTTACAGTGCTGATGTGGTCGAACCCTATTTGGCCGGACATTTCTGAACGATGCGGCGAGTGGGAAAACAACTGGCCTTTCACACCTATATCTTCCGTGTAATTTTCTGTTCACTGTTCGCCTAGATTTTTGATTCCATTAGCAGAAAAGGTCTTTTGCGAGAGTTGCGACCGCGGTTGTTTAAGAACACTTAAGGAAATATTTCGTATCAGCCAAATTATGAATTTTCAGTAACCGTTTGCAGTTTAATATTCGAAAACAAAATATCATATAAAATGTTTAAGCTACGTTTGTTGATAAAGTAGGACCATCGATCATGTCATTTAATCTCCTTTCAGTAGTGTAACATTACAGCATTTATTCTCAAATACAGAAGATTGAAATTTTCATGCTTGCGTTCAGATTAATTTATCGTGCAATAAGTAAAACAAGGTTTATGGTTGACGGGAATGGAACACTCGTCTTTTTCACATATTACGAAGTATATCATCGCTATGCATAATATCCGACCAATTTGGAATTGACCATATCTTACAATGCAGAGATGCACATAAGTCTATGAAAACAGTGAGGGAGTAACTTTTTCCCCTGCTTTAGGTCGATGTAGTTTTCAATTTTTTAATGTTAAATTTAAATGTTGAACAGCAAGCAAAGCAATAGTTATTTTATTTGCCACCCTACATAAAATCCTGTAGTTGATCGATGTATTTGCGAAGAATATTTCTTCCACAATCTCCATGTTTGAAATACTTGTGATTTGAAAAAAAAAGTAGGAATTGCTTTCACTGTCGAAAATCAGAAAATGTCCTGATTCTTAATCCTCAGATACCCGGGGTTTCGTCGTCATGGGTGGTATACCAAATAGCATGCTCGAACAGAAATTGGAAAATGGGGGTTCATTTTCCGGTCCATGGCGATGTATTTTTCAATTTTTTTCTGATGCTAAAACTACATGAAGACCGTCATACTTCTTTGTATGAAATATCTGCGCACAGTCATCTCACGAAGCTATTTCTTTGTATGTGTCAATGATGGATATAGGAGTGACTAAAATAAATATAACGTACTCAATTTCTTGAATCATTGTTGTTCTGCGTCTTGCGTACGTAGCGTGGCGGAACAACACTACCCAAACCTTAATCTGAACAATATTAATGGTATTCTCCTACTTTATACAAAGTATGTATAACCGTCTTTTGCTGGATCACAAAGAGTGATGCATGAATACGATTTGAATTCAACCTCCACGCCCATTTAAAAGAAATGTTTCTTCTTAAAATAATTAAAACATTATGAAGTTAAAACCATGTAAGATATTTCCAATCCGCCGCGGTGTCTACCCTGACATGCATTAATACGCTACAATTTCAGAAGCGTAAATGATTATAATATTATACAGGTCTGGAATGACTTCTCTTTGATGTTCCTAATCCACTTTAATTGTGTGTATTAATGAAGTTAATCAACGTTGTTGTTTTGATTTTGTTATCTGTATAAAACTGTGATACAGATACAGCAACAATAAGTTCTATCAATGAGGCGCTAACCTCTGAATATCTTTTTTTTTTTTTTTTTTTTCTTTTGATTGGAGGTTTACCGACCACCGTGAGCAACTCAATGGGATATAAGCAGTCGCCCGTCCATAATTTAGGGTCACTGGTTCCAGGGAAGGGAGAGAGTCAGTGCCGTAAGACAAACACAACATCCATGCCTGACCGGGATTCGAACCCGGACCCCTTACGGACGAATGATCAGAGGCCAGCGCCTTAGACCACTGCGCCACCGGGGCGGCCCTCTGAATATCACAGAACAGCTTAGTGATATTTATGTGTTGGAAACAATTTTTAGTATATGTTCCAGTCGTGCGCATTTTAAAATTTTATGTTGGTAATAATTTTGTATTTGGGATAATGCCGCTATTGTGAGATGCAGTTTGAAGACATTTGAAACAAGGTATGTTTAAAATCGAAATAGCGTAGATTTAAATTGAATGTTTAATTTGAGATATGCCATAAGTATGGCAATTTTTCAGATCTCCGTGGTTTTGCAACATCACACGGTGTTTATCATTTGAAAAATGATATGATATTTACATATCCAGTTAAAAGCTGCTTATGAAGAAAGAAATAAACAAAAGTTAAATCCATTTTTCACAGAGTTTATGTTAATCAGTCTTCTAACAAAGAACTACCATTAAGTTGTACCATCAGAATAGATTTAGAAGCACTTCTCTCTAAATTTCGATGAGAGTCATATTTAAATCCATCCGTAGACAATACATTTCAAATAATTTCAAAATAATGCCGCACTATTAAGTGAAAAAGGAAATTCTATAGAGAAATTTCGTTATCTGAAATGCAAAGTGAACATATTCGAAACAACATATTTTTAAAAAGGAGACAGTCGTAGATCTTACGTTTGAAACATATTCCTACTTATTCACATTTTAATACTTTAAAGCTTGGGGTTTAAAATGAACCTTTAAATAAACTACGGGGGAAGAGTAATGTTCAACGACACTCAGGCGCAATGGCGTGCACCCGCAGCAGACACGTAGTTGATAGGTTATAAAAGGCGCATTCACTCAGATATATCGCTGATTAAAATAATGAGCAGAAGAAAGCTCTTCGAGTTTGGAAAGAGCGTTATAATAGGCCGTTTAATAGGAGGTATGAGCATAAAAAGCATTGCTGATGTCAGACAGGTCGCTGAATTGACTGTGAACTTGGTTATCAACAAGCGGAAGAAGACGGCACATGGTAGAATTTCATCTCTGCATGGAATGCCCTCGAAATTGCAACTCAGGGGCCGGCAGTTGCAGCCGAGGGAGATCCGGAAAACAAAGTCCTGACCAACGCTCGCCACAGCACATGAGTTCCAGGTGGCCACAGATGTTAGAGTATTCACAATGCCTCTTCGTTTGTAGGTTCATGCAGCCCTACACCATGACCAAGTAGCCGCCGATGAGCATCTCATAACAGAGACCAATTAATCCACACGGTGCCGATGGTGTCAATATCACAACACTCGGATGTTGGAGCAATGGAGGCAGCTGTAATGACGCAACGAATCCTGCTTCTTATTATTCCGGTCGGATAGACGCGTCTGTACTTTGGGTTACCCTGAGAGAGTCTGCTTACGGCTTGCATAGTGCCGACTATGAAACAAGGAGGCGGAGGAGTTATGGTATGAAGCGGGTTTCAGCTGGCCCGCTGTGGGTCCTCTCGTTGTTATTCATAACAACTTGAACCCTGTGCTGTGTAAAGAACTTTTGTATAACTCATGCTCCTAGCGTTGTGGCAGTTCTACGGACACGATGATTGTTTCTTCCACAGCGAAATGCCCTTTGTGAGATTTCAAAGGGGTACAATTTAGTGGTATGAGGAAAATCAGGTCTCTCTGATAGACAGGACTGCTCAGTTCTCAGAACGCGATCCACTGAAAACTTATGGGATGAAATTGAAAGACGGATGAGGTCTGGTCTAACACGACCTCCTTCACTGACAGAGTTGGTCCATGTACTTAAAGCGGAATGTAAGAACAAACCGCCCTGCGTACTCTATGTACTTGTGGACAGTTTACCGGGAAGGCTGGCAGCTGTAAATTCTTTAAGTGAAGCACATATCTGATACCGATGTACAAATACAATACTGCTTTTCTATTTACTTACAGTGTGCAATCACTTTTCTCCACATAGTGGAGTTCCGTATTTTGAAATACAGTTTACATATAAAAAAATTGAAATAGTGTGCATTAAGTTTTAGCGACAAGAACAACATTTTATCAGAAAGCTGTGGTCTTTCATAAAAAATTACATACTTACTGCGCTCATGACTAAGCCTGTTTAAAGCTTTTCACAAATAGATCGTTTAACACAAAAAGCTAGAAAATAACTTAAATTAGAAAATTCATATAAATATTTTTACCGATAAAAAACTAAAAGCAAATCCTTAACAGCTGAAAATATTTTAGAAGCATTTAACTCTTTACAATTTACTGAATGTTATTACTAAATCCATTAGTAAACATCTTAATTTATAACTTTCAAAATTATGATGCGAACTGAACTGAAGAAGCTTACAATTCCGTGGTCTTAAAATTTGAATATTTGTTACCAAAGTCACTCATAACTTTTAGCTTAAACAAATCGTAAGCAGTACTCCTCCAGTGTCTTTGACACTTCAGAAGTTTTTGAAATTACATAACACCGAGAAACATCAATACGACATATATGGATAGGGAACGTGGATGTTTATAGTAATTAACACTATGTGTCTGCAAAATGGACCTCAAATTACTGATACCTCGTTTAGAAGGTTCTATAAGAAAGGAACCGCAGCTTGATTTTTATAAATATGCACATATTAACCATTACATTATGACCACGCACAGCTTAGAGAAATGAGGGCGCTCTGGAGACCGAACGGTGCCGCAGCTGAAGTTCACAGAGCAGTGTACATGCAACCCGAATACTGGCTTTCTGTGAGTAGAGTGCTTGTAGTCAGAATAGGAAAAGGTGCCGATTTATCGGAATTTAATAAAGGAAATTGTGATTTCACGACTCCTCGGAACTACGACCTTGAAAACGTCGCGCTTTCTGGTTGTTAACATGCCGTTTTATTGAGCAAGTATAAACTTGGTGCACATGGCTAAATGGCTAAAGATGGCTAAATGACGGACAGTCGTTCAGCCGGGTTTCGTCCGCAGTTCATTGATGCCGACGGGGATGCAATGACTTTCATGCATTTTCCACAGCGATCGCATTGCCAGAGTGCTGAAAATCCCCCGCAAATGCAACAACAGTGATCAGAGTAATGTGTCACAGCACACAGCTCATCACAGCTTTTGCGCATAGTCCTGCGAAGCCGAAGACCCAGCGGGGTACCCATGCACACTGTACGTCATCACCAATAACGTATGAAATGGTCCCAAGATCATCGAGATTGGACCGTGAATGATTGGAAGACAGTGGTCCGGTCAGACGGATCAAGATTCCTGGTGAATCACGTAGAATACCGAACGGAGGCTATGGCAACTGGATGTGCTTTTGGGCAGAAACAGGCCAATGGCAGCGGTTGCGGGTTATGCTGTGGGCGATGTTTTCTTGTGACACTTTAGGCCCCATTATCCCAATAGCATAATCCCTGACAGATGTCTGGTATCTGGACATCATTGCCGAACAAGTTCACCCATGCATGGAAATTGTATTCTCTGTTGGTGATGGCAATTACCAACAGGATAATACGCCAAGCCACACTGGCAGAATCGTCAAGGAGTGGTACGAGGAACATGCTAGTGACTTTCTGTTAATGACCTAGCCTCCAAATGCACCTGACATGAACTCAATCGGGCATTTCTGGTGCGACTTGCAAAAGCGAGTTCACGCCAAATCACTGCCACCCCGAAATGTTGGGAAACTGGAGGACCTGAGGTTGACATTATGGTACCAGATACCGCAGGATACCTATCGCCACCTCAACAAATCGAAGCCTCGACGAGTGGCCTCTGATTTGCGGGGTCCTACAGTTTATTAGGTAGGTGGTTATAATGTAATGTCTCATCAGTGTACGTATATAAAAGATCATTGTTTTTGAATTTAACAGAATTTTTAACACTTTGTAAAAATATGTATATCCATGCGATGGACGTTGCTTTTCGTTTACCGACTCACAAAAGATTTGCTCTGAATGTATCTTTTTTTTGTAGATATAAATAAAGGGGAAAGCCATTGATGTCGCTCAGTCTCGGTATAAACTAAGAGTTAGAATAACAAATTCTAGCAAGCACTAGCTGCTAGAATTTGTAAAATATTTTTAGCGGACAACAGAGCCGAATGGCATTAGCTGAAGTTTCGGTCGCCGCAGCGTTGTATTAGGCCACCGCTTAGGTAGGCCGAACACAACGCTGAGGCGACCACATGGAACTTGTCACAGGTGAGAGAAACGGTGATCTCGTTCTGGCGGCAGTTTTGCTGGCGGAAAAGTACAAGAGGAGTGGGGAACGTTCTTGCAAGAAAAGCGTTCCATTATGCAGTGCTACGCTACAGGAAATTGCTCATCATTTCTCTCTCAGTTTTTCACATCACAGTCTGACAGTACCTTGTTTCCTTCGAGTATGATTCTTTGAAGCGTAGTGTATAAAATTACTTCTCCTATGTGGTTTTGTTTTCTTTTTTGTTTAATTCAGTTTGAATGAACTGCGAACCAAGCTGCCAATAGGAAGTGTAAAACTTTCATATTCCGATGTCTTGTAATTTCCATTAGAGAGAACGCGACATCTACTTTAACGCTTTTCTGAAAAAGAAAGGCATCTGCATACTTTCTATTTTGTATCCGAGAATCATACGTGAGAACAAAGCAATTGTCATCATGTGTTTTGAAAAACCTGCGACAGGAATCAATAACTTTTTTCGGTCAGGTAGCACTATAAATTGAAAAGCTTTCTTGGCTAGAATGTTCTCCGTTCCTCTTGTACTCTTTAGCCAGTAAAATGGCCTCCGGAACGAGACCATCCTCTCAACCGAATCAAGCTTCAAGTAATCGCCGTAGCGTTGTGTTAACCCTACCTCAGCGGGGTTTACGTTGTCATACTTGGAGGTCACGTTTACGGTAATAATCTTTAAAATGCATTTTACATATGAAATGTTTTCACCATTTCCAATGAAATTACATACATTAAAATCTGTACGCTTCAGTTTTTTGAAATCCTTCAAAAGTTGCCGCGAAATAACTTAGGACGCTAAACTAAACATTTCCTTAGATCTTAGTGGTAGATATGAAACATGTAACTAGTAGAATAACAGTACTTAACACATGAGAATGAAACACAGAATGGTACACAGCATCGCATCATGAAAATGCGAAAACAAAATCCCTAATTTTGGTTTTTAAGTTACAGAGATATTAACGCTTAAAACACACAAAAGCAATGCAAAGTTAATCTAGGCAGCCCTAAGTTGTGCAGGTAATAAGCGAGACGCATATACGTAAACATTTGAAATAATGAGACGCTACATTTGACTAGGTCTTTCCTCTAATAATATGTGGGTTTAGGTTTCGATGGCGAGTCGGGCAGTAATACCTCGAGAAATCCACTTCAGTGCTGTCATTTGACCTACGACATCAGATTTATGAAATTTGCGTAAGCACAGTCTTTCTACTAATTCGCTTGTGTTATGAAATCGCCTCAAGCTCGTGTGTTCACTCTGCGGCTTTAATCTGCGGCACGAGTGCGCGTCCTTAAATCTTCACGCCAGTGTTTAAATCTTCACGCCTGTCATTTAATCGTACTGAACCACGGAATTCACCACAAGTCGAATATGCATTAAATTAAAACGTAGCAAAATTTGGCATATCACCATGTTCAGATTAGAAATTCAAGCAAAAAGTGTTTAGACAAATCAACCAGAGCTTTTCTTATTGTTTCTATAAGTGTTATAACGTAAAACATATTTTCTTTGTTTTTGTTTTTATCTTTCCATAAACTGGATGTAAGTGATTTGCGAACACGAACCCTACATATTAAAAAGTGGTTTGAGTCCAAGACAATTCACGACACATTTGCCATAACTCATTATCATCCACTCGTTGTTTCTAGTTTTGAATCAGAGCTTTATCTTAATTTTTGGATGTTCTTTAAGCCGATAAGGATGTGAAAAATAACAAGCAAGATGACACCGAATTTTCGGGTGTAAATAGCACGTTTTTTGAATCCGTTCTGAAGCAAATTAAATTTATCAAAGCTATTCAAAGTCAATGAAACCAGTATGGAAAACAATAGTGTCTGACGGAAGTAAGAAGTTTTTCAGTCGGGTTTATAATCCCTCAGATTTTGCTGTAAACGGAATCGTGAACTTACGCCCTTTGGTTGCAGACTTGTACCTTAAGCAAAAACATTATTGTATATCAGAAACATTTCGCACCGGAAACGCTCTCCAACACAGAAATAATTTTTTATATCGGACTCTTAGAAACAGAGATATCGACAAAAATAAGATGTGACTTTACGTCCCCCGGTGAGAAAACCATGCATGATTTTAGGAAGAAAGTATTCTCAAAAGGTTTTTCCATATCAGCACTATCGGTCCAAGAAAAAAAAATTAGTCGAGGTTCCAGTAGCCCAGAGTTTGCTACAAATACATCAGAAGCAGAAATTAACACCTATACCCCTGGTGGCCAAACCGTTCTTTACCAAACATTAGAAATTATGTGAAAAATATTTTCCATCCAGTCTTGTATGCGATACAGGAAGAATTTTTCAAATCGGTGCTTTAGAAGCAGGAATAACGCAGAAAACGCAATTTACCTGTGTGTCTCCTAGCGGAAAGGCTATGATTTATTTGAAAATTATGAATGTATAGGAAAAACATTTCGCACCGGAAACACTATCCAACAAAGAAGGAATTTTTCAAATCGGACTCTTAGAAATAGAGATATTTACAAAAATAATATATACATCTACACCCTGGTGTAGAAACCATGCTTTTTTTCAAGAAGAAAAATGTTCCTAAAAGGTTCGTCTACAGGATTAGTATCGGTCAACAAACCACTTTTTTTTCAATCGAGATTTTAGAAGCTCATATTTTGCTGCAAGTGCACCAGAAGCGGAATTTCAGGCTTACGCCACCTGCTGGCCAAACCGTTTTTACAAAAATTAGAAATTATGTGCAAAAGATTTCCCATTAGGAGATGTATCCGGTGCAGAAAGAATTTTTCAAATCGGAGATGTAGAAGCAGAGATATAGGGGGGGGGGGGGATAAATTTACCTTTACGCCTCCTAGCGGAAAGTAAATGAATTAATTGAAAATTTTGAAATTATATGAAAAACATGCCACACTGGAAACACTATCCAACAAAGAAGGAATTTTTCAAATCAGAATAGTAGAAGTAGAGATATTGACAAAAATAAGATATACTTCTACACCACCTGGCGTAGAAATCATGCATTATTTTAAGAAGAAAATGTTTCTAAAAGGTTTGTCGACATGAGTGCTATCGGTCTACAAACGACGAATTCCTTCAATCGAGAATTTAGAAGCTCATAATTTGCTGCAAATACACCTGAAACGGAAATTAAGATTTACGCCCCCTGATGGCCAAACTTTTTTTTTTTTACAAAAATTAGAAATTATGTGCACACGATTTCCCATCAGGAGCTGTATCCTGTGCGGAAAGAATTTTTCAAATCGGAGATTTAGAAACAGAGATATAGGGAGAAACGCAATTTACCTTTACGTCCCCTAGCGAAAAGTATCTGAATTACTTGAAAATTTTGAAACTATACGAAAAACATGTTCACTGGAAACACTATCCAACAAAGAAAGAATTTTTCAAATCAGACTCCTAGAAGTAGAGATATTGAAAAAAATAATAAATGCATGCGGAGAAAATGTGGAATATTTTAAAAATAAAATATTCCGAAAATGTTTATCGATGTGAGGGCATCAGTCACGAAATAATTTTTTCAATCGATATTTTAGAAGCTCAGATTTTATGGCAAATACATCAGAAGCAAAAATTAACGCTTACCCCCGGCCCCCTCCCCTGGTGGCTAAAGTATTCTTTACCAAAAATTTGAAATTATTTGCAAAATTTTCCATCAGGAGGTGTATCCGCCGTAAAAAAGTTTTTCAGATCGGAGTTTTAGGAAAAGTTATCAGGAAAAATGTAATTTACTTTTACGCCCCCTGGGAAAATCTTTCGTAATTGGAAAAAGTAACTATATCTAAAGTAGTCTTCGACATAAATGGAATCGAAAGATAAATGTATTTTTATAATCGCATGTTTAAAAGCAAAAATTTGGTATAAAACGTATTTTTGAATTCGACATCATCTGCCTTTACGCCCCCTAGCGGCGAAATTGTACATCATAAAAAAAAGGAAATAAAAGATCATCATTCGCATATTTCAAGCTTCCCAATGCAAAACGATTTTTTCAAATCGGACCAATATTTGCTGAGATATCGAGGGCATAGGCGGACGGACAAACCGGTAACATAAGCACGATCTTTTTTACAAAAGACATGCTAAAAATGAACGCAATTCCAGTGTCTCCCACATCAGCCGTATTCACCAGAAATTGCCCCAAGTAATCATCACATTTTTTTGTACTCAAATATGCGATGAGAGGAAAGACTTTGAGGTCCGTTGAAGATGTGTCTAAGATGGTGCATGAGTTGCTGCACGCGCGAAAGAAATAATTTTTTTCCTAATGTAATCTATGACCTTTGTAAGAGCTGGAGAACTTGTGTTGCACAAAATGGAGATTACATTTTAAAATGATACAGGTGCGTACCTTTTTGTTCGTTAAATTGTGAGGAAACATTATTTAAGATTTAAAGTTGACACTTCCATTTAGAAGTTTATGTTACTCCTGTGACGTGAGATCCAGGAAATTTTATTTAATATTCATTTTACGAAGTTTTTAATACGTCGAGAACTCCATGGCAATTACTATGAAATGATATTATCCAGACGTGTTTTTTTGTTTTGAATAAAAAATTATCGCCAAGGAATTATGCTAATTAAGTCTTGCCAATAAAAAAAATAGTACTGGGCTTTCTTTTAATGAAGTCAGTGTGTTTTATTTCTAAAAATCGATAATACTTATTTATTTAGCGTAGATTTTGGGCAGCATTCTTTAAACGATTGCAGAAATTCAACTAAAGTGTCTACGAGGCCCGTCATCTTGTATTGCTGCCTTCTCTTGTTGACCAACGGGCAAGCGTATTTCACAAATTGCTCGGGCAATTTTGCACATTTTGGAACACCATTTGTGGCTAACGCAAGATATATGATAAATAAAGAGTTCCCTGGTTTCAGAATTTTTATTGATCTTTCACTTCATTTTTTATCTGCAGCGAAAGTTGTACCAAGGCGTCTTCCATAGTTTTATTAATTAATAAAAAATACTTAAAGGGTCCAAAATGAAATTATGAAACCAGGGAACTCTTTATTTATCCTATATCTTGCGTTAGCCACAAACGGTGTTCCAAAATGTGCAAAATTGTCCGAGCAATTTGTGAAATACGCTTGCCCGTTGGTTAACAAGAGAAGGCACAATACAAGATGGCGGGTGTCGTAGAGCCTTAAGCTTTAATATTAGCACTGAATCAACATTACTGTGGTTAGGATTCCATTTCCTAGTTATACTAAGTTATTCTTTGATATTTCTGGTAGGATCACAGTATATCGGAGATTCATAATAATGCGGTTCAGTGGAATGAAACATTCCAAAATCTTTACACGAAATACCTTTTCTGTCATATCATAACTTAAAATGAGGTACGGCGTTGATATCTTTCCAGTTCCAACCAAATCGTACTTTTAAATGAAACCACATTCAACTGACGACGTGAAATAAAAATGACACGAACATAGTGAAACGTTTTGAAAAGTATCTGTCACATTTTAAATTAATAAATGTTACCGGTGTTTTTAAATAACGTCTGCTTCAGATATCATATGAATGTAATAGAAACATCAATTGTCTTAGACCTATATTATAGAATTTCGGATGAAAATGACGCCACGCCTCTTAGAGTGTGAACTTTTTTTCCATTCTCTTAGGAGGAAGTACGCATAAAAGCTATTTTTATGATCATAATTGTTTGTATAAATGCGTTGCTGAAAGGTACAAGCCAGACATTGTTTTGCTTTATAATTTAACAAAAGGCGGGGTCAATAATTTAGAAAAGAATGCTCCGTTTACTTGTCAAATAAGCTTACCAGAAGGTGGTTGGTTGTCTTGGGCTGCCATCATAAAAACAATAATATCCCCATATTATTTCCTCGCTTCAGCCACCTGTGTGAGTCTTTCTTGTAAACTTCTGACCTGTCTAACTATTTTGAATGAATCCCATGATGTTCATTTTGATTCAGTTTTCGAATCTAGTCTTCCATAGACGGTTCTACTATTTTAGCATCTGGCTTACTTAACAGCGGTGGATTGTTTTTTTTTCTGCAGCACACATGACATCAAACTTGTTATTTTCACTGCAATTTGAATTAAGATATTATCGCATTTAGCTAATTTTATCATCGTGATTGCATTTTGTATCAAGAATGCCCAATCCTCTTACTCTTGTGGAAGACAAATATGCTCTACGGCTGCTTTTGGAAGTCTCATTCGATGCTTTATCATACTTGATCTCACAGTTCATTCATTTCACCAAAATCTGTGTCGACCATCTAGTGATAGCAAAAGAATAGGTCATACCCAGGACCACAAGGGAGTTAACTGCTTACACTTCATCAGCTGTGTTTAGGTATGACTTCAGGATCATCTTATGTCGATGCTGGAATTTGTCTATAATATAGTTCTGAATTTTACTATGTTTAAAACCAAGTGCCTGTAAAATTCGTAAATACTAGTATCCACTTTGTAGATCTAAATCTTCATTTATTTCATTATTGTTCATTGAGAAACCTTCAGATTTAATCAGAATTCATCTTTCCATATGCACCAACTTACGTTTAGTACAAGCCAAAGTCCGCATGAATTGCTTTGATATACTAAATGTGGGAGTAATCTGTAGAAACTTATTCAGTTGTATTTTAACACTACTATATATCTTAACGGCATAGATGTATAATAGATGATTGATGGCATGGCTTTTTCTGTTTCGGTCGCTTTTATTCTGAATCCATATTGTTTGCTGCCAAGTATGAGACTGAGAAGATTAAAGCCTGTGCAAATCCTAAGTTCACTGATAAATTCCCCTTTAAAGATACCACTCCTAATTCTGAAATTGATCATTTTCGTTCCATCTCACATATGGATTTTCTGCCCATTAGACATGTCTTGCTGAAGCAACAGAATGATTTTATTGTGCACTTAATATCTATTCAGTACTTCTGCAAGGTAATCATGTGGGATGGAATAAAATGATTTCTTCTAGTCAATATAAGCCATGTTCAAGTTTCTTTTCTTCTTAACAGCCTGAAGATTCACCACAATACTATCAATAATAACCTGATCTTTGCATCCTTTAGATTTTCTATAATATTTGTTTTGTTCTTCTGTAATCACATCGTTATATCTTAAATGATTGTTAATCTTTATAGTAAAAGTGGATGTTAGAAGCTCAGAAATTGTCAGTAGACATGCAATAAGCCTACATTTTGATGGATTTGCTATACTATATTATCTTTCGGTAAAAGAGATGTTCTTCCTTTTGTAAAGAATTTTGGAATTTTAGAATGGCTTTCTAGTAGTTCTTTGAAGTATCGGGATACTAAAACATGCGTAACAGTCAGACTTTTGTAAACATTTTTGGATATGATCTGTCTAGTTTGCTGTTGTTGGTTTTTCTACTAGTCTTAACCAAGTAACAGAAATACAAGTGGTAGGCCTTTTTGTTATGCTTTCTGAAATCCTTTCTTCTGCGTACCAGCTGGTTCTTTTATCAAATGTCTCTACTTTTTCCCATATTTTAGACCAAAACTTTAATGTCAGTTAATGCTTATATTTATACCAAATAATTGTAAATCCTACCCTGCAAAGTTATGTATGTTCCTAACCATGAGTTGATTCCTGTCAAAATTAGACTAATATATATCAGATAGTACAACTATACTAGTTATCCGAACTTATTGGCGTATATAAAATCAAGGTTTCCAAGCTTTCGCACATCAACCAGATGGCTTTCTGAAGGAAGGTAGACAGCAAACTGCAAACTGGATAATAGAACGTTTCAACAATTTGAACGCGGTGAGTGTACTTGACAATAAACGAAGAGATGCAAACTAACTTATTCAATAAAAACACGAGACATCATGTTCGTATCGCACACGGAATCCTTGGAGGAAAACAAAATGCATTCATTATTTGAAGAATTGGTTCCACATTCGTGGTCATTCTAGCGAGACGCTATCATTGCAGGTCTCATCGTTGGTAATGATCTCCAATGTTTCCCGAATGGCAGCAGATTTAGGAGTAGAGTAGGCAGCTAATTTCTTTATGTCATCTCACATAGGATCGGCGGACTTGAACTGGACTTCTCTGGATAGGGCCGTAGTTAATTTGTCGTTCTTTATGTCCCTCTGATGCTCGTTGACTCTAATTCTAAATGAACGTTTAGTCATCCCAATGTATTATCGTTTGGAGCCATCCGGATACTGTAGAGGGACGGCATAAACACCTGCTTCGTTGGAAAGTGGGAGCTCGTCAGTATTTCGCTTAAGCATAGCATATAAAGGTGTCGGAGATCTTATGCCGACACCAAGGTTCATCTTTCTGAGCGCGTTCTAGAGTTTGTTAGAAACATTTGGTACGTAAGGAATAGAGCCCAGATACCGTAGCCGCGGCATAGAAATATCGGCATGCCTCTTTTTGCTTCTTTCGACATATCTATGTACCATGCTGTGGCAAGATTCTTGCGAATAAAGTGCTGAATTATATATAGCTTTGTTCAGCTTTATTATATATAGCATCTTCAAATTAATGGACTTAGTCTCAAATTCTTGTTACTATAGTTTATGAAAAAATCTATAAACAAACAAATGGCGCTGCGATGGGATCTCCACTTTCAGCAATTCTCGCGGAATCCATCCTTCGCCCAATCGAGCAGCACATATTCACCAGCATTATCCCAAGACCTACCACTTGGCTCCGATATGCTAACGACGTATTTTTCATATGGCCTCATGGAAAAGAGACTCTCCCGCTCTTCCTGGATAAAATCAACGATATACACCCTACGATCAATTTCACTATGGAGTTAGAACACAATAATGCATTGCCCTATCTTTAGTAAATTGCCTGAAAATCGCTTCCGTACACAAGTCTATTACAAACCCACTTCCGTTCTGAACCTGATGCTACGCATCTCATTCTGCCCGGCTGATTACAAAGCAGCTTTATTCCGTTCTCAATTCAGAAGAGCATTCGACATCTCCTCCGATGTTACTTCTAGACAAAGCGAATTAAAAAGCGTTTTCGATTTGGCGACCGAGGCAGGATACGACCCGAACATGGTACATAGATACATCGAAAGAAACAAAAAGAGGCATGCCGATATTTCTATGCCGTGGCTACGCTATCTAGGCTCTATGCCTTACGTACCAAATGTTTCCTATAAACTCAAGAACGCGCTCAGAAAGATGAACCTCGGTGTCGGCATTAGATCACCGACACCTTTATATGCTATGCTTAAGCGAAATACTGACGAGCTCCTACTTTCCAACGAAGCAGGTGTTTATGCCATCCATCTACAATATCCGGATGACTCCAAACGATACTACATTGGGATGACTAAACGTTAATTTAGAATTAGAGTCAACGAGCATAAGAGTGACATAAAGAACGGCAAATTAACCACGGCCCTATCCAGAGAAGTCCAGTTCGAGTCCGCCGATCCTCTGTGGGATGACATAAAGAAATTAGCTGCCTACTCTACTCCTAAATCCACTGCCATTCGGGAAACATTGGAGATCATTACCAACGATGAGACCTGCAATGATAGCGTCTCGCTAGAAAAACCACAAATTGGGAACCAATTCTTTAAATAATGAATGCCTTTTGTTTTCCTCCAAGGATTCCGCGTGCGATACGAACATGATGTCTCGTGTTTTTATTGAATAATTACGTTCGCATCTCTTCGTTTATTGTCAAGTCAACTTACCGCGTTCAAATTGTTGAAAGGTTCTATTATCCAGTTTGCAGTTTGCTGTCTACCTTCCTTGAGAAAGCCATCTGGTTGATGTGCGAAAGCTTGGAAACCTTGATTTTATATACGCCAATAAATTCGGATATCTAGTATAGTTGTACTATCTTATATATAGTTGGTGTACAGTTCCTTGCGTTATAATATATATCAAATACTTGTAAATAATGTAAATGGACAATGGCATCGCTCTGTCCACGTTATTTTATGAACAACGCTTAGCGACTGAAAAATTGTGTTCTGACACCGCTGGGATAGAACCTCAGATCTTTCGATAACTAGTCGAGTGCGTTCGCATTTACGCTACGGCGCCAACAATTTTCAGCGCCATGCGTGGCTTATCAGTCAGCATCTTACTACACGAATCCGTATTGATGGTCTCAGCAACTGAGATAGCGTAAATGCGAACGCACTCTACTAGTTATCGAGAGATCCTTGGATTTAATAAAATAAACCAATTATGATTAAATGATATGGTGAAAGAAGAAATAGAATAGTCAAAAACGATATTTACTTTTATAATTTTTTCTTTCTCTTAGATGTAGACGTTTTTGACGCAATATATCAGTTATAAACCTTGTATTCGGTACACAGTTCTGCATACGTTCAAATAAGAGCGTGAAAGCTTAGTGCATAGAACCCTAATTTTATTTTTGCCGACTATTTCATTTCTTTTTCTATGCATATTCGGATTTTTAAGTGCCTCTCAAATCAGGAATGTTGGAAGAATATTATCCCATCATTGTTAGAGAAATAGAATTTGAGATATCCTCGAACAAAATTGTGAGAGACACATAAATTGCGCGGAATGATATGTTTTCCGTACTTAAATGTCAGAACCTCTTTCGACCTGATAAACAAACACATCCTCTTTCCTAGAAGTCTAGATTCCCTCTTATATCACAATAAAAATAGTTTCTCGATTCATCACAAATTTATGGGAAATGCCTGTACGCCAGTTTTTTGGAAATATCTTATCTGCAAATAACAGTCTATGACAGCAAAATCCAAAAGCATTTAGGAAATTTCTAAATAATTAAAATTAAAAATTGTAATTTATACGAGTTTTTGTATCTTCCTCCTTTATTCTCCTTCTACATCGACAGCACGATGCATTTCCTATCCCATAGAACATAGCTTGTAGAAAGAGTTACTGGCCTTTTGCGAAGACTCGACAAAATAACTGTTTGCGCTGAAATACAGCATAATTCAACTTTTGTAAAAAAGCAATGTTAACCCAAGAAATTTCAGGGTTTTCTTAATTTCCCTCAGTAAGTTTCTTTAATGTCACTTAGCTTTGACTTAAAAACGCATCGGTGTGTCCTGGTCAACGAGCAAAATGTTCCATTTATTTGAACAACTTTATTTTACCAACTTTGGGGACATATCACCAATGCAACTATGCAACTTGAATCTGAGCTCGTGTTTTCTTTTTTCATTGTTATACAATCAAATTGGAAAATGATTAGGAAATGGAATTGGAAATTATTACTGAGGTTCTAGAAAAGTATAAAGCCATGGGATGCAATATGTCTTTTAAAATACATTTCCTTCACCTGCATCTGAACCTTTTTCCACAGAACTAAGGAGCTGTAAGCGATGAGCACGGAGAACGGTTTTATCAGGATATATGTACCATGGAAACCGCTATAAAGAAAAATTGAGCTCTAAAATTCTAGCAGATTGCTGTTTAGTTTTAAAGGTGGATGTCGTACAACAAAAGTATAGAAGAAAAACAAAAATAAGTACTCTTTAATGTAAGTGTAATTAATTGCTTGTAGCGAAATATACATGCCAAAGTAAAGGCTTATTTTACACTGAAACAACAGCTAACTCGAGAACTATGCCCGATATCACAATTTAGCAAGCAGATTTGTAATCAGAATGAAAAATACTGTATCAATCGGCAAATGCAGTCTTCTTCACAAAAAAAGTTAATTTTTGTGGTTCAGTGCAATATTTTAGAAGCATGTATCTCTTTATATTTTGCTGAATCTTACTACTAAATCCATTAGTAAACATCTAGATTTAAATAAGTTGCAAGATTATGGTGCAAAATGAACCGAAAAATCTTACTATTCCGTACAGGAATCGTAAAATTTGAGTATTTGTTTCAAACGTCACTCATAACGTATAGCTTAATCAAAATCCTTAGCGACACTGCTCCAATGTGTTTAACACTCCAGAAGGATTTAAAAATTACATAACAACACGAATCATCAATACGACCGCAATGGATAGGGAACTTGAATGCTTATAGTAACTAAAACTACGTATCTGCGAAATGGACCTCGATTATGCATACCACGTATAAAATATTTTATAAGAAATGAATGTCCGCTTGATTTTTATAAATATACAGCGATGAGCCATTATATTATGACAACCCCCAGCCTAGAGAAATGAGTACGCCCTGGAGACCAAAGGGGGACGCATTTGAAGTTCACAGGGCAGTATACATACAACCCGAGGACCAGCTTTCCATTAGTAGAATTTTCGGAGTCAGAATGTGAAAAGATGCTGATTAATCGGAGTTTGATGAAGGAAAATTTGTGATGGTCCGAAGCATCTTAACTACGACCTCAGAAACGTCGAGTTGATTAGTTGTTAACGTGTCTCTTTAGTGAGTACGTATCAAAAGTGGTGCACAGATCAACAAACGACTAACCGTCGTCTAGCCGTGTGTCGTCCACAGTTCATTGATGCCTGCGGGGAGCGCAGACTGTCATGCATATTTCAGAGCTACGGAAGGTCCACTGTGCGGCAAATCCCCCGCACTTACATTAGCAGTGATCAGAGCAATTTGTCACAGCACACAGCTCATCACAGCCTTCTGCGCACGGACCTGTGTAGCCGAAGACCCAGCCGGTTACACTTGCTTACTGCACGTCGTCGCCAAAAACGCATGAAATGGGTCCAAGGTCATCAAGATTGGACCGTGGATGATTGGAAGATAGTGGCCTGGTCTGACGAATCAAGATTTCTATTCCATTACGAACGGAAGCTGTGGCACCTGGATGCGTTGTTCGGCAGAAACAGGCCGGCGGCGGTGTTATGCTGTTGGCGATGTTTTCATGGGACACTTTATGCCTCATTACCCCAATAACCCTATCCCTGACAGGTGTAAAGTGCCGCCCCGGTGGCGCAGTGGTCTAAGGCGTTGGCCTCTGATCATTCGTCGGAAGGGGTCCGGGTTCGAATCCCGGTGAGGCATGGATGTTGTGTTTGTCTTACGGCACTGGCTCTCTCCCTTCCCTGGAAACAGTGACTCTAAATTAGGGACGGGCGACTGCTTATAGCCCATTGAGTTGCTCACGGTAATCGTTAAATCTCAAAAAAAAAAAAAAAAAAACAACAGATGTAAAGTATTTTAGCATCATTGCGGACCAAGTTCACCCATTCATAGCAAATTTGATCTCTGCTGGTGATAACCATTACCAACAGGATAATACGCCATGCAACACTATTAGAACCATCAAGGAGTGGGGCAAGGAACATGCTAGTGACTTTCTGTTAATTCTCTGGCCTCCAAATGCACCTGACATGAACCCAATCGAGCATTTGTGGTTCGACTTGGAATAGCGTGTTCTCGCTAAATCACCACCACCCCGAAATGTACGGGAACTGGAGGACACACTGTCGACATTATGGTACCAGATAACCCAGAATACCTATCCCCCATTCATCGAATCGAAGCCTCGCCGAGTGACCGCTGTTTTGTAAGGTAAAAGGGTTCTACAATTTATTAAGTAGGTGATCATCATGTATTGGTTCATCGGTGTATATACCATATCATTGCTTTTGACTTCAACAGAGTTATTAACCCTTTTTTTAGTCTGCATAACATCGAAAAAGGAAAAGAGAAAAAGGGTGACATACTATTCCGTGACCTAAAACGGGAACATTGTTTGGAGTTTTCCACAGTTTCTCAGTATGCATATTTCTTTCGTTTACGATTATGCTCCAAAGCGATTCATAGCTGAAAAATAGAAAAGCTCAGTAAAATCGTTGGTACAATTTCTCTTTCCACGAATTCATGAGGAAATCGCTTAAATTGTTTAAAGACGTGGACATGTAGAAGTCGTACTGACAAACATTTATGAAATGGGAATTTGTCGTGTTTGACAGTAAATCAAATTTCATACACGACACAACGAAAACGTAGCCATCACATTTCATGATCTTTTGGTATCTACATAATTATTTATTTTTCAGTTAATATTTTCAAATTTATTTATTCCAAAGATTTACGTTCCATTTGGACACGCTCTGTACAGTCAAAAGAAAGTTCTGAAATTTAAATTCAAATAATATAGCACTGGAAAACTCAAATTTATGACATTTATTTTTTGACATTTCGGGGCTAGACCCACATTTGATTAGAGGTATAACCTGCTCAAAAAGCGAAATGACGCCGAAAAGCCTCCCGTTTTTCTATTTGAGTTACGACAGAAGTGGCCGCATGGTAGCTCTAGTTACACGCAGAAACCTCACAATTCACGCCGTATTGAACTTTGTTTGGAATTTGCCGTTGAAATTGTCCTTCCTGAAGTCCATAATGTTGTACCAAAGGATGCATAAGTACTATTATTTCCATTGAAATAAGTTTGCATCATCGTTTTAATTGCTTTTTAAATTTTTACTCCTGTTGCGGGTGCTCAGAAGTTTATTTTATCAAATTTCCGTATTTGCAGATTCGTAACAATATAGTAGCATTTAATTAGGAAATTGCGTAGAATGTAAAATAAATAGCTGAACTGACTATAAGTCAGTTTGAAGAAATTAATAGTGGTTGTAATAGAACGGTTTGCTGTACAAAAATAAAGTGAGTGTATTTCGATTTCGCCTTAATTATTGAAGGATTTTGAAAATGTTAGATATCATCATCATCATCATTGTCAAGCATTATCAATCCACTGCTGGACGAAGGTCTCCCCAAGTTTCCTCCACAACGGTCTGCCCTGTGCCAATCTCCTCCATGTCACTCCCGCATACTTTCGAATTTCATCCACCCATCTTCCACGTGGTCTTCTTCTGGGTCTTTTCCTGTCCCTTGGAATCCAATCTAAAATTTCGGCTGTCCATCGATGGTCTGTCCTTCTGGCAGTATGTCCAGCCCATTGCCATTTCAGGGATTTAACTCTGATCATGATGTCTTCCACTCTTGTCATTTTTCGGATCCACGTGTTCCTCTTCTTATCTCTCCTGGTTACACCAAGCATGTACCTCTCCATGGTTCTTTGAGTTGTCTGCAGCCTTTGTATGTCTCTTTTAGTTAAGGTCCACGTCTCTGCACCATACGTAAGCACTGGCAGGATGCATTGATCAAACACTTTTCTTTTAAGAAATAATGGCATATTGCTCTTGAAAATTATGCTGTTTCTTCCAAAAGCTCTCCAGGCAAGTTTTGTACGCCTATTAATTTTTTCATCAATGTGACCCTCACTTGATATCTGCTGTCCAAGATAAACGTACGTGTCTGTTATCTCCAGCTTTTCTCCATCAATCGATAAATCTTCATTTCGTGTAAAAGCATTATACATCACTTTTATCTTCTGAAAGTTCATTTTTAATCCCACTTCTTTACTCTTGTCAGCAAGTTCCTGGATCATACTCTGTAGTTCTGATGGGGTAGTTGCAAAAATGACTACGTCATCAGCAAAACGAAGGTGGGTTAAATAATCTCCATTAATCTTTATGCTTTTGTTTTCCCAGTTCAGTGATTGAAAGACATTTTCCAATGTGGCATTAAAGAGCTTCGGAGATATGGTGTCACCTTGTCTCAGTCCGTTTCCAATTTTTATGTGTGTTGTATTTTCAAACAGCCGAATCTTTGCACTTGCATTTTCATAGATGTTATTAATAATATTAATGTATGCATCTTCAATACCTCAGGATTTCAGAGCCATTGCAACTGCTGATGGTTTCACCGAGTCAAAGGCTTTTTCATAATCGATAAAAGCCATGCACAATGGAAGTTCATATTCCCTCGCTCTTTCAATTAGTTCTCTCAGTACGTGGATATGATCTATTGTGCCAGCTTGTTTTCTCGGTTGAGCCATGTCCAGTGTCACCTTCAAGCGGTGTGAAAGAACTTTAGTGAAGATTTTATAAACCACTGATAGGAGGCTGATAGGTCTGTAGTTCCTGAGATCCTCAATGTCACCTTTTTTATGTAGCAACATCATTGTAGCGTTGTTCCAATCCTCAGGAATTTTCCCTTCATTAAGGCATCGAGTGAAAATTTGGGCGAGTACTGTTTCGATTTCTCCACTTGCTTCTTGTATGATGCCTACAGTAATTCCATCTTCTCCTGGAGCTTTTCCCAGCTTCATGTTCTTGATTGCATGTGCAACTTCTGCTGGAAGGACTCGAAGAACTCTGGAACTGGTACCTTTCATGATGTCTCGAGTACATGTATCATCCCTTTCATATAATTTGGAGTAGAAATCTTTCACACTTGTCAAAATTTCGCCACTGTTTCTTGTTACAGAACCATCTTCTTTTCTCAGTGCCATAATCTGTTTTTTCCCCTTACTGAGATGTCCCTTTGCTATCTTTAGGCTTTGGTTGTTTTCTATTGCTTTCCTTACTAGTTCACAGTTGAATTTCCTTACGTCTTCAGTGATACTTTTTCGAACTGTCTTGCATAGCTCTATGTATTCCACTTTGGAAGTCACATCTTCTTTAGTTGTCCTCATCACTCTTCTTTTTTGCATCAACATTTTGGTTTTTCCTGATAATTTGTTCACATGCAATTTCTTCTTAGACCTAGCTAATTTTGTTGCTGTTTCCATAAGGGCTTTGGTTACTTTTCTGTTAACTTCCGAAATATCCAATTCTTCCGATGTTAGGCCTTCTAAAGCAGAGAACCTGTTCTTCAGTTCCAATTTGAAGGTATTATGGTGTTTTTTAAGGTTGGTTATGTCAATACATTTTGTTTGCCTTATGAGCTTGCTACGTTCGAGTTTAGCGTTGAGGTGCATCTTACATCTCACCAATCTATGGTCACTGCCTGTGTTGAACTTGTTTAGCACACTGCAGTCTTCTATGACGAATTTTTTGTTACACATAATAAAATCAATTTCACTTGTCGTCCCATTTGGATGTCTCCATATCCATTTCCTGTGTGGCTTTTTCTTGAAAAAGGAGTTCAAGATGAAAAACCCTTCTGCCTCTGCAAACTCTACGAGAGTATTTTCACGCTGGTTTCTGTTGCCGTGACCGAATTTACCTACTGACGTTTCATTCTGTTGCCGTTGCCCTATTTTTGCATTGAAATCTCCCATAATTATCTTCAAGTGCTGCTTACCTTTATTATTTAGATCACGAATTTCCTCATAAAATTCTTCAATTTCTTCTTCAGCATGACTTGTGGTGGGTGCATAAGTTTGAACAATCTGAGCCTGGTATCTTCTCGAGAGTTGGATAACGAGTCGTGCAGCTCTGTCAGCGGAACTTTCAACTTCTACAACTTTATCCTTCAGTTTCTTGTTTATTATAAATCCAACACCACTAGTTCTGCCAGTATCTGTCCCACGATAGTAGAAGAGATGTCCACTTTTCAGTTCAATGAGATCTTCTCCTTTTCTCTTTACCTCACTTAGCCCGACGATGTCCCACTTGATTCTTTGTAGTTCCTCTTCCAATTCAAGAAGCCTTGAAGCAAAAGATAGGGAGCGTCCGTTGTACGTAGCCAAGGTCAGCATCAGATGGCAGCCTAGTCCGGTCCTCCGGAGATTCTTAGCACCCTCTGCCTTCATGTCGCACTGGCCGCTGCCTTGGCCAGGTACATTCCAGCTGCCGGAGACTGAGGGCCAAGATTTTAATTGTGGAGTCATTTTGGAGGGTTTGGCCATAACTCACCACGCTGGCCAAGCGGGTTGGTGAGTGTGGGATAGTATTTCCTCTAATCCCGATGGTATAGTTATACCGCTATTGGCGGTCGTCAGAGCCCCTTTAGTGGGAACGGGATGTACCACGAGAAGGCGGAGTTGACATTTGTCAAGGAGAGGCTGTGATGTTACGCCTCACCTGACCTTACATCCCTAATGTTGTACCAAAGGATGCATAAGTACTATTATTCCCATTGAAATAAGTTTGCATCATCGTTTTAATTGCTTTTTAAAATTTTCTCCTGTTGCGGGTGCTCAGAAGTTTATTTTATCAAATTTCCGTATTTGCAGATTCGTAACAATATAGTAGCATTTAATTAGGAAATTGCGTAGAATGTAAAATAAATAGCTGAACTGACTATAAGTCAGTTTGAAGAAATTAATAGTGGTTGTAATAGGACGGTTTGCTGTACAAAAATAACGTGAGTGTATTTCGATTTCGCCCCAAATATTGAAGGATTTTGAAAATGTTAGATATACACAGTTTAAAGTATGCAATTTCATAACAAATGGTGAAATAATTTTATATAGAAAATGCACTTTTAAGTTTTTACCTAAAAGTGACCATAGTGCGACGACGTTAATACCACTGCGGTAGGCCTAACACCACGCCCCGTGACTACGTGAACCATGGCTCCGGTAAGTGAAACGATGATCTCATTCCGGCGGCCGTTTTGCTGGCGTAAGAGTACAAGAGGAACGGGGAACGTTGTTGCCAGAAAAGGGTTGCATTTTGTAGTGCCACGATACAGAAAATAGCTCATCATTCCGGCCTCAGTTTTTCACATCACAATCTGACACTTTCTTCTTTTTTTAGAGTGTGTTTCTTTGATGCGCGATGTATAAATTCACTTTTTCTATGAGGTTGTTTTTATTGTAATCCAATTTGAATGAACATCGAACCACGCCGTCAATAGGAAGAGCAAAACTTTAATTTTCTGATGCTATGTAACTTTCGTTGGAGAGAACGCGACAACTACTTCAACGCTTTTCTAGAAGAAAGGAAGACATCTTCATGCTTTCTATTTTGTATCAGAAAATCACATGCGTGATGACGAGGCCATTCTCATCATGTGTTTTGAAAATACTGTGACAGAAATGAAGAACTCATTTCTGTCATGTAGCACTACAAATTGGAACGCTTCCCTGGCAAGAATGTTCGCCGTTCCTCTTGTACTCTTCCGCCAGCAAAATGGCAGCCGGAACGAGATCAGTGTTTTACAGAAAACAAGCTTCACGTGGTCGCTCTGGCGTTGTGTTAGGCAGAGGTGTTCACTTCGTCGTACTTGGAGGTCACTTTTACTGTTAAAATCTTTGAAATGCATTTTACATATGAAATTACTTCATCATTTGCCATGAAATTACATACTTTAAAATCTGTACGTTTCACTTTTTCGAAATCCTTCAATATTTGCGGCGAAATAATTTTGGACGCTAAACTTAACGTTTACCTTAGATCTTACTGGACGATATGAAATACGTAACTAGTAGAATAACAGGAGTACTTAACACATGAGAATGAAACACAGCATGGTACAAAGCATCGCATGATACAAGTGCAAGAACAAAAACCACTAATTCAGATTTTTAAGTTGTAGAGATATTCACGCTTAAGAACACACAAAAGCAATGCAAAATTCATGTAGGCCGCCATGAGTTGTGCGGGTAATAAGCGGCCGCTGGCGATTATGCGTAAACATTTGAAATAATGAGACGCTACAGTTTGTCATTTGGCTAGGTCTTACCTCTAATCATATGTGGGTCTAGGTTTGGTGGCAAGTCGTACAGTAATATATCGATAAAAAATATTATAATAAAAACAGTATTAATAAGTTCGAAGTTGCAGCTGAATCCGTAAGATCGAAAGAAAGAACCGAATAGTTCCCAGCTAATAAAATGTACAGAAAAGAGCTTTTCTTGTTGCTTCTCGAACAACGTAGCAATGCACCGTAGCGGCCGCGTAGCAAAGCATATCCACCGCTTACTTTGAAGACACGTATATATGGATCATCACTACCACAACCTGGGAGACAAATTAAAGTTTTGCAAAATACACTTCTGCAAGATATTTCAATCGGATAATAATTTTTACGTGTAATTTGAATACCAAGAAAATGTTAACCTGTTGACGTTTGGACACCAGTTATTTCGGTTACGCAAATTATGGTCCATTTTATTTCCTTCCTGTCAACAAAAACGGTGTTGATGAAACAGTATATGAACAACTGAAAAAACACAAAGCCAGAAAGATATATACAGGGTTACAAGGAAAGTTCTTGATCAGGCCATTGTCTCGCAATCTATGGCAGAGATTTATTTCTTGTGCGTTTGAATAGGGAACCCCTATAGCGTACATAATAACACCGCGAGGGATATAATAACAAAGGAGGAGGGCAAAATATGGAAGAGTCCCCTTCCTTCTTTTGCCCTCCTCTTTTTGGGGAAGAGGTCTATCGCGCCCCCCTTATCAGATAGCACAAAATATTCAGTTACAAACTTGAATAGTACATAAATGTTTTTGTGGCATAACAAAAGATGGAAGGGGACCGGGAATGTGGCCCCAAAAAAATCACAATATCCGGAAGCAACAACCGAGTATTTAGCCAATGCTGCAAGATCTGAATGCAGAATACTGTAGATATTTTATTAGTTCAGAAAATACAATTTACATGTTCGCACACCCAAAATGTTGCCCTTCAGCAACTATGCAAGCCTTCAAGCGTTCTACGAGCTAACCGTGCAAGCGTTGCGACATGTCCTGGTCAACAGAGGCACAGGGGAATGTTATGCGCTGTTGCAGATCTCCACATTTAGCGGTGGTGTTGCATGCACAACTGATTTCAGATGGCCTTCCAGAGGGCTAAGGTCTGGTGAGCGGGTAATCCATGCTACGGGACCTACTGGTCCTATCCATCTCCGGTTAAACACATCGTTTAACCATCTTAATAAAACTCTTATGTGGTGGTGCACCATCGTGCTGGTAATACGTGTAAAATAACATGCTGTAATGATACATTGTCCAAGAAATCCGTTACATCCGTTTGACGGAAATGAAAATATTTTTCAACATTCAGAGTTGCGATAACAAGAAACGGTCCTATAAGCTGGTTCCCCAAATGCCGAACCAAAAAGTTGGTGAACAGCCTTATTTGATGGTGTGTGTCTTTCGCCCAATTTGGATTATCTTGTGCCCAGTAGTGTACATTATTCATATCCATAACTCCATCTAATGAGAAACGTGACTCATATGTCCCTAAAATGTTTGACAGAAACTCTGGGTCATCGTCGAAAGCATTCAATATGAAATTACAAAAATTAAGTATTTTCTCCTTATCTCCAGGCCACAGTCCTTGCTGCGAAGGAAACGAGTATGGATGCATATGGTTTCTGTGCAAAATTTGTAGTACACGCTGCTGACTTAATCCTCTTACCCGGGGAGCTTCATTTGTGCTGCTGAGGGGATTTGCAAATACGTATGCCAGAATATCCTTATCGTCCCGCGTTGGCCTTCTTGTACGTAAGCGGTGGCTGACATTACCCGTGTCACGCAGGCGTTGGACTACATGTCCCATGGTTCCATAATCCGGATGTCTGGCATTGAAAAACCGCAGTGCGTACAACCGTGCCGCTGCATGAGCAATCCGGTTGTACTCGCCATAAATCGGGACGATTTCGCACAATTCCTCGTTCGTTAACGCAGACATTAGAATATGTCTTTTAGTATAAATTTTACAAATTGACGGCAGCTTCTTTTTAACCTTCTAAACTGGTAAATTCTAAGTAAATGAAAGAACAAAGGAAAGCTTTTCCTACATATCTTATCAGCAGTTCTTGTTCTGAAACTAAACGCAATATCTTGGTTCATTCAATTTCAGACTTTGTCGTCCAATACATTAAAAATACACTGAAACAAGGAGAAATAGCATAAAGTGGCGAAACACTCATCCGATTAGAAAACTGTATGGACATTTAACTGCTTTGTGTACGTGACAAAGCGTTCGACTTCACGTCACTGATCCACGATGTGTTGGCATACCGACCACACGTCTTTTTTGTATTCTGACGACGGAGCAGAAAACACGTCATTTAAAATCTACGCAGATATGATTCGGACATAGGCTCTCTGAAAGCTTCACGCATTCTTAGCATTTGGAGAGTCCCCTTCCATCTTTTGTTATGGGACAAAAACATTTGTGTACACTTTTTGCCTCGCTGAACAAGTTTATATTCAACTTTTTGCCCTATCTGTAAAGGGGGTGCGATATCCCCTCATTCCACCCAAAAGAGGGGAGGGGGACAAGGGGATCCCTCGTGGTGGTATTGTGTGCGCCATATGGGTTTTCTACACAACTGCACGAGAAGTAAATAGCTAACAGCCACAGTTCGTGAGATATATGGTTCCTTTCTTAATACATACATTATATATGCACTGTAAGTATATATTGAGAATGTTCACACATATTCTTAATATAAATGCATTTCTATCTACCTAAATTATTTCTAGTACGCTGAATGCGTAATATGATTCGGTTTTCCTCACCTGTAAGCAACCCCTTACCACATTCGATAATAGATGGGAGCTGGGATTGGTCTTTTAAAAAAGGAAGAATTACATTTATCCACAACTCTAGCATCGGGACTCGGTTGATTCAGTTAGATCCATTGTCACCGTAGAAGATGGCTTGCGTTTATCTAACGCCTACCTCAACAAAGAAAACATTCTCATTAACTTTCAATAACTACCCTTCCAAAGAATATACTGAAGGACATTGCAGCTAGGATCCAACGTTACTGCACTTCCCTGTAAAGTATTTAGGAAAGATGTAACAAGGATATAAAGAAAATTCACACATTTGAAGCACTGAATTAGCTAAGATGTGTTTATGGCATCGAATTTAAAACATGGTCCATAGAACATATGCTGTTACATGAAACATGTTTTTGAAATTTAATAATAGTAACCATACATTTACTCTTACTACTAATCAATAACGCTGAGGTAACAACAATGATCGCAGTGAAAGGCAAAATCATCTCGAGAAATATTTATGAGGAACAACTTTGGAATAATATAGGTATATAACAACAATTATCGGTATATATATTATTCTATTATCGTTACATGCGCATATAACAGTGATATCAGATGAAATTTTAATACAGACTGCCTCCGTGGCATGCATTTACCCGGATGACTTAGGGAAATAATAAAAGAAAAATTTAAAGCTCCACTTGGACATGTGTTTAGACGGAGTAATTTCGAATAAAATATCTTAATAACTACCGTAGGGGAAATGCTTGGACATTGTTTTATCTGCTAGATAATCTGGAAGAACTCCTGAGGGAATACCGGTTAAATAATGAAAAGCAGAATGACTGAAGGATTTTAGTGGTTTTTTTGGTTACACATATGTAGGTGGTCCATTAACATTGTGTTCTCTGAGCAGGTAAAATTAGAATAACGCACAAGCAATGATGTTGCCCCGTAAGAAAAGGACGATGAAACCTACAATCCTAAACTTCGTCTGTTTTTCACAACTTCCTTCAGTGCGATATTAAGCTTCGACAAAAACACGCAATCTCCTTACGTGGAAGCAGGGCCATCTAAGCATTTTGGAAAGCAGACAGCTTAAATCACATGTTTTTTGTTTTTTCTTAAATTAGCCGTGAGAGAAATGGTGAAAAACTTTCAAATACATAGTCAATGTAAATAGAAAAATTCATCGCTCGTTCCACGTTCTTCTTTACTGACACACAGCAACCGAAAAATTGTATTTTGACACCGCTGGGATCGAATCCCATATCTCTCGGTAACTAGCAGAGTGCTTTCGCCTTACGCTACAGTGCCAACAAAACTCGGCACTATGTATGTTTATCTGTCAGCATCTGACTTCACAAATCCGTAGGGATAGGGTTGGAAACTGAGACGTATCGATCTGGTGGGACGTAACGGCACAAGCTAATTAATTATAGCTAATAAATTAAAATAAATTAGCATTTCTCTCGCACTTTATATTTCTTAGCTATAATTAAATAGCTCGTGCCGTTAAGCCCCATCAGATGCAGACGTCCCAGTTGCTGAACACACCCCTACGGATTTGTGAAGTCAGATGCTGAGAGATACACAAACATACATAGTCCCGTGGTATGTTGGCACCTTAGCGTAAAGCGAACACTCTCGGCAAGTTACCTAGAGAACTGGGATTCGATCCCAGCGGTGTCGAAATACAATTTTTCAGTTGCTGTGTGTTAGGTAAAGAAAAACGTGGAAAAAGCAATGACTTTGTCTATTTACTACTTTAATCATGTCCTCAGTCGATGTTTTCTTCATAATTCAAGTTTACGGTTTTTGTCATAATGTGCGATGGCCGAACAAAGTGCTGTATTCCCTTTAATATTAGGATGTGAAGGTAAAGTAAAATCAAATTAAATCAAATTTGGCATACATTTTCATTACACTGGAAAGTAGCCTACCCTCCAGAGGTGCAGAGAGTGGTACAGCATTTGCTTCTAATGAGGTCTCTTTCGTGGAAAATTCAGAATGCATCTTGATTTATTAAACGTACTTAACACCGCATTTTAACTGACAGTTATTTACCAACGAGTGGAGATTAAATAACATATTCAAACTGAAAATTCAAATACAATTCCACCTTATAACTCTATGTTTTAGTTTGTTGAATAAATATTTACGCCCTATTTCTACTGTAGTCCTTACTGTTAATAGAAATGCTTCTATAATGAAATTAATTGCTGAAACTAAACGCATTTGTCGAAAATAATAATTTTCATTGACTGTGGCTACGCTCCCATTAAATACTTTTTTCGTTAAATGCAACCAAGTTCAAGAGTATTTTTATCACGCCTGAACCTTTCTTGGCTTGCTCGTTTTATGATTTAATGATATCTTAAATCTAAAAAGTGTAGTACACAACATTCGTTAAACACAAAATTTTCGTTCCAATTTTGGTAAAACATTATACGTTGAATAGTATAGTATGTGTTAAGAACCCCAAATTACTGTCGTCAGAACTTTCGGAAATTTTCTGGTTTATCCAATATTTCCCAAATCCAGTGAACTACGACTCCGATTTCTGCTGGAAAATAATTGTACCCGAAACATTTATGAGTCTGCCTGTTTTTGTCCTGTTTTCTGCTTTAATTTTCTCAATGCATAATATTCTTACCTCTTTTTGAGAACGAAAATTCCCTTAGTATCAAGTTTTCTGCAGGTATGCGCCAAATAGAGAACTTACATAAGACCTGAAGTTTCAAATGACGATGCGTTGTAGTTAAAGCTTGCTAAATCAGTGTGGTTGTTCAGACATGTACGGAGCGAAATTGAAATATAAAATTACGTGGAAAAGCATTGTTCTTCTGGAATGTAAGACGAATATATTGACAATTTTAATTTCTTCGTTACAGAGAGTTTTGCGAATAATTTAAAAAATGTAACATTATTTCTTATGAGGTTTTGTGCACACCAGGTTTCTACATCCTATTCTTCATCACACAAAACCTTCTTTTAAGGTGTTTAAATTTTCATCACTGAAGGACATATGCGAACAATATACAAAACACGTGCACTCCTGTTTGGATTGACACTTTCGTTCAAACTGGAAATCATGATCATCATTGTCAACCATTATCAATCCACTGCTGGACGAAGGTCTC
This sequence comes from Macrothele yani, assembly GCA_039090855.1. Classification (NCBI taxonomy): domain Eukaryota; kingdom Metazoa; phylum Arthropoda; class Arachnida; order Araneae; family Macrothelidae; genus Macrothele; species Macrothele yani. Next base: position 69,629,437 of record CM077034.1, on the reverse strand, counting down.
CCCAAGTTTCCTCCACAACGGTCTGTCTTGTGCCAGTCTCCTCCATGTCATTCTCGTATACTTTCGAATTTCATCCGCCCATCTCCCATGTGGTCTTCTTCTGGGTCTTTTCCTGTCCCGTGGAATCGAATCTAAAGTTTCGGCTGTCCATCGATGGTCTCTCCTTCTGGCAGTATGCCCAACCCATTGCCATTTCAGGGATTTAACTCTGATCATGATGTCTTCCACTCTTGTCATTTTTCGGATCCACGAGTTCCTCTTCTTATCTCTCCTGGTTACACCAAGAATGCACCTCTCCATGCTTCTTTGAGTTGTCTGCAGCTTTTGTATGTCTCTTTTAGTTAAGGTCCATGTATCTGCACCATACGTAAGCACTGGAAGGATGCATTGATAAAACACTTTTCTTTTAAGACATAATAGCATATTGCTCTTGAAAATTATGCAGTTTCTTCCAAAAGCTCTCCAGGCAAGTTTTGTACGCCGATTAATTTCTTCATCAATGTGACCCTCACTTGATATCTGCTGTCCAAGATAAACGTACGTGTCTCTTATCTCCAGCTTTTCTCCATCAATCGATAAATCTTCATTTCGTGTAAAAGCATAGAACATAACTTTTGTCTTCTGAAAGTTCATTTTTAATCCCACGTCTTTACTCTTGTCAGCAAGTTCTTGGATCATAATCTGCAGCTCTGATGGGGTAGTAGCAAAAATGACTATGTCATCAGCAAAACGAAGGTGGGTTAGATAATCTCCATTAATCTTTATTCCTTTGTTTTCCCAGTTCAGTGATTGAAAGACATTTTCCAATGTGGCATTAAAGAGCTTCGGAGATATGGTGTCACCTTGTCTCACTCCCTTTCCAAATTTTATGTGTGTTGTATTTTCAAACAGCCGAATTTTTGCCCATGCATTTTCATAGATGTTATTAATAATATTAATATATGCATCTTCAATACCGCTGGATTTCAGAGCCATTGTAACTGCCGATGCTTTCACCGAATCAAAGGCTTTTTTATAATCGACAAAAGCCATGCACAATGGAAGTTCATATTCCTTCGCTCTTTCAATTAGTTATCTCAGTGCGTGTATATGATCTATTGTGATGTAGCCACTCCTGAATCCAGCTTGTTCTCCCGGTTGAGCCATGTCCATTGTTACCTTCAAACGGTGTGAAAAAACTTTAGTGAAGATTTTATAAACCACTGATAGGAGGCTGATAGCTCTGTAGTTCCTGAGATCCTCAATGTCACCTTTTTTATGTAGCAGGATCATTGTAGCGTTGTTCCAATGACCTGGAAATATCTGAAATGAAATACAGTGCCTATCTTAAGACATCATACACGTTAACTATTGCCTTCATTAGAAACTAAAAAAAATTATATATATCTGCCTATTTAATTACTCTTTTAGAATAAAAAACTGCAAACAAGAGTTTTACTTGGGCAATACATGCTTAAAAACGCGCTTCAGAAGTAAAAAAATGTAGTCTACCGAGTGGAAAGCAATAGCGATATTTCGAACACATAGAAAGAAGATTCCTTGTCTTGTTCTAACTGTAGATTTATTCATTACCGTACACTCTACGATACGTAATTTCATCTACTTATTAGTAAGAAAGCTGCCACTTTATAAAGAAGGATTGAGAGCTATCGACAAGCTATCTTTAGGTATCAATAGGCTAATAAAGGTTTTACGATTATTGTGAGAAAACCATGCGAATATAAGTTACATGTACCCTGCATATCTGTAGATTTCCCAAAAGATAGTGACAATTTTGCTACAAAGGAATATGGAAGAATATGACATAAAATGAATATTTTAACAAACAAGTAAAATTGTTACAACTTAATATCTCGGGTTCAAAATGCAAAGCTAAAGGTATTTGACAGATATCTGACAGTTTTGAAGAAAAACAAGAGTTGAACAGAAAAATTCCTGTTTCCTTTTTTCAATCAAATTCTAGAGGAAAAATAAGAAAACTAGCCCCAATGAATTCAGATTGCAACGTGTTAAAGAACGCAACTAAACTAACTTACGCAGATGTTGTTACAATGACAGCCCTCAGAATGAAAAATCCTTGAAAATTACGATTCAAGTATTAAAACCAGAGACAAAAGAAGGATTAGAATTAATGCAGACAAAAAAAATATCAGTTTGTCGACAGGAAAAATTTCATGTATTATATCGTTCCCTTGGAAGTGGATGAATTATAATTTGAATGAGTTAGGAAACTCAGATATTTTGGAATTCTAGTGCAGGAAGAAGAAGGAAATCTACGGAATTCGATTATTTACACAGCGAGTCCAGACATCTGAGGAGAAGAAAACAGTAGCGCGGGGTCGTTGTATTCAACGCATGCATTGTATGCCCTGATTGCGTGCAAAACCTTGCTTTCTGGGAAAAAAGAAAGAATTATATGAAGAAAGGATTTGTTTCTTCCGAGAAAATGTAAACTAAATGCCTAGTTTTAGAAGAGCTATTTAAAACGAAATTCACATATTTTTTGCATTTTAGCCTAGACTGATAGCGCGAATGCGAACCTAACTACGTATCATAAAGCCCGTACTCATGGGATATTATGCCGTGTGGTGAGCCTATCTTTGCCGCGGAAGAAAAAAATTGTATGCGAAATTTCTTTTGGATGCAGGACTTGGGCAGCCAACCAATTAGAGAACCGGAGTTCTTTCTCTCTCTCCACACTGTTCATTCCCACTCAATTTGGGGCCCTAATTATCTGCTGTTGAAAAACATGCCGAAATAGAGTGTTGCACCATCCAATGGAAAGCTCGTTTTCTTTAGACGGTGAGTACCTGCTTGTGGTGTGTATTATTCCACAGGATCCTTTCTTATTCAGTTGGAAAACTGTATGTCTACATTTTTGTAAATTTCTTGCCTTTCTAAAGCACTAAAATGCTTCAAGGTAATTTAAGCAAACTGAAAAAGGCGAATAAGGAAACGGATGATGCAAAATTAATGTTTTCAATTTCCTATGTTCAGTAGAAAAATCAGAATGTGTAAGCAATGAACAATCGTACTCAACCCGGAAACGCGTAAAATGGTCGTTAATTATATACCTCTTAAACATACAAATTTATTACACGTTTCAACGCTTTAATTTACCAAATAGACAAGATTTGATGCAAAATTAATGTCTTTCGATACCCTGAGTTCTATAGAAAAATCCGAATGTGTAAAAATTGAACTATCATCCTCAAACCTGAGTCGCTTAAAATCGTCGTTAAGTATATACATCTCCAACATACGAACTTATTACATATTTCAAAGCTTTAATTTACAATATAGACGAGATTTGGAGTGTTTGAAATCTGTAAAGCTGTTTGTTGCCCGTAGTTATTATTTTGTAATTAAATTGTTAGAAACTACACTGCCGGAAAGTGAAAAAAGAACAACAAGAAGGAATTGGCGGACGATCATGAAATTTACCTATGTTAATGGGGTCGAGTTTACGTAGGTGTGATGTTAATTTCGGGACCAACCGGTGAGCGCTTACGACACAGCACGGCATAATATGCAAATTATCTTCGGTGGTATTTAAGGAGTACGGCAAAGTGAATGTAATCAGTCGTCGGCGTACGGACACGTGCGAAGTCAATGAAGAAGCTGCAATGTCTGGACATGGAAGACGTGTACGAATTTAGAAGTAATTGGAATTTAAGCGAGGTCGTCTAGTCGGACTCCGCGGCCGGGTGGTCGTATCGTCGTATTGCGGAGGGAATTGGTCGGGAATTATCGGTGGTTGTACTATGGTGGCGTAGATGGTCCGAGGAACATTCCAACACGAGAAGACGTGGAACCGGGAGTCACAGACGGACTGATGAGCGGACCGATCGACGCGTAATAAGAGCGGCGTTGTCAGGCAGAACATCCACTGCGACGCAAAATCCGAGCTGCCGATGCACCAGAGGTGACTGTGCGAACAATCGGCAACCGTCTACTGGATGCCTGACTACGTGCACGTGTGCATCTGGCATGTGTACCTCTGACTCCAGTCCACCGTCAGGAACGGCTGCAGTGGTGTCGCCAACGTCTTCACTGGAGAACGCAATGGCGATCTGTCGTGTTCAGCGATGAAAGCAGATTCTGCTTAGGAGCCTCCGATGGCCGTATGCGTGTTCGCAGATGCACAGGGGAGCATCTCCACCCTTCTTGCATCCGCCAGTGACACACAGGGCCTACAACTGGTTTCCTGGTGTGGGGAGCGATCAGCTATAACTTCCGTGCACAACAAGTATTTGTACCGGGTACGTTAAACAGCACCTCCTACATCAACAACATCATTCAGCCCGTTGTTGTGCCATTTGTAAGGTCGGTCCATCGTGGTGTTTCCAGCAGGAAAACCCACTCCCACACACGGCACGTGCAACGCAACATGCACTTCAGGGTGTGAGACAACTTCCATGGCCTGCGCGTTCACCGGATTTGTCCCCCATTGAGTACGCGTGGGATTTTATGGGACAACGACTTATCTGGTCTCCACGGCCAGCCACGACCATCCCCGATTTACGCGTCCAGGTTGAGGATGCTTGGAACTCACTACCCCAAACTTACATCCAACATCTGTACGACAGACTCCATGCCAGAATTGCACAGTGTGACGCAGTTCATGGCGGTTCAACCTCGTACTAACCATGTTACATGGAAATCATATTTTTCAGTTTACCAGCAAATACAGCTGTATTTTGCCATAATGTTTTGATCACGTTATTCTCTGTATTCGGTTAATATAATATGCTGTATACATTTCGTTGGTATCAGACGTCTTCTTCTTGGTGTTCTTTTTTCACCTTCCGCCAGTGTATTTACGTTTTACTAATGAAAACAAAAACGTAAAACTTAAAAAATTTTAAAATTCAAGTTTTGAACAGTAGAACTATACTAGCAATCCGAATTTATTGGCATAAAACAAAAATCAAAGTTTGCAAAGTTTCGCACATCAACCTTATAGCTTTTCAAGGAAGATAGAACCCTCCCCCCCCCCGCCTTCGAGGGTTAAGCATTTTTCCATGGTAGTTTCTAAATCATTGTCATCTCCCATAACCCTCCTGTGTGGAAAGCTTATGGGCTTAAAAATTGTAATACAAAGAAGCATTAAGTTTCCCAAGAAGATCCTGAATTAACTCAAAGAAACGTATCACACTCGTTTTGATTTAGGTAAAAAAGTGAATAAAGTTTTTTTACTTATACCTTTGGACTAAGCAGTAAAACAATCTACCAATTGTTCAAAGCTTCACACGAACTTGGTTTGCATAAACGCTTGAGTGAAATAATACGGTGTGAAATTAAACTGTGTGAATAAAAACCTATTCGCGTAATATACGCAGAGACGAGACAGTATCTAAACACATTAATTACAATTGAAAAAGTTATGTTAAAATTTTGACGTCGAAGGCTATATTTTACGACAAATTAGCAGAAAAGGAAAAAAATTGCAAAATGGAATTCCGCTAATTTGTTTTTTAATTTTTTTAGGCCTATACATAACGTTCATGGCACGCCAATGGAAGAGAAGATTGCTGCGGTATCGCCATATGTTACGCAGGAAGAATGAGAATATTACTGACACCATGGAAGGAAGTGTCGTAGGGAAAACTCATGTGGAAAATAACTTCCTGTAGTTGAACGGCATACAACGAGATATCGATGAAGCTGAAATTGACCTATCTTACCTGGACATATTGTGATGGCCCTGTTAGTTCTTAAGGCAATGGACTGAATTTTGTTGATAAAGAAAGCATAATGAGCAATTAATTTTAACAACTTCATTTGGTTCATGTATCAGCTGATAATATATACAATGCAATGAATAGAATACTACCTAATTAAGGTTTTACGATGAATCCGACACTGTTTTTATTACTACGTTACTGTCCAAAATCATGATTTATGACTTTCGGCATCGTTAATACTTAAGAGAGTGATCGACACTAAATCTGATCCCAAATAATGACATGTATTAATCATCTGGACACATATCACACACGCAGCAGCTATTCTCTTCGGTTTTTAAACTGTGTATTCATATGGAAAATAGGAAAGCATTCAATATAAGCTCTCAGGCCTTTTTATCATACAATGGAAGACGTGCATATGTGTCCAAATCTTAAGGACGAACACAAAGTCTGAAAATCACAAATGCCGTGGGAGTTGAAAGAGCGAGCAGATACTGTGTTTCTATACTATTGCGGAGTGAGGTATGAAGATATTCAGTGATGTGTAGCACTTAGAAAAATTTACTGTAAGTACCTGACAGCTGCTGAGTGTGTGTATAATCTGGAGGCTCAGTCACGCCTAATATGGGTTCATTCTGTATTTCATGTGTTTCATAAACTTCGTGTCTGACGTTAGAAAAGAATGTCTGACAGGAGTCATATGGATGATTTTCACAGGAGGCCGGTACATCGACAAACTCGAAGGCTGGATTGTATCTGATGCAGCCAGATATTTGGACTGGCACACAGCACAATATCGTTGGTGAGAGCTTAAAAAACAAAAATCCGCTCTCAGAAGTTTGCTGGTGTCGTCTCTTCTGAACCAAACAGAGGAATTGTTCTAATTTTGCCTTGCTGACAAAACACAGTGAAATGTGTTTTGCCGACCAGTATTATTGTCTTCAAGCAACCACAGGAAAGCAAGTTTTTAGCTAAATCGTCAAAACACGTGTAAAGCAGAAAGACTTCATACTCCAAAACCCGTTCAAGCTCTAAAATTATGCAAGAGAGATTGTACCGGCAGCAATGCAATTTCACGTTGACTGGTATTCAAGTCAATGGGAGAAGTTCATGTCAACTTGTGAAAGACGCTTTAACATTCTGTTGGATTCCAAGCTGCAATTGATCTTGATGGAACGGGGACATGTGTATGATGCCAGGAAAATCATTGTTCAGGACACAAATGGGGATCCCGACGGCCAAGGCCAGTATACGGGCCATTAGCCCTCCCGGACTTCACAAGACGGTTGAAAGGAACATTACTGGAAGAGGTACTGCATAAATGTGATTTTTCGCTACGCCCGTCTGCTTCGTGGGGCCAGTGGGCCATAATGGCCAACCTCGCCGAAAAGCAACTGTGGATGAAGTATTAGTTAATGAAATTATTCGTGGAGCTCACTGGACTTTCCTTGGTTCTGAAGTTCTAACAAATTCCTGCCAATTTTTTTCTACAAGAAACTGGAATTGTTTTCTGTTTTATAAAAATGTAACATAAGTAAGAGAAAGCAGTTTACATTGTCCTAGAGATTGTAAATTAAATTGATAAACATGTTGCAAGAATTACCATACATCTCTATGAATATGTTCAGTAACATTTCGTAAAAGTACAGTGTATGAAAATCACGGATAATTGATACACAATCAAATGTAGACACAATGCAACATAAATCTTGTCTGACAGAGCCACAGACGTATTTAACAAAAATGTTTGTATTTTGCTACATTTTTCGCAGTCTCAAAAATGAAACGATATTTTCCTTCATGCCGTCTTACGCCAGGTGAATAACTTATCACTTTTTTCGCATATTTGAAGTGAGCGCATAAAGTTCCACCCAAGTATTGATTTTTTGTATTTATTCAAGTGTATCAAACTTGTGATATTGAACAGACGTAAGTTAATATATTTTATGACTACCAAACTTATGATATTGAGATAAAATAAAATAGCAAACATAAATCAGAAATAAATGTTTATTTTAAAATCTGCTATATTTGCAGACAGCGTCTTTCTCGGCTTCATCAGGACAAATGAATCTGATAGATATCTGAGAACCCTCAAATTTGAGCTACTGCGGGTTCGATTCCCGCTCCAGGATGTTGCAAATTTTCAAGTTTTTTGAAACAAGTAATTACATGGAATACAGTGAAAATATGCCAAAAATGGATGGCTGGTGGTGTTTGTTGACACTCTTAAGTGACCTGCATTTCAGTACTACAATGCCTATCATTTATTTATGAAGAATTATTTCTTCGGGAAAATCCGGTTCCCAAATATATATACGTACTTTCATCGCTGGAATTGGTGACCTACATCCGATACTGGATGTGAGAAAAGGTCTTTAGACGCTACAATGGGGCATGGAATAGCTTGGATTAGCGCAAATCTGATGGTTCTCAGATATCAATATTCAGTTGCTTGGAATTTCCATGTCCTGGGTAGTTTAATGACTAGCATGCTCGACCGGAAATCGGAAGGTGTGGGTCCGATTCCCACTCCAGGTCGATTAAAATTTTTAAATCTTCTGAAAGTAGTTATATGGAAAAGAATGAAAATATGCAAAAATGGATGCCTGGTGGTGTTTGTTAAAGGTCTTAAGTGACCGGCATTTCAGAATTACAATTCCTACTGGGTATTTATGAAACATTATTATTTCTTCTGGGAAATTCGTTTTCTAATTATGGAAACACTTTTTTCGTGAATACACGTCGATATTTTATTCTATAATAGAAGTACATGACCTGTAGAACCGACTCTGTGAGATGCAAAATTCAAACGAAGAGTTATTTTGGTTTTCGTGCCACTGGTAAAGGCTATTTCAGTCATGGTCATAAATCTAAAAGCAGTATTTTTAGCTGTTATTTCGAAAAAATCCTTAGTTCTAAGTAAACTATCGATATAAAATCTAGAATATTGATAAATGGCACTGAACTGCTTCCGGATCGCTTCACCAGAGTTTGGTAATGTGCCCACTTAAATACATCACGATCATAATTTCGATACGCACACAAACCTATGTGATGAGATACACGTACGCATGACTAAGATGGCCGCAACGGCCTTGTATGCAATTTCTATTATTGTCCCGGAATAACAAAAACAAGCGGCTTGGAATTATGCATCGAATCTAATTGGGATTGTATTCGAACGCCTGACGGTGATATACTTGCGGAAAATGAGGTACAGGAAAAATACGAAAGTAATAATTACTCTGGCATAATGATTGCCAAGGGAAAATACCGTGTTTTACATTTCTTGCTTATTATAACACGTAATTAGAGACCTACGAAATATTTTCCAAAGCTGATTTGTAGATGTTTTCCATTAATTAATCGGAAGGCTCCTGATGTAATTATATTATTTTATTTGTCTTAAATATATTCAGTCACATATTACATAGGAATAAGCATACATTTTCATTCTATTAGTAAATGTCTTTTATTTAAGGTTTTACTAGATACTTAACTACTATATCTACTAAATATGTGTTTGCAGAATGTTTCCACTTTTTGTATTTAGAATCATATTCGAAATTTACTAATTCTACTCTGTAACATATTTTCTTTGAGGAAGTTAGTGCTATAAATATATCCCTGATGTGGACAAGTACTCCAGGAAAACTACTTGGACAATATCTCATAATAAATGTGTTGAAATAGTTTAAGGCAGATGGAACAGAATTCAGGGGATGTTTTTATAAACTAAATAAGTTAAATTTCTCAGGTGTAGACACTGCATGAAATGTTGAAATAATTACATGCCACACATCTGCTTTTCCACTTGTAGAAAAATATGAGAATCATTTCCGAGTTCACTAGACACCTGTGCAGAAGTTCAGAGAACGATTGAACCGCAATTTTAAATCAGCACTAATTTCGTAAGATTAATGGTCATCGGATTTTGTTTGGTGTAGTTCAAAAATCCACATTGAGTTCAAATGGTCAAGGATTCCTTATTTTATTAAATACGATGTGGATGTTAAAAACACTACCCTATATAATAGCAAAACATGGTTTGATATTCCGTAATCCGTATATCTTGTTTTAAGCAAAAATATGGAAATGACGAACAAATTACTTGTATAAAATGTTCAAACTATATATGTTCAAACTGAGTAGATAATTTTTTTACGCATTGTCGGCTTCCCGTGATACACGCGTTAACAATAAAGGAGAACTTGGTGGGGGAAAGACTGTTTTCGCTCTATGGAGTCTTTGTTAAACTGGACTTTTCAGAAGAATTATAGATTGTGATTTATTATTGTGAGAAAGTTATTGAAATTACTATTCGAACTCGGCGAGAAGAGTTCTTTTTTTAAAAAAGGTGCACGGATAGAATGCGACATGTTGTTCAAGAGTATAGGAATTCAGTGTGCTTGTACAGAAGGTAACCAACTTTTAACAAGCAAGTAACCCTTACGGAATACTGTCCGACAATTCCCAAGCCAAGGTGATGTTTCATTGTGATCCTAAAATTTTGAACACATGATTAATGGCAAGAGTTTGAAAGATATCTTAGTGAAAAGGTAAACAAGCACATTTACTATATGTCAAACATTATTAGTAAAACGCTGAAATTCGTTTTATTGGTGCAATATTAGAAACACTAATACACAACGCTAGCTTTCACAACCACGGGAGGCTTCTTCAGGCAGAAGTATTATTCAAATGGAATAACAAAAAGAGGATTCCAGTTATGAATTCAAAAATTGACGTTTGCTGTAGATATTATAGGACGTGCGCGTCATATTCCAGATGTGTGATTAAGGGGGCGCGTATTAATGAGCGTGCGCCATATATGTGGGAGGTCCAATGATGTTTCCTCATTGTATATCCCGTGACTGTATAGGATTTCTACAGTTTCTCTGAGGAGGGTGGCTCTGGCGGTCGTGTATCGTGCGATTTTATTTATTTGTCCCCACAGAGGTGTTACAGAGTTTTTGGCAACTTCATGCGCTAGTGCAGTAGTGAGAAGTCCTCTTTTGACATCTCTTTAGTGTTCCTGGAGTCTTAGTCTCAGAGGCCTTTTGGTCATGCCCACGTAGTTTTTGTTTGTTCCGTCTGGGTACAAAAGGGGTATAGTGTATTCTCCCGCATCATTCAGGTCCACGGCGGCCTTATTTGTTGATGTGAGACAAGTGTTTCTAATATTGCATCAATAAAACGAATTCCAGCGTTTTACTAGTATTACTGGTGTGTGTCTACCCAATATTTCAGTCAAACATTATGTTTAATTCATTTCTGCTCAAAGGTTATTCTCCAAACTTTCGTACATCAACAAGATTGCTTTTTCAAGGAAGATAGACAGCAAACTGCAAACTGGATAATAGAACTCTTTAACAATTTGTACGTGGTGATTTGATTTGCCATTAAACGAAGAGATGCAAATGTATTCATTCAATTAAAGACACAATATATCGTGTTTGTTTTGCACGGGGGAATCTTTGGAGGAAAAACAAAAGGCGTTAACCACTTTAATAACTGTTTCCAAATTCGTGGTAACTCTAGCGAGACGCTGTCATTGCAGAACTCATTGTTGGTAATGATCTACAAAGAGTCCCGAATGGCAGTGGATTTAAGAGTAAAGTAGGAAGCTAATTTCTTTATGTCATCCCAGATAGGATCAGCAGATTTGAACTGGACTTCTGTGAATAGGGCCGGGGTTAATTCGCTGTTCTTTATGTCCCTCTTATGCTCGTTGACTATTATTCGAAAAGAACATTTGGTCATTCCAATTTAGAATCGCTTGCAGCTGTCCGAATATTGTAGAGGTATGGCATAAACACCTGCTTCGTTGGTAATACGGGAATTGTCAGTATTTCGCTTAAGCATAGCATATAAAGATGTCGGAGATATTATGCCAACACCGGTGTTCATCATCTTGAGCACGTTCTTGAGTTTATATGATGCATTTGGTACCTAAGGAATAGTGCCCAAATAGCGGAGCCGAGGCATAGAAAGGTTGCCATGATGTTTCTTTTTATTTCGATATATCTATGCACCATGTTCGTTTCGTATCCTGCCTTAGTGGCCAATTCGACAACGGTTTTTAGTTCGCTTAGTCTAGAAGGATCATCGGAGAAGATTGTGGAGAGTTTTCTGACTCGAGATCGAAAGAAAGCTGTCTTGTAATCAGCGGGGCAGAATGACGTGTGGAGCATCCGGTTGAGAACGGAAGTGTGTTCATAATAGACTTGTGCACCGAAGCGATTTTCAGGTGATTTACTCAGTAAAACATCCAGAAAAGGCAATGCATTATTGTGCTCTAACTCCATTGTGAAATTGAACGTAGGGTGTATATCATTGACTGTATCCAGGACAAGCGGGAAAGTCTCCTTTCCATGAGGCCATATGAAAATTATGTCGTCTCCATACCGTAAACACGTGGTAGGTCTTGGAATAATGCTGGTGAATATGTCATGCTCGGTTGGGCGCAGGATTTCTTCCGCGAGATTTGCTGAAAGTGGAGATCCCATCGGAGCTCCATTTGTCTGCTTATAGATTTTCCCTTGGAAACTATAATACCTAGAATTTCAGACTCTTCAAGATGCAAAGAAAAACTCTAGTGAATGAAGTGATGAAGTAAATACACCCTCTTTTAACTTTCTGACATCTTCTGGCACGGGGACTGAAGGATAAAGAGAAACCACGTCGAAACTGCCGATAATGTTGCTTTGTTGGACAGAGATTTGCATGACTTTCGTGATGAAATCTTGACTGGAAGTTAATATAAATTCTGATTCAAGGAGGTGATTAGCCGAAAACTTGCAGAGTGCCTTCTCTAAATGGTACGTTAGTGCGGATCTCCTTGATACGATGAGTCTGAATTGATTATCGGGCTTGTATTGTTTAAATCTTCCGAAAAGCTTCGTGATCTGGGGTCCTGGAGGAAATTTGGCCGCTTTCTTGAAATCCTCCGGAGTATCGGTCAACCGGGCAGCTATATGTACCTGTGCTATCCAACAAATGAGAGGGTTCGTACGTTGTAGTACAAATCCAAAAGCTGAGATGACGTTTTTCAGTTTCTGATTGTAGTCTGCAGCATCTATAATCGTTATCTGGACGGATATGTCCGTTAGCGTTAATACTATAGAACGGTCATTTCTAAGTTCCGAAATCGGTCTCGGAATTTTAAACATATTAGACTAATGTTTTGGATCGTTCAATGATGAATTGGCGTAGTTTGTTCTTGGTGTTTTCCGGAACTCGTGATATTATGCTCTCCAACTCCGAAATGAGGCTTTTTGCATTCGGTCTCGTTCTAAAGCTGAACTTTGGTCCAAGTTCCAAAACTTTCGTTTATTTCAGTGTGATCGTTCTGTTTGAAATATTGACGAAGGGAATAGTAAAATCTTTAGGTTTTGGATTCTGGGATGATTTTAAGTAATTCAGCGTCTTTACTTCCTTATGAGTTCCGTAATTGCAGTACTCATAAGGAAGTGTAAAGCATTTCGACTAACACGTCCAATTAGAGCGCTAGGTTGTTGAAAGTGATCGGGTCAAAAAGTCTGTTTAACGTCATGTATAAGGCATAGCACTTGGATTCCCATGACATGACGTCCTTTCTTTTCAGGTTCACTATCCTTTATAGGGACTGGCGAACAAATTTTTCCCTTTTCTTCTCGAATCATGATCCTTTTACTGACGTCCTAAAATTAAGGAACTTTGGAATCAAGCCGAAAATCTTGCAAACAGTTAGGAAGTCGAGGTGGGACCGTTTCTTTTCCAGTTTGAGTTTCAGCTGTCGAAATAATTTAAAAGCGTTCCACATTGCTCGGAGAGTACAAAAGTAACTAATAAACAGGAACCGTACACCAACTATACTCAAAATAGTATAACTATACTAGTAATGTGAATTTCGTGGTGTAGAATAGAAAATCAGTTTTCAAGCTTTTGTACATCAAAAAGAAGGCTCTTTCAAGGAAGCTACAGAAAACTACAAACTGGATAATAGAATTCTTCAAAAATTTGAACCGTTGACTTGACTTGACGTTAAACGAAGAGATGCAAATCTAATTATTCAATTAAAGACACGAGATATCGTGTTCGTTTTGAACGCAGATTCCTCGGGAAGAATAATGGTGTTCATTATTTGAAGAACTGTTTCCAAATTCGTGGTAACTCTAGCGAGACGCTGCTATTGCAGAACTCATTGTTGGTAATGATCTCAAAAGTTTCCCGAATGGCAGTGGATTTAAGAGTAAAGTAGGAAGCTAATTTCTGTATTTCATCCCACATAGAATAAGCGGACTTGAACTGTATTTCTCTAGATAGGCCCGTTGTTAACTTGTCTTTTTATATGCCTCCCTTATGCTCGTTGACTTTAGTTAGAAAATAACATTTGGTCACTCCAATGTAGTATAATTTTTCGCCGTCCGGATATTGTAGATGTATTAATTAAATACCTGCTTCGTTGGAAATAGGGGGCTTGTCAGTATACTTGTGATCCGAATTCTTTGGGTTAAATAAAAATCAGTTTCCAAGCCTTCGCACATCAATGAGATGGCTTTTTGAAAAAGCCATCCTTTTCGATGAAAAAACTACCTTCCGTGAAAAAGCCATCTGATTTACGTGCGAAAGCTTGGAAACATTTATTTTTATATAAGCCAATGAATACGGATCACTAGTAGTGTTATACTATCTTCTGTATAGTTGGTGTAAAGTTCTTTATGTTATTATTTTGGCCAAAAATATGTAGATATTACCTTTATAATTAATGTATTCTCGAGGACGAAAATTTGCACATCGGTAAAAATAACTTTATATGAGAGTTTATATTACGGCCTAGTGTGCTTAATACACTGCCGGAAAGGGTAAAAGAAAACCCAGAAGGAGACTTCTGATATCAACGACATTTATACAGCATGATAACGGAATACAGAGGATAACGTGATCAAAACAACATGGCAAAATAGAGCTGTATTTGTTAGTAAACTGAAAAATACCATTTCCATCTAACATGGTTATTGCGAGGTTGAACCGCCATGAACTGCGTCACACTGTGAAATTCTGGCATGGAGTATGTCGTACAGATGTTGGATGTAAATTTGGGGTATTGAGTTCCAAGCATCCTCAACCTGGACGCGTAAATCGGGAATGGTCGTGGCTGGCCGAGGAGACCGGATAAGTCGTTGTCCCATAAAATCCCACATGTGCTCAATGGGGGACAATCCAGTGAACGTGCAGCCCATGGAAGTTGTATCACACCTTGAAGTGCATGTTGCGTTGCACGTGCCGTGTGTGAGTATGCGTTATCTTGCTGGAAAACACCACGATGGGCCGACCTTACAAATGGCACAACAACGGGCAGAATGATGTTGTTGATGTAAGCGGTGCTGTTTAACGTAACCGGTACAAACACTAGTTGTGCACGGGAGTGATAGCTGATCACTCCCCACACCAGGAGACCAGGTGTAGGCCCTATCTGTCGCTGGCGTATGCAAGAAGGGTGGAGACGCTCCCCTGTGCGTCTGCGAACACGCATACGGCCAACGGAGGCTCCCAAGCAGAGTATGCTTTCATCGCTGAACACGACAGATCGCCATTGCGTTCTCCGGTGAAGACGTTGGCGACACCACTGCAGCCGTTCCTGACGGTGGGCTGGAGTCAGAGGTACACATGCCAGAGGCACACGTGCAGGTAGTCCTGCCTCCAGTAGACTGTTGCGGATTGTTCGCACAGTCATCTCAGGTGCAACGACAGCTCAGATTTGCGTCGCATTGGATATTCTGCTTGACAACGCCGCTCTTCTTAAGCGTCAATCGGTCCGCTCATCAGTCCCTCTGTGACTCCCGGTTCCACGTCTTCTCGTGTGGTAATGTTCCTCGGACCATCTACGCCACCATCGTACCACCACCGATACTTCCCGTCCAATTTGCTGCTCAATACGACGATACAACCACCCGGCCTCGCGGAGTCCGACTAGACGACCTCGCTCAAAGTCCGATAAATGCAGAAATCGTGCACGTCTTCCATGTCCAGGCATTGCAGCTTCTTCAGTGTCTTTGCACGTGTCCGTACGCCGACGACTGATTACATTCACTTCGCCGTACTCCTGAAATACCACCGACGGTAATTTGCATATAATGCGACCAACCGGTGTGCGCTTACGTGCCGTGGCGTAAGCGCACACCGGTTGGTCCCAAAATTAACATCACACCTACGTAAACTCGACCCCATTAACATATGTAAATTTCATGATCATCCGCCAATTCCTTCTTGGTGTTCTTTTTTCACTTTCCGCCAGTGTATTTGCCAAAACATAAGAATAATCATATTACAAATTACATTTTCCCCGTTGGTAGTGTTTCTAGATCGGCTATTGGATGGCGCCACATGTACATATCGCTTACAAATTGCAATCTGCTATCACATCACATCTTTTTTTCAAGGGTTTCATTAATTTTGTGAATAAAATCAGTTCTTGAATCTAACCATGTGATAGTAGGGAATGTTCAGAAAGACTGTTGCCTCTTACATAACATTTTCCGATATGTTTTAGCTAAAAAACTTCACAGAGTAATCTTTCCGTTTTATTTCGGAACTAAAAATCGGCAGTACCAACAGTTCTATTACCATTTTCAGCTAAATTAATATCGGAAAATTAAACCACATGTGTAAAATTACTAAACATTCAAGACTATCGCATTGTAAGACTCAAATGTTGATTCTATGCCGAAAAGTAACAAAATAATTTTAAAAAAATTGGCATGATTATACTATACCGTGCAAATTAATTGGGACATGCTATTTTATTTTCAGAATTGTAATGTGATCACCAGTTGATGTAGGAAACCCACGTAAACCGATTTTATCAGCTGTGATGTGGTGTGAGTGTTAGAACTTGATAGTAAGAATGTGGTTTGACAAGTTTTAAACAGGAAATAGGCAATTCAGCTTCAGGTGTGAGCTTTCGTGTGTGACAGGTGGATGTTCGTTTTTACTCTCTGTGAGTAGGTGTTGCTTTCCTGTATTGAAAAATGGATATTTTCCCAAGGGAGCGTGCAAAAAGAATTGCTCTGAAGAATCGCACTTCTATGACAGTACGACATATCTCCTCTGCAGTTAGTGTAGGCAAATCAAGTGTATAAAGACTGCTTACGCGATACAATGCGTCTGAATCATTGTCTCCTAAAAGGAGAGGTAAATGTGGAAGAAAATGAAAAACAACTGCACGAATTGATTAATATCTAATCAGAAATAGCGAAATGAATCCAAAAAAAAAAAAAAAACAAGCACCGACCTTCAAAGAGATTTATTGGGTAGTGGTTGTGATGTTAGTGATTCAACTACACGCCGTAGGCTTCTGGAAGTGGGCCGAATGGCAAGAAGACCAACGAAAAAACAATAGTTTAATGCGAAAACGAAGATAAAACGTTAAGCATGGGCCAAAACATTAAAATCATGGACTGCTGACGACTGGAAAAAAAAAATTTCAGTGATGAAACTCATTTATTTGTGCAGGGTTATCAAGCAAATGTCGTTAGACGAAGCAACTGTGAACCCTTAAGACCTGAGCATGTCAAACAAACTGTAAAACACCCTCTGAAACAAATGTTTTGGGTTTTTTTCACATTAAATGCTACTGGAAGCTTAGTTCCTGTTCAAGGTATGATGAATTCAGCCAAGTACGTAGAAATATTACAACGTAGGATTGTTCCATTCTTGCAAACTTTTGACGGGACATTTTAATTTGGCCCCATTTCACAATTTGAAATTGGTCCAGTATTTCATGCTGGAAAATCAAATTCATTTGCTTGATTGGCCTGGAAATTCACCAGACTTAAATCCCATAGAAAACTTGTGGAATATTTTGAAAAGACGTTTAGGTAAAATGGACTGTACAACCAAAGAACGCATGATAGCGAATGCTATAAAAGTGTGGTTTCACGATTATGAAGTTAAAAATATGTGCACTCAATTAGTGGGGTCAATGCCAAAACTAATTTAAGAGGTCATTTCTGCTAAAGGAGGACATACTTCATACTAATACAGGTATTTAACAGTGTATATCAAGGCATATAATAATATAAAGGCGTAGTTTTAAAAAAAAGAGTGATTTTTTACTTTATCCCAATTAATTTGCACACTATAGTAATTTGGAAGCGAATTGTGTTATGACGCCATCTATTAGGATATGTCAAACACTACTCAAGGAAAATCATTGGTTTTTAATAAAATTGTTTAAATTTCAGCAAATGTAAGTCTACTACGCGTTAATTCAAAGTTGTTTTTATCAAAGTGGAAATTTTAGACATCAGGAATACATTAATTGCTGTGAACATGATTCCTTAAATTTGTACCACTGCAATCAGAGTGCCGAATGTAATAAGTGATATAGTAGTGTTAACAAGAAAAAACTTTTCAGCTTTCTAATGGGAAAGCCGTGGTTCACAATTTACCATATCATAGGCTACTTCTCGGAATCATCAAATTATTATCAAATAATTAACCTTCATTTTATTAGAAAAGTACTGAAAACAAAATTAAAACATTAGGTGTCATCCAATTAGTTTCCAAAGTGTATTTTGTATTACCAACTAGGAAATATTATTCAACAATAAAATACTCATACATTCGGTGAAACCATCAGCAGTTACAAAGGCTATGAAATTCTGCGGTATTGACTTGCATACATTAATATTGTTCATAACATCAATGGAAATGCAAGTGCAAAGATTCGGCTATTTGAGAATACAGCACCCATAAAAATTGGAAAGGGAGTGAGACAAGGGGACACTATATCTCCCAAACTCTTTAATGCCACAATGGAAAGTGTCTTTCAATCACTGAACTGGAAATACAAAGAGATAAAGATTAATGGAGATTATCTAACTGACCTTCGTGTTGCTGATGATGTAATCATTTTTGCAACTACCCCATCAGAGCTGTTGAGTATAATCCAGGAACTTGCGAACAAGAGAAAAGAACTGGGATTAAAAATGAACTTTCAGAAAACAAAAGTGATGTACAAGGCTTTACAAGAAATGAAGATTTATCGATTGATGGGGAAAAGCTGGAGATAACCAATACCTACATTTATCTTTGACAGCAGATATCAAGTGAAGGTAACATTGATGAAGAAATTAGTCGGCGTATAAGTCTTGCCTGGATAGCGTTTAGAAGAGACAGTATAATTTACAAGAGCAATATGCATATGTCTTAAAAGAAAAGTGTTTGACCAGTGCATCCTTCCAGTGCTTACGTATGGTGCAGAGATGTAGACCTTAACTAAAAGAGACATACAAATACTGCAGGCCACTAAAAGCAGCATGGAGAGATGCATACTTGGTGTAACCAATAGAGGTAAGAAGAGGAACTCGTGGATCAGAAAAATGACAAGAGTGGAAAACATCATGATCAGGGTAAAATCCCTGAAATGGCAATTTGTTGGACATATTGCCAGAAGGACAGACCATCGATGGACAGCTTAAATTTTAGGCTGGATACCGAAGGACAGGAAAAGACCCAGAAGAAGACCACGTGAGAGATGGGTGGATGAAATTCGAAAGTATGCGGCAGTAACTTGGAGGTGACTGGAACAAGACACCCCGTTGTGGAAGAAACTTGGGGAGACCTCAGTCCAACAGTGGATTGATAATGGTTGACAATAATGATAATGATGACATGTATCACATAAAACGCGTCTGGTTTGGAACAGTGGGACTATTTTTAAACTGCGAAATCCTGACATTTGCAATGCAATTAATTTATAATGACAAACACGTATAAAAGTTAAACATAGTTTTAAGTCATCTGTAATACTAACGAAGATGGATGTAGTTTCAGGTAGACCTAGTAACCTCAATTATTGACAAGATAATGCGGTTAAAGTTCAACTTTGCTAAAGTTTTCGTCAATAAAGAATAAATCATGAGCTTAATATAAATTTACTCTTCCAAACTCCTATTGGTTCAACAGAAAGCAGTTCACAAGAGAGTCAATGTTTGAAAGTCAATTTTTGAAGCGGGGTGGAATAATAAATATCGTTGAAGTGAAAATTTTCAAAGTTCCAGAAGACGTTGACTTTGAAGGCCTCTACAAGGCTGGGTTTAGATAACAGATTTACAATGATAAGGAATTCATATTGAAACGGTTTCAACTGAACGGCTGCTATCAGGAATTTGGTGATCCAAATGCTCTCTCTGATAGCAGAGGAAAGTTTCATAAAAAATTAGCAACATTCATAAACTGAACTGAAACCCATGTGTATTTGATAATACCAAGTCTGAGCTGTTCTCACATCTACAGAAACAAGCGCGTCCCTAGTAATAATGGACGACAATAAATGCTAAGGAAGAAAACAATAATAATGTTTAAATTCCATGAGTTATTTTTAAAAAATGAAAAGGAAAGGAGAAATGAAAGTTGGAAAAAATGTTTTTGACGTAAGCACGTAAAGGTTGTTTTTTTTTATGTTTTCTTACTTCATGATATTTATTGGATTTTGACAACAGAAAAGCGACCAACCCGATAAGCCTATGCATCAAAAAACCGGAAAAATTCCCTGAGGCAGGAAGGATACGCAAGTGGAAGTTAATGCTCCAGAAGGCCCCAGAAATGTTAATAACCATATCCTAATGCGAAAAGTATAATGCGAGTATATTTAAAAGACACAGAAATACTCCGTCAGTAAAATTAATTTTGCCTGAAAGAACATCCAGTTTCACATTAGGAGGAAAACAAATGAGAGTTGGAAATACGCGCCGTCGCCAGAAAAATTACTATGCTCACCTTGACTAAGAATTTTACATAATTCGAAAACGTGTAAGCAAGGAAGAATATGAAATATTAGATTCCGGAAATAAATTATCTAAATAATTAGTTCCCGTGTGTCAGCAACGTGCGTGCCAACGGTTGTTATTTTACAATTGGTTGTAGGAGGCTCTGTGAGAAATACTACTATCCTTCACCATATTAAGAATTTTGAATAAACATTAAGCTCGAACAGACGTGAAAAGTGTTTTTAAATGTTTATGAACTGTTTCACGTCAACTCCTAAACCACTTAAAAAATTAAAAGTATTTACAAGAATATTTGACATCCTATATTTTGTCATATTCAAGGTGTAATGATGAATTATTAAGAAACGTTGTAAGAGCCATAGGAAATCAGTAACTCTCTTGTACGTAGAAATTTGTGCCTCCGTTTCTGACTTGTTCGAAATTAAATGTAACGCGAAGGTTTTAGTGCTATTATTTAAAACTTTATTATCGGGAAGTCTTATAGTCTGAATTCGTGTTACTCAGATGGAACTTCCAGAACATTTCGAACATCGACTCACCTTGCAATTTAGCTTTCTTCATTGACTCTCAATAATTCTTTCTGGTCGTTGAACACGTATTATTCCCTTAGTTTCAAGGATAAAAAGCAGCTACATATTTTAAAAAGCCAACATTTCTGCGACTTCCTTACGTTGAAAGATCTGTGAGCAGAATTGAAAATTTCAAGTCGTTCATTCGTTACATTATTTGTTTTCCTTTCCGTTTTTCGAAAAACGAGTTTTCCTACTCGTAGACAAATGAGCTACACCGCTATGTACTTCACAAGTCTTGTAGAAATCTTCCATTATTTTCCAAAACTTGCGGAAACATAAAGTCTCTGAAGGTTGCCTAAAAGACTTCTGACAAGCAAGACACCTATGCAACTAAAATAAGCTGATACCACATTTTATTTTAACGAAATACTGAAAATATATGTTTCTGTTGCTTCATAAAACTTTAGTTCCTAGGAAACAAATTGCAGTATGATAAGCATGAGAAGATACGAATTCACTCATTTCTTTTTAATTACACATGATCATCTAACTTCGATCATCCCATATTTATCTCATGCTATGCACGAAAATTCCGAAACTTTTTGTTTTCATTACGTAATAAGTAAGGGTACATATATTCCGAACTTTATTGCTCATTAAGATAAACTCAAGTACTTACCTTAGGAACTTAAATATCGGAAATACATATTACAGGATATAAAACATACAAGTAATTTTGATATCTCTCCCGTAAGATAGGATTGCGTGTCAGAAAGTGGGGTTTTTAGAATCACCGGGTTTCTGTGATAAAGAAACTTCGAAACGAAAGTCTTGAATCAAAACGAAACAATCATACACAGATTTCTAGAACTATTGAAACACGTCTGAATCAGGGGTTCTGCCACAAAATCACGCACATACAAATATTAAAACTCATTCGCAAGCAACCTCAGCTTTCCGTCAATATCTGGTTTGAAATAGTTTGTGTGTCAAGAAAGATATGAATATCTATATCATTACATCCAAGTTTCTGGTATATGAAATTTCCGGTCTGTTTTAAATTTTAAAGCATGGTACTGCTGCATACTGAAGAAGTTCCGAAAACTTTCACGACATTTGTTCATCAATGTTTACACTACACAATGAATGTCAAAAACGAACAAATAGCTCGTAAAGCCTGTTAGTATTTTATTCATAAAATTAATTTTAAATACATTTAATTAATATCAAGCTCAGGAAAATTGGGTTCTTGTATGTTTATTTCGCTTTTTGGAAAGCTGAATAAATGTGATGAGTATAATGCGGCTGACAAATAATGGTTGCATCTCATTTGGCGCCAATTTTTTTTAATTCTATCGCCTGTGAGAATCCCTCTAACACAGGGTCCCGCTAGCTGCAGTACCGTGTCTCATGAAATTGCAAATACAGATTTCTAGCCTTCCTCTGATAATTTTGCTTGATCCGATACACGTTTGTGTGATTTTATTGGTATTTGAGTCCGATTCTTGAATTTTGAAATGTCGTTACACAAAGCGAGAAAAGCGGACACTGAATGCCGCTTATTTAAAGCGCAACGGGAAGTGTATCATCTCTTCGGTAGTCCAAAGATAAAAAATCTCTCTGCCTAGTTTCATGAATGAAATTTCAAGTTGAAACACACCACTAAGGGTATTGTGAAGCATTATAGATTTCAAAGATAATTGCGAAAGAAAATGTTGTTAGATTAAAAAGAAGGGTCAGATAAACCACAACATTTTAAAGAAATCTTTGTACCAAAATATTGCTCAATCCTTGACAGTTACCATGTGTCAGGCACATTTGCTGAAGAAGAACGCCCCTTTACTAACGGCGAATTTGTTGTAAGGTGTGTGGAGGCATTGTCAGAACTTGTTCGTTCTGATAACGAAAAACATTTCGCCCGCGTTAGTGTTTCTACTAGCACTTAGAGCAGGCGGAATGATGACTTGCTGAAGGACTCGGGTGCCCAGCTGAAGGAAAGGTTGATTATTTTCACCCAGTTTTCCATTGCTAACGAAAGCGAGGGATGTCAGAAGTACTACTGAACTGCTGATTTTCATGCGAAGTATAGTAGAGGAAAAGGGGACATTCTGGATCAGGGGCAGCCCTCCATAGACTTAACATTGGCTGCCCACGTGGCTGCCCCATGCTGCCCACGAGGCTGCCCAAGAGGCTGTCCCCGAGGCTGCCCCAGCTGCCCCCTTGTCAGAATTTTTGTCACGTGATCGTCCCCATGATGTGCTGCCCCCTAGTGGTGCTTCTTGGAACTTTCAATGGATCTTTGTTTTTGAGAGATGGCAACGGTCGAGTGGGAAAGGGGGAGGATATAGGGGGATGTCAACTCGATGTGATGGCCCTAGCGGTGCTTCTTGGAACTTTCGATGGATCTTTGCTTTTGAAGGATGGCAACGACCGAGTGGGAAAGGGGGTGGATATAGGGAATGTCAACTCGATATGCTGCCCTCCTAGCGGTGCTTCTTGGAACTTTCAGTGGATCTTTGATTTTGAGGGATGGCAACAACCGAGTGGGGTCCGTTTGGATTTTTTGTATTTATTCCAGTGGTCTTCAAGCGGGATTTTCTCCCTCTTCGATGTTATTTTTCCCCATAGGAAATTTTTACGTAACGATGCTGGGGAATTTTTTTTTCCAAGGAATAAAAATGCTCTGATGGTCTTAGCGAGGTTCTAACTCTCGATGATATGGTTTAAAAAAATGGTCAGGTGGTCTCGTGTGCTACGTATTCACTCTATTTTTTTTAATTACTTTTACGTAACTTCTTCATGTGTTTTTATATGTTTTTCGTATGTTTTGAGGGAGTTTTTTCGCGTAGATTTAATGAATTTTCTGGGGAACTTTTCTTTTTCCTTTATTCAATTTTATTTCAGACCATGAGACGAGGAAATGCTTCTTTAGAAACGATTCCGTTTCTGTTCGCAGTAATTATTGGACTTTGTCATTTTTTTGTGAAATGACTTCATGCTAATTCTGAGTTTTTCGGCTTTGCAATATTATTTTCTCGTAATTTTTTCGTGTGTTCAAGAACTCTACAGGTCTTTCACAGTTAAAATTCTAATGAAACAATATTTTCTTACTTTATTTCGCATATCATTATAGCTTCCCAATTTCGCTATTTCACTTCATCTTTTTTTTTGAAATTTCGTAAAACTTTTCAGTATGTCAGTAATTTTTTTCTTACTTGGTTAAACTTGTGACTCCTTTTATTTAGACTATTTTTTTTTCATTTCATTTCAACAAAACGATTATTTTAGATGTAGCAAATCATCAGATTTTTGTTTGCTTATATAGCATACTTTCAAACTTGCTTGAAAATATTCTTCAAAGCTTGCATGTAGTCAAATATGCATTTTTTTATTCCTTCTTAGTTTGCAATACTTTTCGTGGACTGTCCCAACAAGAAAGCATTCATTGTCAAGACATACAATCTAAAACCTTTTCTATTACGATAAAATTTGTATTCTTTGGGCTGTATATTTTTCTGTCTCGTCCGAAAAAACATTTATTCTAGAGGCAAAGCTAGTGATTCCGTTCTTCCCATAAACATTATGTTTTAACGTTTTACTAACTCACCAGAAAAGCAGTTATTCCCTACCCCCATAGCAAAAATAAAGAAATTCTTACTTCTTTTCCATACATATCGACTCAATCTATTTCTTTTTGAAATGCTGGTCATGACATTTCAATTAAAATTTCATACTTTCACCAAAAATCATATTCTTAAACGAGCTGTTTTTTTTTACTTTATTTCATGTATAACTAAATTTTTATTGTTTCCTCACCTCATCAAAGTTAATAAGAACTGCCCTAATCTTATTCCTTTCCCTCATTTAGTTCGCTTTAAATTGAGATGTTTCAAAACTTCGTGTATATTTCTTTCTCTAAATTTCCAGTTTTCCCGTATCTGTCCCATCATTTTTAACTTCTGTGCCTGCTGCATTTTTTCTTTAGACGTTTAGTTTCATTGACCTTTTTTTTCGTTTCAATTAGGTTTTCATTATCGTATTTTTTATTTATTGTCTCAGCAGAAAAAGCTTTCATTCTGGAGACCTAGCGACTAAGTCCGTACTTCCACTAAACATTTTTATTTCACGTTTTACTAATTCGTAAGAAAAGCAGGTGATTTCAAACTCTCATAGTGAAAATATAGTATTTCCCTTATTTTACTTATTATATTTTTCCTTCTATTCAGTGTTGTATGATTCTTAAAACTTTGGTTTATTTTTATGAAACTTCTTTTTCTTTTTCTTAGTTTTTTTTTCTTAGTTTTTTTTTCTGATTCAACCTATCAATCTTTTCCTATCGATTTAATTGCTCTTATTTTTCCATTCGACTTTACTTTTGAACAGAAATGCATCTAAAATCTTCAGATGTATTTTAGTCTCTAAGGTTGATTCTTCCCTCTTTCAAATAAAGTCATTGTAGGATTTTAGTGTAAATGCCCCTAAATCTTTAGAACTTCCTTTTCATAGTTAGATACTAATTCCTCGAGGTTTAAATTAAAACATGAAAGAAGAGTGTTTTTGCGCTCTCTCCAGTGAACGAAGAATGTTTTTACGCTTTCCCCAAGAAGTTAACTTTGGAATCTCCCTTCTTTCTACCGGAAAATGACTATCTTGTGCGACTGTTTTCACGCGTCTACTGCTTGCTGGAAAACCTCATATGACATGAAATCACTTTGCTTAGTAGATTAAACTAAATTCTGGTTTTGAACTTTGAACGCCAACTCAAGCTTGCAAAAGCATAGTTTTCTGAGCGAACTTAAACTGTCTAAGATGACAAAAATATAAAACTGGTGACTCAATGGGACAGAGCGTTTGAACTTTGCCGTTCATTTAAGATTTAAGAGATCCGTAGTGAACCACTACAAGAGAAATAAGCAGACCCTGATTTAGTCCACTGTGTCCAAGGAAGGTAAAAAGCTAGTGTCGTAATTCAAAAGCTCATAACTCAAGCCTCCCCAGGATTCAATTTCGAACGGACGATTAGTCAGATGTCAATGCTTAGACATTGAAAAATTACTTCAGACAAATATTTTCTTACTTAAAAGTGCTTCAATTCAAAATTTGTATTACTTAATATTTCCCTTGGTCAATATTTTTTCTATCTTAAAAACTTCTAAAGGGTTGATTTTGAAAAAAAAAAAAGCGAGTTCTCCCAAAAACGTAAAATTTCCCCAGAATTGTATGAGGAACCAAAAAAATTGACGAAGCTTGAATGTTAAGTCTTTCAACCCATTTCTTTCTCTTCATGTTTCATTCCATAAACTTTCTTCAAATTCCTATATATCCAAGAATTTTGTTAAATGTCTATGTTCGACTCCCCAGAAATTTTCTGAAAATGATAATTTCTCTTTTAAAAAAAAATTCCAAAATAAGAATCCCTTCAATGAAACAAGAAATTCCTATTCAAAGCATTCCATCCCTCTTTCTACTTCAAATACTCTCCTTGTAAATCTAAGGAGCTGTTTTTGTTTTGGGGTTGTTTTTTTTAATATTCATATATATTAAAATATATATATATTTTTAATATTCATATATATATATATTAAAGTGTGTTTTACCAGCAAAAAGTGAAACAATTCTGGAAGGATGTTTGCCTTAGCTTTCACCAGAATTTCCGATGGCAGTATGCGAAATGTCCGAAATTTGCCCGTTACCGAAAAATGTACTCGAAGCGAGAACGCTCGTAAAAACAGCACATTGCATCCCCGTAAGAATAGTTAAGCTGGGTGTCGTCGATGTGAAGATAAAGGAAGGGTTAGCACTTTGTTCCTTGAATCCAGTAATTTCAGCGCGTAGCTGTAGAGTAAGGATCCCACCGAACTCGAGCGTGGAAGCGAGTGGCGAGGTGCCGGAGCATTTGCGTGACCTCGCAAGGGAGGCCACGGCGAGCATGAGTAGGTATCAGTTTGGAGAGTGGACCGAGAAGATAAGCGAATTTGCCGATGTTTTTTCCGCAGGTGAGGATGATTATGGACGAACTAACGTCGTTTTCCATAAAATAGATACGGAAAATAGTGCTCCAATTAAGCAACCGTCTAGACGTTTACCTTTAGCTAAACGAGCAGAAGTGGAAGAGATGTTAAGAAACATGGAGAAGCAAGGAGTTATAGAACCTTCATTTCGCACGTGGGCATCTCCTGTTCTTTTAGTCTCTAAGCCTGACGGTACGACTAGATTTTGTTCAGACTACAGGCGACTGAATGAAGTAACTCGTAAGGATTCCTATCCACTACCTAAGATAGATGACACTTTGGATCATTTGGCTGGATCTCAGTGGTTCTCAACGCTAGACCTAAAAAGTGGCTATTGGCAGGTGGGTATGCAACCAGATGATATAGAGAAAACTGCCTTCACGACAGGTAATGGTTTGTGGCAATTTGGGGTAATGCCTTTTGGATTGTGTAATGCGCCCGCCACATTTGAACGTTTAATGGAAACGGTTCTTTGAGGTTTACCGTTTGACATCTGCATGGTTTATCTGGATGACATAATTGTGTGTGGTACTACTTTTGCTGAGCATTTGGATAATTTGAAGTCGTTTTCACTAGCCTCCGTGAAGCTGGATTAAAATTGAATCCGAAAAATGTAGATGTTTGCAAAAGAAAGTGAAGTACCTCGGACATGTAATTTCTGCAGATGGCATAGGGACAGATCCTGAAAAAGATTGTAGCAGTCAAAGAATGGCCACCGCCGACGAATGTTCGGGAGGTGAGAAGTTTCCTTGGGTTATGTTCCTATTACCGGAAATTTATCAGAGGTTTTTCGCAGATAGCCCGACCATTGCAACGGTTAACTGAGGCGAAAATTCCCTTTGAGTGGAATGAAGAGTGTCAACGAGCCTTTGCGATACTAAAGGAAGCTCTGATATCAGCGCCGGTACGGGCTTATCCCAAAGCGGAATTATCATTCATCCTGGATGTCGATGCTAGTGAAACTGGAGTAGGTGAAGTTTTATCTCAGGTACAGAATGAACAGAAAAAAGTCATAGCATACTTTAGTAAATCTCTTTCTAAGCCGGAACGGAACTACTGTGTTACAAGAAAAGAATTATTGGCTATGGTAAAAGGTATAGAACATTTCCATCATTATTTGGTCGGTACAAAATTCCTGTTGCGAACCGATCATGGCGCTTTGCGTTGGCTGTTTAATTTTAGAAATCCGGAGGGACAGGTAGCCAGGTGGATAGAACGTTTACAAGCTTATGATTTCCAGGTACAACATCGGAAGGGGAATGCACATAAGAATTCAGATGCTTTGTCGAGAAGACCCTGTCCGCCGCAATGCAAATCCTGCCTACGCGCAGAGAGCAATGATCTGCAGCCGGGTACCCAAGCGGTGCGCCAGGCGATAATTCCCCCGACCCCGACTGTACGAGATCCGCTGAGTCCGGATGAGATGCAAAAAGCGCAGGAAGCTGACGAAGATGTTGAACGACTGGTCCGATTGAAGCAAGAGTCTTCCGACCATCCTGCGTGGGCGACTGTCGCAGCGTACGGACAGATTTTGAAAAGTTATTGGGCGAAATGGGATTCTCTTGTGGTTAGAGATGGAATTTTGTACAGAGAATTGGAAAATTCTAGGAATGATTCGCGACAAATTCAATTGGTGGTTCCAAGATCTTTGGTGAAAGATGTTTTGAAACAAATGCATGATAGCCCGACTGGTGGACATTTTGGTGTCAGAAAAGCTCTCACAAAAGTCCGGGAACGATTTTACTGGGTATATTGTAGGACGGATGTAAAGGATTGGTGCAGACAGTGTCACTTATGCGTGTCCAAGAAGTGCCCAATGACACGATGTCGCGGCCGAATGCAAGTGTATAATGTGGGAGCACCGTTCGAAAGGGTAGCCATTGATGTAATGGGACCGTTTCCTAAGTCGGAGGATGATAACATATATCTGTTGCTGGTTATGGATTATTTCACCAAATGGCCGGTGGTCTTTCCTATGGAAAGTCAGGAAGCACTTGCTGTTGCGGAAGTTCTTGTCAGTAGATTGGTGAGCTCTCATGGGGTTCCTCTTGAATTGCATTCCGACCAGGGGCGTAACTTTGAGTCTAGAGTGTTCCAAGAAATGTGTAATTTACTTGGCATTAAAAAGACTCGAACTACGCCACTTCATCCTCAGAGTGACGGAATGTGTGAAAGGTTCATACGCACCTTGGGACAGCAGCTTTCATTATTTGTTAGTGATAACCAGAAAGATTGGGACAGGCTTGTTCCGCTATTTTTGTTGGCGTACCGAGCTGCGGTGCATGAAACCACAGGGAATACCCCGAGTATGATGTTGTATGGGCGAGAATTACGTCTCCCCTGTGATTATGTTTGGAAGGCCGGAACCAATCACCCAGGATTCTACCACATGTGTTACAGAGCTTACCAGAAGATTGGAGAAGGTACATAATTTTGCTAGGAGGAATATTCGGATAGCTGCTGAACGAATGAAGACCAGATATGACGCGCAGGCTGCAGAGAAAGTGTTTAAGGAGGAAGACTTGGTGTGGCTCTATAACCCACGTAGGCGAAAGGGAAAGTCACCCAAATTGCGGCACCCGTGGGAAGGTCCTTATGTAGTATAGAAAAGAATAAACGATGTTCTTTACAAGGTTCAATACAATAATAGACCAGTTAGAGTTATACACCTCGATAGGCTTGGACCGTACAGGGCAGGAAATACCGAATCATAAACATTTGAAGGATGAGTGTCTCAGGTAATAGGTTAGTTTCCCGTTGGTTGACTTAGTGATGTAAAAGGATGAGAAGCAGAGAGCCTGAGAGCATGAAATGAGTTTGTTGGTTGTAATAATTTTGTATAGTGTACTCTGTGTTGTGTTCTATTGGTGGAAATATTTTAATATTCCAATATGTCGTGTGACGTGGTTGTAGAACTATATAATGTAAATTAATTATGTAGTTTCGTATTTGTGTACTGCCCTGGGGCGTGGCAGTGTAAAAAATTATGCAGGTCGGTATGAAATGTGGGCGTTCCCTGTGATTCGTTAGAAAAGGGGGAGTGCCAAAGACCAATTCAAGGCGATTGTTTTTAGTAAGGGTAGAGACAATGATAGGCATCATGGAAGAGGGGTACTGATAGGTTCTTATCTAGGGTAGGCAGTTCCGGGTGGAGGAATCGCTGCGAATCACAGGTAGCTTATATGCACTCGGGACGAGTTGCATTTTAAGAAGGGGCAATGTGACGACCTCCCCTCGCATAATTAATTGGCGAGAGGCGTATTTAATTAACGGTAATTGAAACTTGATTGGGGGTTTTAATTAACAGAGAGTTATAATTTAAACACTTGCGAGGGGCGGTATATTGAGAAAAGATCTTCTAAAACTTTGAATTCAATGGCGAGTTGCAGGTGTTTGCCACGAGAACAAAGAGCCCATAAACGGAAATGGGACGGGTCAGAGTTTAAAAGCTATTTCCCATGACTCAAAAGTGCTTGGACGGCAAAGGCTTTGAAGCTTTTGTCTGTGCCGCGCGCGAAACAATGGAAGCTCTTAGACTTGAAAAGCGGTTTATAATAAAAATGTCGCGGTTTCAAGTGTTGGAATTCACCGCTTGCATATTTCTTGGAGAGGGGAGATTGTTGTTGAGGACAGATCCCGTTTGATATCCGAGAGAACTGGGCCTCGATTTTGCCTCGTGCTATAAAGATGCTTGCCGTCCGTCTGCGTGCTCTTGCAATTCTGAGCATAAGAAGTGAAGCCGGCTGAAAAGCATAAGCTGATGAATAATAACCACCAGATTTACCTAAAAACTTTCTGATCCTCTCCGGACTACGGATACCTGTCCTAAGGAGCGATTTTAGGTGAAAAGTCGACAGAAATATAATAATTACGGAATATCGCCTCACTCATGCAGAGCGGAGAAGAGAAACGCCAACATCGGAAGGAGAACCACGGAGGAGCCGAACCTTCTGCAGAGCAGAGCCTCTTCGCAAAGAAAGCGGGGAGAGAACTTTTGTGCGTGTATCTGAGTACGTGCGTTCAGCGACTAGGGATGATGTCGTTTTGACGAAGAGACCGTAAGCAACGCGGCATGCAACAAGGAAAAGAGCTACACGTAGTGCCAACATATTAGTGAATGTGAGTGAGTGTTGTGTTGTTTTCTGGGTGTCATACTGGGGATACTCAAGGACCTATGTAAGTACTTTTTACCTGTATTGTTTGCGGGTCATTGTGATCGAACAGACTTTTCGTTAGGACATATTTTCTGAAACACCGAAGAAGGCCAAAGCTAGCCGGAAACTATAGCTTTTAAATTAGATGAAGAATCCGGTGTAATTTATGCATGTATCCATTAAATCCCTGTTTTAATTGTTATACTGTGCCTTAATTGGTTTATTGGTGTACTGTGTCGGTTAATTGCCTAACGAGGTATTGCCGGATTCAGTGATTCGAATCGCCGTCTGGAAGTATTTGGGCATCCTGACAACTAAGACCCAAAGGACGCAACAATATTTTAGCAGAACAACGCCATACCGAATGTTGCAGCGAAAAAGCTGCGTTCTCAGGGATAACAACGTTCCTCTTCTGCAATGGTCGACTAGTTCGCAGTTTTTAACACTCACATAACATCTCTGAGATATGCTCAAACGATAGCGGCAACGGTACAACCGGCCACCAGCAACCCTTGATGATCTTTTCCAGCTTCCAAATTTGTATTCACACAGTGTTTGATTCAATGCTCCAACTCGTCGTACAGCAGGCGATACAAGCTAGAGGTCACCACACTCACTGCAAGGTGAACAGCGAAATTTCAAACAAACCTGCACCCACTGTTATTCCGGAAAAAGCACATCAGAACAGGTACCTTCGTTAGTAAGAGAACAGCCGTAGTCCTGCTATCGTCAATGTTTCCCCAAGGGAAAAACCATTACTTTTCATAAGTGAAAAATTTCGGACAATACGACCACAATTCTCCTATTGCCAGTCCAGAGCAATATCTCAAACGCATGACAGAATGGACTCGATATATGCGAAAAGCGGTTGAATCTATTTTTCAGTGAATTATCACGTTCCGAACATGTGTGACATTCGATCTTTGAAGTTTCCTTACATGAATGTGAAGAATATATGCAGATATCTAATAACTTATAATAAATATATTTCGCTTCCATCGCATTCATACGGAGGAGTTTACTGCGAGCTATAGCAGCACGCTATCACAGCTTTAAGTATTTTTACACAATCTATATGCAACTGATGTGATTCAATTTTATTATGAAAAATCAAATATCGGTATATATAGGGATCCTACGATGTTACAATCGGAAATCATTTGTAATTTCGTTTATAGTTGCCACTATTTTTTCGGATCAAAAAAAGCATATTATATAGAACTGTAAGTACAACATAAAAATTTAAAATTTGGCCCCATTGTTTCAGACGCATCACACCTTCGGGAATTATTTGTGGCTCATACACAATGAAGTGGTTATCTTGTGCAATGTGTGAACCACAAGTAATTCCTTCAGGCGTGATCTATCTGAAACTTCGGAGCCAAATTTCATTAATTATGCATATGAATTGTAGGAGAAAACAGGCTTTCATTTCATTAGGAATCCTTGTGTGCACCAAGTCTCACTGGGAAACATTTGTTTTCCCGAAAACTTAGTGTTCCGCTTTTTTTGTGAATTTGTATACGTATTTACATGTAAGAAGTTTATATATGACCATGAGAAAATTTAAGTTATACTTCCAACTGCAGCTCGATCTCCGAGAACCATTGTAATTTAGTGTGATTTCAAATTTGCCTATACATACCAGCACGCTAGTTCTTGTTATACTGCATTCAATATCAAAACTTTCCGTGTAGTATCTGGCAATTCGCAGTTATAAATTTTTTTAAAAGATGCGCAAAAAGCTGGTTCTTAATTAAATAAATGCTAACTTCTGTCTCAGTTTAAAAAAATGATTGCTTTGTAGCAATTGAATTAAATCTGCAATCTGTGACTCTTGTAAAAGAATGTTCTCACTATTTCACATCAAATGGCTATTTTTACCTTTAATCACATTTTCTGCATCTACCCATTTATTATCACAAGATGATAGACTCAATGGGTGAGAATCACGAATGTTTCAAACTTTGTTATTCTTGTGTGAGTGTGCAATAATTTCACGCTACAAACGTGTGAGATACTGTAGTCAGTTACATTATATGAGCCGTCTGTCAATACAGCCGAAGAATGATGACTTCTGACAAAACAGTCATAATGAGAAGCAAAGGACAAAAATACTGGTCATAAGCCAAGCTCCGATTAAACGTCACTGGCTATGTCACTGCTTGCCGTCATGGCAGCGCAAACCTCCAATTGTCATCTTTGTTTATGACATAACACGATCGCTGTTAGAACGCTTTGAAACTTCGAGTGGGAAGAGATATTTTTTATTCGAAAGCGGGTGTGTATCGTTTATACGTGTGTGTAGGTAATACATAAAATGTTAGGAAACTTTAAAATTTCGTGGGGTTTTGTTTATGGCATAATATTATGTTGTGATAAAGCGTGGATATCGCTATTAAATTTAGAAAGCTTAAAAAATATTTCCAGGTAAATCCAACTATTTGAGTCGTGAACTAATATTTAAATAAGTTTTCAGGGACGTGCTTTGTGAAAAGTGTACCAGAGAATTTAATGAAGAGAAAGCGACGCTGAAAACTTATCAAAAGTAACTAATTCCAAAATTTTTGCACACTGCGCAGGTGCTGCCCCTAGGATTTGCAATCGCTCTAAATGTCGCTCTAGTCGTGAGTCAGGCTTTAATATACAAATTTGTGTCTACGTTTTCTGACTAATTTGTTCTTTTTCAAGAAAATTCGGCCTAGAAATGAAGGAAGAAATTCAGACAGCCCAGATCTCGCGTAGCGACCAATGATATTACATTAAAATTGAAATTTGCCGGAAAATGCCTCTTCCAAAATTCATAACGTTTTATGTGAAGTTTGTGGGGTCAGTGTAGCAAATCGTAGCACAGTTTCATGTCGGGTTTCTCATGTCCGCCAGGGTTGGGTAAGCATCAAAGACAACCCAAGAAGCGACCGCTGATAAAAGGCAACGGACAACACTTCGATGGTGATCGTCAACAGAATTTTTGAAGAAGATCGACGGTAAACATATGAAGTGATTGCATGTAAACAAACGTGTGTACTGCTTACGTTTTAAGAATTCTAACTGTCAAATTACAGAAAACAAAAGTTGCTGCCAGATGGGTTCAGCAGAAGCTGAGAGAAGAGCAGCAAGCAGTTCGCAAAGGGGTCGCAGAAGAATTGTTTCAGCGGTACGAGACCTTAGGCCAGCCCTTTTTGGACAGACTCGTTGCTATAGGCGAAACCTGGGTACGAGATTTTGAATCAGAACTGAAATCCCAAGCCGCTCAGCAGAAACATCCAGAATCACCTCGCGAGAAAAACTTTCGCCGCCATCAATCAAAGGTTAAGCTGATAATGATTATGTCCTATGGCAAGGTTGGATTAATACCAATAGACGGAGTGCCCGAGGGGAGCATTGTAACGACTGAATAATACAGAGAGTTTCTACAAAATGTTTTTCGCCAAAATATTCGCCAAAGAAGGCCCGACATGCTGGAAGCTGGTGTCATCAGTTAGCATGATAAAGCGAGGCCCCATGTTGCCCGCATAGTAAGAGATCTGGAAATGTGTGGATGGGAACTGCTTTCCCTAGCCGTACGAACCTCATATGAGCCCACCAGACTATGTGTTGTATGCAAAACTGAAGAAGCCAATCCGCGGAAAACGGTTCAGGATGTTTCTAATGAGGTGGCCCGAGTAATTCGACGCCTCAACAATGGAAACTGGAATACCAGGGTTTTCCAAGCGTTGGGAAGTTGTCATGTTGAAACATTAATATTACTTCGAAGGTCTCTAAAGGTATTTTGTGAAATAAATTATTTTTTAAGAGATTACCCACAATGTGCAAAACTTTTAAAATGGCCCTCATATGTACAAAACTTTTTAAATGACGAAACGTTTAAAGACTCTCGTAACAAAAGGAGAGCTAACAAGTGAAACAACAGTGGATTTTTGCTTTCTTGAGTAATCAGAGAAGAATAACGAATCTTTGGATACGGAGTGGTGAGTTTAACATCGTTGATGAAACGGATCTTACGATTCCGTGCACCGAAAAGGTACAGTTGTTCAAGATTAACTGGAGAAAAGCGGAGCGTTGAAGCTAAATAAGGAATACAAACTGACGTTCTCGAATGAAAAATGCTCTAAATCCTGACTTCATGCACAGTGTTTAGTTCTGTCTTACAAAATGGGATCGTTTTTCTTAATGACATTTAATACTATTAAGATTAAGATGTGGAGTGCATGCGAACCTAAACAGTAATAAGTAGGGCAAAGATATTTGTAAGCATGAGAAATAACGAAATTTATAGAAAAGTACAGTGGAAGTCATAGAGCTATTGTGACATTACAGGATCTTAATATTATTTAAATTCCTATGTATGATTATAGCTGATGCTAGTGGTTGAACCGAGATTTCAATACAAGCTCAGTTTTCTGTGGTGAGGGTCATTAAATAAGGACGATGTAGAGCGGAAGCAAAGGAAGAAGCCCTTTTGAAACTCTTCCCATAAGACGTGTAGCCAGCATCGGTCGACCACGAAAGTGAAACGTGAAGGGCGCCGTGATATCGTCAATGTTTGCTAAGGCAACTAAAGTATTGTGGTTGTTTTGAAATGACCGTAGTTAACTGAGGATAAAATGAAAAATAATGGATCGGATACAGGACAGAGATTTTGAGTTAGCGGGTTAAAGAGAAAAGGAAGGATAAAAGTACTTCGGAAATAACCACGAATTTACGAAATAAAAACGGAAGACAAATTCTCACGTATAGATATACCAATTAGGAATTCGAAAGGAAATAGCACACCAACGTTAAGTACGAAATTAAAATATAAGGAACTATTGGAAGAGATAACACAAATGTCGAAACAAATAATGAATATTGAAAGTTCAGATCAGGAGCAACAGCCTTTTGTAAAAAGAGAAAACATTACGGAAGAAGAGAATGAGAAAATGTATGCAAATGAAATTGGAAACTGAGGCTTGGAAAAATACGTTCGGGAGATTGAAAGACAAAATAAACGATGCAGTAACGAATAAGCAAGAACAATACCACTTATTAGCCCGCTAAAAGAAAACAATGATTGAAAAACGACACAACTGTACATATTCGTCTTTGGTCTAGAATTCTCAAAATTAAAAAGCAAACAGTCAATGGGTGATAAATTGGTTTCAATGGAAGCACCTTCTTTCAGTCAGCTGACCGATCGTGTTCCTCTGCATCTTCTTTGCTTTAAGGTGACAGATACGAAGTCAGTTACGACACTGACTTGCAAGTCTGTCACAAACAAAACAGCAGATGCTTTAATTCTAATTATATATTTTTTGAGATTTATACTGCAAATTTGGCAGACGATGTGAGCCATTATACTATGCCTGTGTTTTATCATGTTATTTTTCTTCAAAATGCGTCTTTATTTTTACCAATTTTCCATCTCAAAAGCCTGCAATTGTTGTTTCCCTGTGTTGGAAATGTGAATGCATGTTAATATTTGAAATAAAATATTTCTAGTCGCTTGTTTCCAATGACGGAATAGGAGCTCACTAGGTGTTCAAGATGATCCCACTTTCAGATCGGTTAAAAAACTGTCAAAAATGTTTAAGAGTAAAGATAAAAAAATTATGAATTACCTCGTAAGCTTCCTCTGGTCACGGCTGTGAAAATATAAAGTACCTCAATTTCTATATCAGCAATTTTATTACAGCACAAAGAGCACAGACATTTTATAGACAAGTAAAAATACCACATTTTTGTATTTCATAACTGCAGTTGAAAAACATATCGAAACAATGACTCCGTAAAATTAAGTTACAAGTAGTGGATTATTATAAGGCCATACTTACTACCTTTGCCCTCACTGACCTATAGTGATTACTGATCTGCTGGTTGTTGGACTTGCTGCCATCTTTTGGCAGTTGTGAAAGGTAAAATCATGTATCTTCTACCCAAAAATAAACCGCTGAGCTTCAATAACCTTACCTTTCTCCTAATAACTTGGAAACACCTCTCACCAGCATCCGGTGAAAGGCAGAATTAAATAATTGTAGTGGTTTGGACTTTATGGTTCAATCTCGCAGAAGATATTCGATTTAAAAATCATGTAGTTTATCTTATTTTGCAGTCATATAATATGGAATCTAAAGTGCTACATAATTACATAAAAGTAATTATTGTGTTTGTTCTTGACTCATGAAAGTGCTCTATAAACTATTGCATAAAAATCTGTTCCCCGACGTTACCCAGATCATTAGGTGTATCTCAATTAAACAAAACAAAGCCTTGGGATCTTTTTTCGCCAGATATGATATTTTTACCCCACTCCACATATTTTCGGGTAACAACATATTTTCAAATTATGCATGTTCTTACGGATTTGTGCTATTTTATTTGTAAAAGCACAAAAGAATGTGAACTGTAGTAGCAAATCATTATTAACATCTTAGAGCAGTTAGTCTCGCACGATCCTCAATTACGTACACGAGTATAACTTTGAGATGCCTTTGTGAACAACTTATTGCAGCAGATTCATCAGTGTGCGCAGCGTAGGCAGCTGCAATATAGGAAAGAGTCAGGATTTAAGCGTCTTTGAAAACGGCACGATAGTGAGTTCTAGGAAAGTACGACTTCTATCATGCCGTTTTTAAAGACCTAGCCAGTTATAATATAGGAAAGAGTAAGGATTTAAGCGTCTTTGAAACGGCATGATAGTGAATTCTTATCTTATACCTTAGCGGCTAAGCAAGATCGACTTTATGGAGGATATACAATGATCGGCGCACAGACAACAACAAAATAAGTAGATGACTTCCTTGGAGAGTAAGTGACTGATCGATGTTCAAGGGCAACGGCAGGTGAAGGGAACTGTACAAAGTAACGAACAAGAACTACTGCGACAAATTGGTGCGCAGAACAACTACGATATTGAGGAACAGAAAAACTGCGGTATTGAGGACAGAATTTCAGCATACCCACTTTGCCGCAGAGTATCCAGAACGGACAGACCGCTGATTTTTGTACTACTCGTCTCTGTTAAACACCGACATATTCGTCTGCAATAGAAGTGCGAGCACCGACATATTCGTATGCAATAGGAGTGCGAGCACCGACACTTTACACTTGAGGACTGAAATACGTTTGGATGGTCCAACGAATCGCAAATTCAGTAAATAAATGCCGACACGTGGGTTAGAATGTGATGCTAATAGCTGGATTCGATGCATTCCGTCTGCCATTTGTTCAATATATAAACCATAGAACGCTATGTAATGGCCTGTGATCTCTTTTGCGGCAGTGTATTGTGATGTCCTAATACTTTTTAACAGCATTTAGATGACAAGAGAATTTTTAGCAAGACCGAAGACCAGGTCCACTTTTATACGGTATTTGCATAGTGTTTCCTCATGGAGAAGGCTATTTGGAATAGGAAAATGCGCCATTCCACAAGGCTCATATAAATGAATAGTGATATCAGGAGCATGGCAGTTACCTGTTGTGAAATGAAACGGACAATGACTTAATAATTTGCAATTCACAGATTCTGGGATTAGTTTGAACCCTTGCTTTTTATGACTTCAAAACTTTTTTTTGAACTTGAACATCCTCACGCGTCGGAGTAGATAATATGCTGATTTTTCGCATATTTTTCTACAGAATTTGAACTTTCTACACACACCCTCTACTCTTGTTTAAAACAATCGATAATAATTTCACGTTACTGTAAGCTTCTTTCGGAAGTTGTCATATTGGCTGCAATTCACGGATATAACACGAAATTTCAGCATCGCTGTTTGACTCATAACACTGCGGCGTTTACCCTTAAAGTCAACAATTTCAAGGATAAGTAGAG
Source organism: Macrothele yani (assembly GCA_039090855.1). Lineage (NCBI taxonomy): Eukaryota > Metazoa > Arthropoda > Arachnida > Araneae > Macrothelidae > Macrothele > Macrothele yani. Next base: position 69,590,474 of record CM077034.1, on the reverse strand, counting down.
CATATAGGGGCTTCGTATGTTTTTATTATGAGTATAGTACCATATATAACTATTTAATTTGAGAAAAACATAGAAGAAACCTAAGTGAGTTACAGATGCATGTTCTTTTTCACACAAATTGAAAATAAAACGATTATTTGTAAAACTGCGAGTTTAGCACCAAACAGTTCGGTTTAATAGCTAGTTCGTAAAAAACCCTAAGCAATTACACAAAGTGGGTTCAGTGTGTTGAAAAATATAATGCAGAAAATATTTATTCTCAGAAATAAATTTTAATCGAATGACATTTTACACCACTCCAGAAAATGCGTTTAAAAAAAAAAGAGGCATTTTCTCTCAGTTACCAACCCTTACGTAAGAATGAAAGACTCATACAAAGACCTCACATCAGTCTTTCACAGACTTAGATAAATTGACCTGATATCAATCAGATTGCAATCCGTAATAATCTGACAAAAATAAGCTAAGCTTACAGATTTTGTTTATTTTAAAAATGTTATTTGTTATTTGTTGACAGTTGATTTACATAATAAAATTATTGTAAGGCATCACTTAATCAATTACAGAGCATTCATCATAATATTGCACACAAGGGTGAAAACAGTGCGATCACCTCCCAAATATGATGTCTTGTACGTGTCGCCAAAACATCTCTTCCCGGGCGCCGAGGGGCATGGTCTATAACAAGCTTTCTAAAAGTGTCTCGCATTATCTGATATCCATATGTTACCCCATCGTATGTTCTAATTGTTATACGATACGTGAATAACCTGCCAAATATCGGATATGCTGTTCCAATTCAAATCATTGACGCTTCAGTGATTTGATGCCCGGGGAATTCGGATGCCACTGCAGCATCTAGATATTTCCTTCATATTTCGGGAACTGTTCCCGAACAATTTTGGAAGTGTGGCAACGCGCATTTTCCTGCTAAACAGAGGCACCACTAGAGGGTAATACGTCGTCATGAAAGCACGTGTCTGCATTGAAAAGATGTTGTTTAGATAGGTGGTGGATATCATGCTTCTTATTAATGAATGAATGGACACCGGGTTTCCCTACGAAACATTTCCCAGAGCATTAAACTCCTTCCACAGGGTTGTTTGCTCTCGAAGGTGCATCTTGGTGCCAACAGTTGCCCAGTAAAATGAAACACACATACTCCGTCATTTATTAGTGCAACAAAAAACTATTAGTTAAACATGTGACTATATTACTCGAATGCTTTTTACGATACAGGGAAATCCATTGAATTTCACAGGAACAAAAGCCCCAAAAACTCAAAAGTTTCGCTTGTAACTGGGCCCTTTCTTGCACGGCTAAAATTTTGTAATATTTTCTTAAGTAGAAATGTATACCCAAAGATGAAAAATTGCATATTAAAAAAAATAATTGTAAATTACAGCATAATATTTATTGTTCACAAAAAGTTAAATATAATTACATTAAAAATCAACAGTGTGCCTTCCACAAAGTTGAGACCTGCTATTAAATTGTGCGATATGCATACTGCCAAGATCAGTGGACACAAAAATTTTTAAGGCTTATTTTCAGAATTGGAAGGGAGCAGTACCTACGTTTCTTTCGAAAGTTTTCTTTGTTCGAAGATCTGAACTAAGTGGCCCAAATCACTGTAAATTTCAAAACTATCGCATGGGTAGAGCAAATTTCAATTCCATTCTGAAAATGTATAAAATTATTGAAAAAATATAGCAGCGGTATTGCAGGTACTGATGCTTTCTAATCCTGAATTAAGTCGTAAAATCGTAAAATACTTGTTATTCCCTTAACCTCATCTGTTACATATCGCGCTATGTGTTAGCGGGTCTCAATATTGACCAATGAAAAATTATTGATTTTTACTATCATTACTACGTTTTAGTAAATAATAACAAGCGACGCAGTAATTTAGGGGCATCCCCGTTGGAGCAATGGTGGCCCAAGTGTGTCAGGGTACGAATCCCTTGAGGAATGGATGTTGTGTTTGTCGCTTCGCCCTGGGTCTCACCCTTCCCTGGGAACAGTGACCCTAAATTAAGGACAAGTGTTTAATTAAGGACACGATTTTCATTTCATTCGCATTTTATTATCCCATCGAGTTGCTGACAGTGGTCTTCAACCCTCAACCAAAAAAAAAAAAAAAAAAAAAAAATTAAGGTTCTTTCAACGATTTACAAATTTTTATTTTTGGGAATGCATTAATTGAGAAGAAAATGCCTACGGGATTTTTTACTATTGAAAATGTAGTGCAGAGTTTTTAGGTGGAACACCTTGAAGCAGAAATGTATAATTTACAGATTTCAGAAATTTTTTAATGCTGCGGCAAATATTCAAAATTTTGTATCCACTGATATGCAAATAGGACGATTTTTATTTCAGAGTCTTTGTTTTTAAATTCTATGATTTCTTCTAATTTGTTTTAAAGAGCAGTTTCAATGGCCATTTTATTGCAAGTTTCGAAAGGAAATGGATCAATCTGTAAAAATAATGCCGGACGTCTCTGTTGTGCCCCAAAATTTCATCTATAATGTTAATATTAATATGAATTTGAGTTCAATTTGTGGAGATCATACGCATATTTACGATTATGTAACCCAGGATTGGGGAACCTGAGGCCTTAGGGCCGCATGCGGACTTCTAGGCTCTCTGTGTGAATCCAAATTTTGCAGAAAATAACCTTTTTTTCTTAATAACATGCTTTTATTCTTCTTTCATTATTTTTATTTTAATCTTAAAATGACCGCATTTAAAATACTACTGAGGTATTCAGTGGGAATTTCCCGAATCATTCTATCCAGAGTGCGTTAACTAATGCAGGTACAGGTGTTAGTAAAAATGTTATCCTTACGAGAACAGATATTTAAATTTTATGAAGTACAGAATCAACAATGTGAATTATTGACAGATTTCTATAGACATGTTGCATTCCTGTGTGATGGTAGTCCAGTCAGTTTTAGTCATGGACTACCAACAGCATTGAGGCATACTTTGTTTTAAGTACATGCTTTGCCCTAATTTATAAATCTAATTTCAAAATACGCTAGGCATGTTGTTTGCTCAACATCTGTAATATTTTCTTTCCCTAACTACAAAACAGCTTCCGCATGTGAAAGAGAAAATCTATGTCAAGATTATTTAAATTTCCATAGGAAGCCATTTCTTCAATCAGCTAAGCGTTTCAGTTTTTAACACAAGGTCCTTCACAGAGGAAATGAAAGTTTCAAGCTGCAGTTTTAACAAAGAAATTGCGCTGCGGAATATCTGGAAGGCGAATACAAGGTAAACTCATTATGTGGATAAATGGCACTGATTTATACTATTGGAAATTATTTTCAAAACATTTTCTGGATCATAAATACATTTTTACTAATTTTGTTGCAAAAAGTTCAGATAAAATTGTAAAATCCTTTAGTTATGGTAAAAATATCCAATACTTTACTTAAATCATAAAAAAAATGTTTTAGAAAGACATTTTCAATTGGAAACATCAAATTCCATGCAGACTAATGTTATTATCAGCAACATCTTGGCTTAAAGATATTTCGAAATAAAATATAAGCCAAAAGATGAATTTACTCCGTCTATAAGGACAATATCAGTTCCTAATGGAGAAATGGGAGATCTTTTCCAGCAATTTATTTTATTCAATCAACCGTAATAATAGGTATGAGTATGAAAATAAAAGTGGATCTAAAATGCGTACAGATTTACTAAGAAAAAATAAAAAGGAGCCTTTGTAGCCTTTGTATAACTAGTAATTATTTTCGAAAAAGCTTTTTTCCAAGTTTGACTGATGACTGTCAGCACTTGGATTTCAAAAAGTCTATAGTAATCCATATATGACACAGATCATCAAAATATGTTATAGCTTCAATGCTACCCACGACATGAAGCGTCAGCTCACTAGTCTTTACGATATTTGATAATACCGCGGATTTAAACAAAAATCCTTTTAGGCACTTATTTTTAAAAAGTGAATCTAATTCTTCACTCAGCAACTATTCATTGATGAACGCAGTAGATTCGTTTTTTGTTCTACTAGTATTCTACACATGCCTCTCAGCTGAAATGTGCTAACTAAAAAGAACGTCAATTCTGAAAGCAACTGTTTTTCTGAAGAGTAATGTTAAAATGTCCGTAAAAAAATGCCGTGAAGTAAAAATTCATAACAGTGTTGTAAAAAATATAAACATTATCTTTTTAACACAAATTCGGAAATGTTCAGACCATTTGAATTTTACTAAGTTTAAAGTGATTGTGATGTCCTTAACCCATGTTACTTCCAGGACACATGAGTTACTGTTTTTATCTGTTCTTGTTACACTAAGCATTCACCTCTTCGTGTTACTTCTAGTTGTCTGCAGGTCTCTGTAATTTTTGTTTAGGTAAAGGCATGTGATCAGTAACCAGGAAATGGAAAGTTTAATTGGTTAAACACATAAAGATAAGTAGATGAACTGCTCTTCAAAATAAGGAATTATATAAATATTGCTCTCTACTAAAAATATTTAGGCATCGATAAATCTGTTCAGCAATTGTAATTCCAAGAGAGAAAAAAAGAGAATTCTCAAATTTACAGTAATGTCTTGTAATAAAGCTTTATATATAATACTTTTAAAAAAATTGTTAAAAAACCAACAAAAATATTTTTTTGTAAAATGATCTCTTCCTGTCCGATAGTAGAGATATTAATGGACTGCCAAGTGAAAATAGATTTAAGCACTAATTCTGTATCTAAGCAAACAGAGGATATCAATTCATCTAACTGTGCAGATTTTCAATTGCAATTTTTATTGTAAAGATTTATAGAATAATTGCATTTTAAAAAGAAAACAAATAATGCCACAGAAACGCTATTCTAGCTCTATTAAACGGCTTACGTGTACTTTGACTGATTGTTGTCCAAACCACCGAAAACAGTGCGTTTTCTCCCCTCATGAATATCTTAGTCATGAGGTCAGATCAGTAGGTGATAAAATAACCACCTATATTCCCTTATGGTTCCACAGTCAAAAGCCCATACACTCCTGATTCATGCTAGCTTCAAGGTCGGACTCTCGAATACGAAATTCCCCACCCGGGGTGTGATTCTGACCTCCCCCAGGCACCACTCGCCGGGCACACACATTGCAAACCGTCACACCAAAACTTAAATGCCCACACTTTCACAGAAAAACTTTAAAACAAATAAATAAATAAAAGGCACACACCCTGTCGCACCCCCAGGAATTCACAACCGAAAAAAATGACGAATTTACGGTAATAACAAAACAAAGAATTGTTTCCCTTTCCAATTGCCAACAGAGCTGGTTTGGAAGGATGTGACGTTCTGAAGCAGTCGGGACTTCACAAAAATAACAACAAAACATTACTGACATAAGAAATAAGTAGAAAAACATACAAGACATCTGGAGTGAGGCTGCTCGAAACGTAAGCTACTCCCATATAACGTCTCATAAATTCACTTCATTGGAGGCAACCGGTCATGTGAGACACGCTTTGCCACCCGTTGGCGTCGTCCACTAGAATATCAATGGCTCATGTTTGGATCGATGAAACCCAGTATCATCATGAAATAGCAGGGAATACTAAAAATAAAAGAAAATGTTTTGTATTGGTTTATTCCAGGAATGATTCTTTTCTTTTCGCTACCTTAATATTGAATCCTACTTTATCTTCAACAAGGTTTTGTTATTTTTTTTGCTGGCTCACATTTCGAGTTAAAATGAATTTAACAGGTGCTCATTCGCAGAGTTTTTATTTCTGTATTACATTATACAAGAAGTTCGAATGGAAATTGTGCCTTAAATTTACTTCAAAATTCGCTATAGTTTCAAGAAATTCCTATTTTTACGGCATTAAGTGAATGTAGGTCACTTGAAAACGCTATGCTTTGAAAAATTTTGTTCAGAACGCTGAACATTTTTTCTGTTAAACACGTTAGTTCCGAAGGTTTGCATGTTTTTGCGAAAACATTTAAATACAATATTTTGAAACTTTTAGCCATAAGTTATAAAATTAAATACCCCCAAAATATATATTTGGTAGTGGCCAAAAAGAAAAATTGTGTTATTGTTCCGTATTCAGTTCAAGGAATTCTAACACTAACTATTGGTGGCAGCACGTCAGAACACGTAGTTTTCATTGGATTGAATTGGATGATGTAATAGAGGAAGAACGTATGCAAATAAACCCTATTATATATTAAATTTCCTTGCTGTGTCCTCGTCTGAGTCTCAAAATTACCAAACCGCGGTTTATAAATCCTAAAATCTACAATTTCAAACCTAAATAAACGCGTTGGCAAACGACTGGCAGAAATACACTTAGCACATCGACTTTGCTTGAAGTACTTGGTGGCCTGTTACAGTAATTCAACCAAAATAATTTGATTTGCAATTGATATTGAACTTGGGCAGCAGGAGCTATGTTTAAAAATGTTAAAGAAAAAATAATAAAGGAAACGTACCATGGAATATATCAACAAACATTGAGTTAAAAAAAATTAAGAAAACAACTCCTTGATTTCATGGTTGTGCAACAGCGTGGAGGATTAAAAACAAAGTACAAAAAGCATTGAATTTATGGTTTGGTATAAAATATGACTTAAGTCTTTTCAAGTAATATCATTTTTAGTGACAAATTATGTTTTTTTACAGTTTATTATTGATACAGTAAATTATATAAAATATGTTTCAAACTAATTGTTAATTTTTGTCTGTTTAACATATATGCGTCTTGTGCCCCGCGACAGTCATTTGTACGCGGCTGACTTTCACTTAAGAATAACGAAGCCACTGCTTTATTGTCTTGAACGCGAAATCATACTTTACATTAGTGTTTTCGTAACACTGCCCGCATTGATGGTTCCTTGTCCGTATTTTTTGGCAATAATTTTCAGACATTTAAAGAAATTGCTGATTCACTCAACTGTTAATGGTAAAACAACAAAACAATGCCTCCACAGCTACAATTTTAAATCAGGGTCTTTCGTTATCTTGCCAAAATGCGATACTTTTCATGTTTATGCTTCACAGATTCCAGCATAGAATATAACTCAATCAGTTTCTCCACCGGAACGCTGATTAATAGAAGATTCAAAATGTAACAGCACATTATGGAAAGACTTATTTACTGGCACGGCAAAATCCCCATGTTGTAGCCAATCAGAAAACGTTTTGAACGCACCTTGTATATCTTTAACTATTTTGAAACTATAAAAAAGGCAGTGCTTGTGGAATGCATTAATATAATGTTTTTTGATTACGCGCTTTTCCTGGAAATTTGTCACTTTCTTCAGGAAATTTTCATCTGGCTTCACATATGTTCTTCCAAACTTACGGCATGATAATAAGCATACAAAATCCTTCAATTCAAACGAAATTTTAGTGGTTTCTTAGGGACACTGTGGAAGCCAACTTTTAAATAAAACTTCGCAAGGAAAAAATGGTCCATATCGATGGCATACACTGAGCGCTTGCGTGGGATCTGTTCTTCCACATATTTTCACCCCTCTAACAGGAGAAACAAACCAGGTGATTCTCCTTTAAAAGGCATACTTCTCCTTTTAGAAAGTAAATTTTCCCCCTTTTTATGCTTGTAATATAAGGCATAGCGGGAAAACACGAAGAATGAATTTATCTCCGTCTGAAATTTCATCTCCCCATTTTAAAACCGCTAATGACCCCAATATAAAGTACAACGCGTAAAGACATAACGAGCAAAGGCACAGCGGTAAGACACCGGGCTATAAGCAATCGCCTGTCCCATATTAAAGCGACTGGTTCTAAGGAAAGAAGAGAGCCACTGCCGTAAGACAAACACAGCATCTGTGCCCCAGCGGGATTCCAACCTGGACCTATCTCAGACGAATTACCAGAAGCCAGCGCTTAGACCACAGTGCCACCGAAGATAACCGACACTATGACGCAATACCATCCCACCGATTACTGCGTAAACTCAATTTTATATTTGCATACATTGGCGCCAAATAGAGTGGGCAAGAGATTGAACTCGCACTCTCCAGGAAATTTCAACATACCCTTTCTGTCCTTGGCAGGTACAGCAGAGATTTTCGCGCTAACACTAATTCTGATTGCTAATTTCTCAGTATGACTTCTGAATTTCAGTTTTTGAAGAAAAATTGAAAACAACATTACGAACTTGTAGCTGAAAACTCTGAAACTCAGAGTACAAAGTAACAATGAAATCATATATATCTTGAGGTTGGTTTTGCATTCCAGATGACATGTTAAGTTGCCTCAGAAATTTCTTGGCGCATGTGACCCACGTGGCCGAAATGAAAAACCCAGTAACACAGAAATTTTTCATTTTTCCTGATGGCAAAGTTTATGTGGCGTTTGTATCTTCAGGTTTACGTTAAAATTATGTGTTGAAGTGAGAGCGGTTAAAAAACAAGAAGGCACAAAGAAAGGTTTTTATGACGTCTGTCTATCTTGTTAGCATTTAGAATTTCTGCTTGTTCCCTTTTACGAACTAAGCTATTGGTGTCGATACTTGCATATGTACCTCCACCTTTCTACCTAATTCCCTAGTTTTATCCTTCCTTTATATTTATTTAGAAAAACAGTGCTTTCAAATCGTCTACTTCAGCAACATCATCTTCAGGATGGAAGTACAATTTTACATTGTGAAAATAAAAACCTTTTTACTCTTTCAATTGTATTGCTCCTAGCTTCCAGTCCGGAAATTCTACATTTCTCTTTACCACACTCGCGCGACAGATCCCTCTATCGTAACCAGGAAATGATAGAGCACGCGGCAGTGCTCTATCATTTCCTGGTTACGAATCAATGGTAGTAGTTCGTGCCGCTGAAAATGTGCGTGCTGAAAGTTACCCCCACCCCTTTCTTCTCTTTCCAGCAAATACCTTTTAATTGGGTTTAAAAGAAAGCGATCGATAAAGGAAACTTAAAGGCAATTCCAAACGTTTTATTTTATTAATACGAATTTATACTGATTCTTGATAATTTTCTTCACTTCTATTAGCATCAGTAACTACATTAACCTCCTTTTCAGTGTTAGTATTTTTAATTGATAGCGACATATTCGATTAAATATTAAGCCTAATATTTTGCAGAATGTACGAATTTATTATTTTACGACGACCTTAGTTGCCCAAAAAACATATTGTTTTCTTACCTCACCAAGCCCGACTTAATTGATCTGACTGTAATCCAATTTTACCTATATCTTCTCGAGTGGATAGCTTTTGACAATTTTGAAATGCCGCACAACGAATTTAAGGCATCAGAGTTATGGACGATACAATTTGTAGAATTGCGTAAAACTCAAGAAGGAAACTGCTTCAAAAAGTTAGCTTCCACCCTCAACTGCTTGACATATCTGCCTGAAGCGTTCACCTGTTTGAAGAAAGTTGCATTTGCTCTGCTTTCGGTTTTTGGGTCAACTTATACACGTGAACAAATTTTCTGACCCATGAAAGCAAGTCCAAATAGAAGTCGCGTAACATCTGTGCATTTAGAAGCCTGTATGAAGCTAAAAGTGACCAAAGACAAACCTCATATTGAAATATTAACCAAGAAGAAGCAAGTACAAGGGCCCCACTGAATGATTAACGACTCCGACCCATAGTAATCGATGATTACTTATATCAAAATTTTAATAACGTGTTTTTTTTTTGAATTGTTTAATGGTTTTGTTCTTTAAACTATTAGACTTTCTGTCTTAACTAATTATACATTCGGAAGTTTTATAATAAATTATCGCAATAATGTTTCAAAACTTACATTTTGAAAAACATAATTTTTGTATTTGTTCCAATTTATATTAAACTATTGAATAATCGAAAATGAATAGAATATATATTTAATGAGTCGGAAACATGTTAATACAAGATCAAATTAATTTGTTTCAACCGTTGTTGCTACTACTAAATGGTTGCCGAACTCTGATACAGGGTATACACCCAGACAAAAACATTACAAACTTCTGCCTCATATGACGTTGTTACTGCACGTACCATCAAAACATTTCTTACGTGTCGAGACATGGACGGTATAAAATTTCAGAAATTGTTTTGTGGTATGTGACACAAATATGTTACGAGGAAATCCCCTTCAATAATTAGTTTTCCTCCGCCAACTTGGTTTTATTAGACAATTATAAGTTTAGTGGAGCAGACATAAAAGGTCGCATTTGCTCTTCCAACATAAACCACAGATGTTCTATTTGATTAACGTTTGGGGATTTGGTGGACAGAGCAATACCTGAAAGCCTTCCGCATGTTCCTTGAACCACTCTTGAAAAATCTGGGCAGTGTAGGGTGGCGCATGATCCTGCTAACAAAGTCACTACTAGAGGAATTTACCGATGTCATAAGAGGATATACCTTGTTTGCAGTGATGTTTAGGTAGGAGGTAGACGTCGTAGATTTCTAAACATGAATGACTAGACCCACTGTTTCCCAGCATTACACTTCTTCCGCGAACTTGGTTTTTTTAGACAGTGACTCCTGTTGCTCACACTTTCCCAGGTAAACGACGCACACGTACCGGGCTATCTACAATGGTGAAACAGAAAGCGAGATTTATCAGAACGAACGAGCTTCTTTCAGCATTCACGGTCCAGTTGTGATGTTCGCGTGCCTATTGTAAACTGTTTCGACGGTGAACTGAAGTTAGCATGGATCCTCGGAGCAGCCGGTTACTACTAAGTCTATTTCAGCGGGGTTAGAAGTACTACATTTTGCCACAAATTACTCCTGCCAAGCAAATTCGAATTACCGGCAAGTTATGCGACAGTATCCCTTCTGCTGGCTCCTACCGTAGGGCATATCATTCGTCGATTTCTACCATTAATGAGCCGTGGTCGAGCCACATCTCGCCAACGGTTCGCGGTTTTTTCCTCTCCGAACAATTTTTTGAAGATATTCCGACGGCTGACATGGAGCATTGCACAAGTCTTGCCCTCACCAAAATATTATGACATATTGCTCTGGCTGTTACAATTAGGCCTTTGTCAACATGGCTAAGTTCGTTGCCTCTGCTATCTGAAAAAAAATACAACACTAACATAAAGTATCAGGTGCCATTAATATAGTACTAAAACCTTCACACGTGCAGTTGCTTCTTTTGAATAAAGACATGCTAGTCATATCGTTTTGGGTATTCAGTGTATGTTAGGAAAAGATGTCTTTCAAAGTACATCAAGTTTTGCAACAGAAATTGCAATGAAAAGAAATTTCATTTCCTTACTAAAAATATCTACTACAGGACAAATAATTCATAATGTTAGCAATTGCATGATTGTACTTATGAAATGATGGAGATGAAGATGCGCTTTTTTTATATCTCGTATAACAGTTACTGATTACATCAAAACTAGTTTTCAGAAATCCTGTAAATTCATACAAAATAAAAAAGGTGCATTATTACTGCAATTAGAATGCATGAATTCATATCAAAAATTTTTTTATACTCATCAAATGCTTGGAAGCAGGTAATTTTCATTGCTTTAATTGAATGGCTAAACAAACATGCAATAGATAGAAAATGAAATTCCCAACTCTTATTTTGTAGTTAGTATGCAGTATTTAAACTGATAAGTATATCTTATAATATACATTAAAAATCTATTCATGGAATCTTAACCGTGCTACCAGTATTATTGTTTCACGCTCGAAAAATGTTTCTTTAAAAAAAGTTCCTTAGTCTAAGAACAGAGGTCGAATCGGAAGGTAACATTCTGACCCAACATAAAAGAGATTAAGTATGCTCGAACAAGATACATATTACCAGAGACGTTAATGGGAAAAGAAAGATACGTAATGAATCCGTACCTACATTTTATCATTCTCTTATGACTAGTTCATGAGATAGATTGTAAACAGTGTTGTTGTAGACCCCGTTTCCCTAGCAGGGTTCCTGTACAAACGTCTTTATCAGAAGTAAACTTGAAAAAAGTACCTATTTTCCTATTTGCTTGCAATCCGCTTTTAGAAAAGTACTTCATACAACAGAGATTTCGTTTAAGGTGCCCATCCAAAAAATGAGATATATAATTATTCATGTTGAAAATCACAACTTAATTTTAAATGTATCTATCAAACGTGGATTAATTTTATTTTGTGAAAAACTATACTCATAATTCTAAATTTATTGGTAACACCCTTCTCAGAAAAGAGAATATGATTGTTGAAAGTGTATTAATTGTTTAACATTTTGATTTCGTATGAGGTACTTCATGAATAGTTTCTTGATAATATCTTTTTAGAAAATATGAAGTGCTTCAACAAGTTCAGGGCTTCTGGAAGAACCTTTCGTTAGTACATTGGTATTTGAATATTAGAGTTTGACAAAATTGAAAATAACACGTAAGACGGTTCCTTAGCATATGAACTTCTCAAACCCTTCAGTGCGGCGGACAAATACAATAAGCAGGGCAGGTTTTAATTTCTTTACCCAAACGACCGGATTATCGACATTTGTTGTGTTAAGACGAATTAAAATTAGTTTATGGAACAAAGGTCAAGAAAAAGCTGTGGCGGACAGTTCCACAGCTGTCGAGCTGATATTTGTCGAATGTATCTGTCGCGCTTATATTTGTCGAATGTATCTGTCGCGCTGATATTTGTCGAATGTATCTGTCGCGCTGATATTTGTCGAATGTATCTGTCGAGCTTGGTTGTTCTGCAGTAAACTATTCTGAAGTACATTTTAAACATCATGGTAGAAACATGCCGGTGATATATTGTAAAATCTAACAGAAATATTGCTTAGAACGCAAAGCAAAGCATTTTTAAGCGTAAACAGCATTGGAGTAGTTTGAAATGGTCCGAAAAATTGGCTTTCAAGCTTTGTGTGGTAAAAGGACGTGTGCGCGTGTGGTGACAGCTCAAAGAATATTACTACGCGGAGAACTTATTCCATAATGTGGAGAGTTCTGTCCTATCATTGTTTGTGTGCATTATCATGGGGAATATGCGGGTCCACTCGTTTCAGTAGACTGCGTCATTGATTTGAAAACTTATGTCACAGTTTTTGATTATCATCTTTATCCCCTGCTACAAAATTATATTTTCATTTGAGAAATAGGACTGCACATGGGACAATTACAAGAAATCCCTGTTGTATATGGTTGTTGTTTGCAACAAATTTCTTCAAAAAATAATTTGATGTATAGCCATTGGTATATTATTCTTATAATAATATACGTAAAACAGAAATTAAATTACCGTCTGTTAAATTTCGTTATTTCAACATTCAAGTACCCTGTGTGTCAGGATTTTATGACCTCATATATACTTAATTTTCAAAGGATTTGCCAAAGTTAATATATTTTCCTGTAAGCAGTTTGTTTTGTCGGGCACATGAGAGGTATTAATGTCTCGTCTTCCGGTAGTTATATCTTATCTCTAATGTGTATTAATGAAGCATTTCATTCGTCTCGTGCATTAGGCCACTCACTTGTACTTAGAAACATTAAACATATTTGTCACTATCAAAATGGTGGACAGTCTTAGCCAAATTTTCACTACGTCATGTAAGAGTATGAACTGTATATTACTGGCAGTTCCAACACTAGACATCAAAATTATCATAATATGTCTTTTCAGATTGAATTTATACTTCCCCATTCAAAACGTATCACCACGTATTCTTTATATAGGCGTACGTACCATCAGCTACATAGTTTAGCCGTTTCGGTCTGTACGGACTACCAGTTTCATTGTTTCAATGTTAAGAAAGCTATTTTTTGACATGGAGTGTATAACCAGTATGGAATATGAGAACTGCACACCAACTACATTTTAAAAAACAATTTTCTGGTACTTCAAATATGTGTCTGTATATACACTGAATGGCCAGAAATCATTTGCTACATACCTAATAACGGGGTGGTACAATTTCACAGAAGAAGGGCAGTTAAACTTCGGGACGTTGATTCCATGAAATGGTAAAATAGTTCCACAGGTATCAACACGATGCTTGCTGCATGCTTCTCCATAATTTCGTTGCATTCCTGTGAAGAAGTTCCAAAGCTCTAATAGACTTTTGCACAGCGTCCCGAATGCAGTAAAATCCCGATATAGCGCATTTTTCAGGGTATATATCTCACACCGCGTTAGCTTAGACGTAGTATATCTTAAGATGATCTGTAGAATGACAAATGCGGAAGCAGAAGGACGGGAGAAAAGCTACAACATAATACACTATATTACTATATACTATATACTCAATATGCACTATATAGTTTATCAATAACACAATACGGTTTCCTTTTCAGCGATATCACGACGCTTGCACTGTACTGAAAACTCAGAATAATGTCAATGAATGATACAAGGATATCATACCTTTGGACAGCAGGGTGAGTAGGAGCAAGTCGCTGATTAACGGCTGTTTGGGCGGCGCTGTTCGTCAAGTAAAAATTTCACTAATAAGGTTTTCCTTTTTGGGCGACATTCTCTTTATCGCGCTATATCCGAGTCTGCTGTGTATCGGACCGTACTATATGGATGTTTTACTATACTGCCAATAGAGTTCAGGTCTGGTGAATTGGGAGGCTGTTCCCGAGTGCTCTAATAAGCGGAATTCTCTAGTAACCAAGTTCTAAACACAATGGCTGTGTGGGGAGTGTTGGATCATTGTTCTCATTGAATATTGCATCGTTCGGTTTGTGCATGATGGAATGCTCGAAACGTACTGTGGACCGTTGAAAAGGCACGTAGACATAGCAGAGGTCTCAAAATGTGTCAGTTGAACACCCCTCAGAGAAAAACCGAAATTCCATCAGCCTAAATTGTTCCTTTTTGTAGTGCGAGTTCCAGAATTTCATGCGGTTAACGTCAGATCCTCATGAAATATGTAGAAATGTAGAAATCGTAGCCCAGGGATCACGTGGTTTCATTTAAATAGATAAAAGACAAAAGATCGCAGTCGCCAAGATGTGTTTGAAGGAAAATCTGGTAATGAAGGCACAATGATATGCGCGTGTAATTTGTAGCATATACTCAAAACTCCAACAATTTCTTTTTACTAAACCCAGATACCCCTGAGACATTTGCGCTGCGGCGTCTCTCATAACACTCGTATTCCTTTATTGAAAGAGTACCAAGCAGGAGTTAAGAGTTTCTGTCAAATAAAGTGCGTCTAAATGCCAGCAATTTTTGTTGGATAAGTGATGTATAAATATTCGTCTTCTGTTGTCTAGATGAAAACTGACATGACAATTTCAAAATTATTTCATTTCCGCAATTTCTGATACACGGACATTAGGTTCTGCCATTATGGGCAGGGAAAAACCAGAATTCCTTGTGGTTACACATTGGCGTATAGAGGAAACAGAAAAATAGTAATAATCCGCAGCGGATTTTGCACGAAATAAAGTAGCTTGTGCTGAAACTACGCATGTTAAGAAGAGCTGCCAGAGTTCCGTAACATGTATAGCTCGTTCACAAAGAGATCGAAAGATGGGTATCCCCAATTTATGATATGAGGTGTATAATTTAGTTGTAAGATAACTTTTTAACAAATTAGGATTGTTTCAGTCCAATAAGTTGAACTGAAAGAGAAGGTCTTGATATTACATACTCGTAATCTGGTCACGAGTTCAAGCGAAATACGAAACTATTTACTCAAGTATTTAGATTTAAATAGCACTGTACTTTGAAATCAAGACAAGAAAAAGAACAATTGTAAAAACGTTTTGGACCGGTTCGTTCACATCGAAGTTTTCATTTCTTTGTAGATGCGAAAGATGGGGTCACGTGTGCTCTATACTAAAAGATGAGTTTGCTCTTGGCAGCGAATTCTATTCTATTTTTTTAGTTGTATAAAATTACTTCCTTTCATAATAAAAACAGGAGAATGTTGCCCACGCGTGATAAATCGACTTCTTGTCAATATCATTTTTCATATTTGCAAATTTTCTCCGTTTAACTGCATAACATAGTGGTTGTGTGTCTCGTCTTTTTTTTTTCAACTATATCTCATTTGAGGAATAATAGCACGAGTATTAAACATAAATATCATGCATTACAAACACGTGAACTATCATTAACTATTGGATGGGTCCGATTCTCATGTATAATTTATTTACATAAAATATCAAGTCATATTTTGTACAACTTTAAATCTAAGATCCTGGGAGAAATGGAGGTCTACGTGATGGCAGCTCAATGGATACGCCATCATTGAATACGACACTTCTTGTGACTATCTGAAAGGAATCCTTGATTATAGTACTCTTATAAGTAGTGAATGGGGCCACCAATTTTCTTTCGTTCCGTATGGGAATTGTTTCGTTTCAATTATCTCCTATGTTAAAGCAGTCGGTCTTCTTCCTTCGCTTAAATGTTAAACATATTATATCTATGTCCCACACATAAGGCTCGTTTCGTCATTCCGATGTAGGATTTTATATGTTAGTCCGGAAATTTTAATGGACCCGAGATTAACCCTGCAGTTTAGCCCGCGTACATTTTCTTGTTATTTGTTGTTAAAAGTTTAGCAATAGTTTGTGGTGGCTTTAATGCTTCCCCAGTAAATTCTTGATACAGCATGAGAACTGTGGAACATATAAAATATTGCCTGAAATTATAATGCTTCTTCTCTTTGTATTGTCCTTTAATAGGCTTTTTCTCAGTTTTGGAATGCGTTGCGCAGTTCGCATTTTTGAAAGCATGCAAAAACTCCTCTTTTTATTACGTTGGAGATTTCTTGATTCTTTAAATCAGTGGTCATCAACCTCGGCCCTACCGCCCACTAGTGAGTGATTCAAGCTTTCATGGTGGGCGGTGGGTTTTTTTGTCCGTTGTTACAAATTCTGATCTTCCGCCATATATCGAATGCACTGCTAACAACTTCGCGAGTTTGACTTCACAAAACATGATTTTGCAATTTACTTTTGAATTCCATCTCTAAACTTTAAATATAGATAATAATTAGAACAAGGTAGTCCGTAAATACAGAGTGTTGAGGATAAAATAAAACACGTTGTGTTACTGATGTAGATCAGCAGCTCCCAGCACTAATAGGTGCTGTATCGGTGGAGATGCAGAAATTCATTAAATTGAAATTACTTATGTATAAGCATACATAAAGTAATAATAAACAGATAAATTTAAGTGCATATTTTTCACAAATCCACCCTCGAAAAATTACTTCGCACTTGCGCTAAATTGTGTTACTGCGGCACCGATGGTCGGTAAGGAAATTTTATCATCAACAAGGATACAAAAGTGGTCGGTAGGTAGTGAATAGTAACACTGCACTAGTGATCCGATTTATTGGAGTAAGAAGTAGACCCATTACCGTTTTCAAGCTTTCGCCCATCAACCAGATGTCTTTATTCAAGGACTTTAGACAGAAACTGAAGTTTCTGTCTAACTTCCTTGAAAAAGCCATCTGCTTGATGTGCGAAAGCTTGGAAACGCTAATGTGTCTACTTCCTACGCTAATAAATCTGATCACTAGTTCAGTGTTACTATTTATTACTTAACTGGTGCACTGTTCCTCCTTATCAATTTGGGCGGTAGGTATTAATAGGTTGAAGACCCCTGATTTAATCCTTTAAGCAGCTGATGTACCTGAACCAAAAATTGCCCGAATTTTTCTGTGCTGTTCAAACAGAAGTGTTCTCATAGTGACAAGGTTATACGAACGCTACGGCAAAACAATTCCTTCCCCTCTTTCATCTCAGGATCATCGATCATGAATCTGTCTCTCGTTGTAAGTTTTCCATTGGAGTCCTTAGTCGTACAATATGTACTCTGATTTCCTTATAGTCCCTTATTCTCTGTTCCATCACGCAAATATTTATTCTGAAAGAGTAATCCCCGGACATGGAAATAATTGCACAGGGTAGAAAAAAGTTACTCAAACATCTTTTCACGTCTTTCTTAGGTTCTATGCCCTTTCTACAGCATTCTTAGATGAAGAGATACTCAGACAGAGACGATTAATTACAATCATACCCACAAATGATCACTTAGAATGACAAACATATGGTAAAAGCAACGCTTTTGAATATGTAGGTTCACTCGAATCAGTCGCGTTCGGCACACTTCTAAGATAGTTAATATATTCGTTCGAGCTGATTTCAGCTTATTTTGTTAACCCCCAGTTATTTCTTTCCAGCCAGTTAAAGGGTTCAATCATCAGATGAGCATACAACATCCATGATTTGAAGACAGCGGTTGATTAACGCCTTGGACATCAGGAATCGGGGGGAATGATGTTAAGCATTTCTGTAGACTTATAGTGTACTTGTACAAAAAAGTTGTCAAATAATACTTTAGTTGCGTCGCAAAAGATGCTCGCTAGGCAATATTTATTTCTTGTTCGAATTTAGACGAATGCATTTGTGATACGCACGCGCATCATTTTTAAACAAAGAACGGCTAAACACGTTTTTGGGTGTCAGCTTTTGACCTTCACTCATATATATCTTAAGCTAAGCCTACATTTCAGTGGATGTGCAGCTATAGATGATAGATGCTAAGTAAGGTATGCAATATAATCTGCTTCTTGCAGGGGAACTTTTTTTTACTGGGAGTTTAACGACCACCATGAGCAATTCGATGGGCTATAAGCAGTCACCCGTTTCCAGTTTAGGACCATTTGTTCCGGAAAAAGGAAAGAGGCAGTGCCGTAAATCTAGCACATCATCCACGACTCACTGGAATTCGAACCCTGACCCATCTCGTACGAATGATCAGAAGCCAGTTCTTAGACCACAGCGCCTACGGGACGGGTACCGAACAATTGTTCTGGCATTTCCAAAATTAGTAGGGTGCCATAACTCACAAGGAATGCAAGTGTGCGTTACCCCTAGTGGTGGCGTGGTAACAAAGCTCCACAAATTTCCACTACCCAGTGACGTATGAGTGCAGCAGGAGTAATGTGTTGTCGCTCTTTGTGAAGCTAATTGCACCTCCCACTGCCTCCAATGATCGTCCTCCTCTCATTGAGAACATGTCGTCCTCACCCAGCAGCATTCCAGTGTACACAAAAATTCATGCGATGGAGATATAATGTAAGTCTTTACTCTATTCGCATAAGAATCAGTCTCCTATAGTGTGACACAATAAATAATAAGGTAAGAACGTTCAGCTTTACCATGGAAAATTTACTCTTACTTGTGTTTATTAAAGAAAGTGTTTTGAATTCTGGCGAAAGAGAAAGTCTGAAAAACACAAGAGGTAGAACAAAAGCTTAAGTGCAATTATGTAATAATTGCATGCTACCTAAACAATCCACAAAATTTATGAAAAAGTTACGGAAAGTAAGTAATCTTATTCACAACTAGCAGTATAATTTTTTAAAATGAAACTTAAATCAATAATGAATAACAGATTGAACTAATTTTATGTCATGAGTTATAATTTAATATAAAAGTGAGTCAATACTCGCATCAAAATTGAAAAAACATTCGTAAATTCGAGTTTATTACCTCCTTTTAAATGTTCACAAATAAACTTTAATTTTGTTCCCTAATACGCCACAATTTTATGCTTATTTACTATTTCGGCTATATTAATATAAAAAAAATTGGGAATGATCCACAAGTTGCTGACCGGATCGAGTTGTAGAGTCCTGTCTTACTATCAGATTACGATCATGGTTCGAACTGCGATGAAAATTTTGTGGCGAGTTGGATTTTTGGCACTGGTTATATTCTTCAAGGTCTCACAACTATGCATAGTAGGTAAGTAAACAATCATCTACCAACGAAAAATCTTTAAATTTTACATCATTAGCGACGGAAGTCAGAGACCGGTGACGCAGATATCTGAGCTGAAATGTTTGCAGGGTTTGCTCCCTTTCTTGCGAAATGGTAAAAATGTGTTCCTTGAAAAGAAAAAGTAATAAAAATTAATTTCGTTATAATGAAATACTGAAATACATTGCTTCAGGGAAAAGTTGGCTGGGTATTCGTAGTAATTTCGTTATAACGGATTTATTTCTAACGGGACTCCACTGTACGTAAAAATGCTAACTTTTGCAAGTATATTCGTCTTTTCTCTTGTCCATTTGCGAATGAGATGTAATAACAGATTCCTAATTTCAAAAAAAAAAAAAAAGGTTAGCTTTTCTGTTTTGCAATTTAACACATTTTGTTTACTTTGCTGCTGAGAGTTGGAGAGAGGAGATATCCCTGTCTGACGTTTGAACTCTATAAAAGAGGAACCAATAATTTTTATGAAGTATGAGCTCACAATCATGTGGCGCTCACTTTTAATGTACCGCATATTTTCAGCGTTTCGATTTGTACAACGCAACGTGCAAAGTTTAGCAAGTCATTCAACAGTAGACAAATGTAATATTATACCAATAACAATCTAATATATTTTAGTGTCTTTTACTTATTTATAGTTCAAAAAATCTCATTTACGAAATTTCTCATTAAATATTATGAGCTTATATTTTTCGTTAAAGATATATTTTGTGCTCTGTCCATTATTAACACGCAATATTTCAGTGCTGATTAAAAGTTAAAGAAATGGGGAATATGAAACATTCCAAACATATGAGGTACGTATAAGAATGTTGAAGCATTAGAGTGAAGTATTCCTACCGAAAAATAGTTTCTTTAAATTATGCTATGATTTTTTTGTTATTAATGGAAAAAAGATCGCTGCTTGTTGTCACATGTTTTCTTGAGCAATTGGCAAAATTAGAGTTGACTTTAAGTACCTCAATGGATACAATCATAACAGTTATCCTTTCAGGAGAAAATTTGAGACTATCAGGTTTTTTAGGTTTTTACAGACAATCAGATATTTCGATTGGTTATTTTCTCAGAAATGATAATGAAATTGCTTTTCAGTGTGCGCGTTCTCTATCCAGTGTGATGTCGAACATGATCATTCTTCTATCACTTTGCCTTTTGAGCAAACTCGTCTTTTGGATCATCTGGATGTTTTTCACTATCCATTAATTGTTGTGAGTGATATTATTTTCACAGTTATACTGATAACTCTGAAAACAATGTAATCCTTCAGGGTGTTATTTTCTTTAATTTTGTATGTGATATTAAAAAGCGAACGAATTCTCTAAAATAATCAAAAAAGTTTGCGTTGTTTTTATAAAAACGATACATAAAATTTAAAATTTTGCATGCAGAAAAAATATTTTTTTTTTTTTTTTTTTTGTAAAATGAGAAGTTTTCCTTAGGAAAAGTGACTTGTGACCAACACTAAAAACGTTGGAATTATCTGACATCTTAAACAAAGCAGTGGAGTTGTAGAACAATCGATAGTCACAAAATAACAATCGATAACTATCAATAGTGTAATAGCAAAGTTGCTCAGGAGAAAATTTGTTTTCCAGAATGAAATATTATTTCTGACTAGAATTTTTCTTATCATTCCCCAGTTGTAAAAAGCCTAAGCTCCGATAAACCCTGAAGATGACTTGTTTTGGAGTTTTAGCGACCACAGTGAGCAACTCCATGGGCTGTAGTTTCACCTGTTCTGGATTTAGTGCTACGTATTTCAGATATGTGAGAAGCCTGTGCTGTAAGACAAATACAGCATCATCTTTGCCTCACGATATTCGAATCCGGACTCGTCTCGGATGAATAGTCAGAAGCCAGCGCTTATGCTATTGCTCCACCAGAGCGGTGAATCTAAAGACTTGAAGATATATTTCCAAACTGAGTGAGTGAGCAAGATTCACGAAAAAAGTTTGGCATGAAGAACCAGCTAATTCGTAGCTCCTTAATTATCGTTTTCTGTCTGACTTGTTTGATTTTTTCAATTTCTGTTCACAAACGCTAAAGAAATGAATTCTGCAGTTTTATACGCAAAAGAACTATTTTATAGTGTTTGGCAAAATCGCCGTAATAATCCCTGAGATATTGAATACACATGGTTGTGAGTAAGATTGATGCTCAACCTTTTTTCCTAAATAATTTTCATTTTTAACGACATCTGCTGGATGATGACGTTTTAAATTATACTTATTTGTCGTATTGCCCGACGTTTTGAAGTTCTTTCCACAAAGGCTATATTTTACGTTGATCTTTTCCTTATGAAAAGAAAAACAAGAAAGGTGGCACCGAATTTTTAGGTGACGCAAATTAAATTTATCAAAGCCATTCAAATTCAATGGAACCGGTATGAAAAACAATAGTATATGACGGAAGAAAGTTTTTCAATAGGGTTTTTAATCCCTCAGATATTGCTGTAAACGGAATAGTGAACGTACGCCCTCTAGTGGCAGACTTGTGCGTCAAGAAAAACATGAATTTATATGAGAAATATTTCGCACCGGAAAAGCTCTTTCAAATCGGACTCTTAGAAACAGGTGATATTGGCAAAAATAAGATGTGACTTTACGTCTCTTGGAGGGAAAACCATGCTTTATTTTAGGAAGAAAGTAATCTCAAAAGCGTGTTCCCTATGAGTTGTATCGGTCCAAGAAAAAAAAAATTAGTCGAGTTTTCAGGAGCCCAGTTTTTGCTACAAATACATCAAGAGCAGAAATTAACACTTATGCCCCTGGTGCCCAAACCATTTTTTACCAAACATTAGAAATTATGTGAACATTTTTTTTCATCAGGTCTTGTATGCGATACAGGAAGCATTCTTCATTCTTCTTGTATGCGATACAATAACCTTTCTTCAAATCGGAGTTTTAGAAGCAGAAGTAAAGCAAAAATGCAATTTACCATTGTGCCTCCTTGCGGAAAGTCTATCATTTACTTAAAAATTTTGAATTTATATAAAAACATTTCGCATCGGAAACACTATCCAACAAAGAAGGAATTTTTCAAATCGGACTCCTTGAAGTAGAAATATTGGGAAAAATAAGATATAATACTACGCCCTCTGGCGTAGAAACCTGCATTATTTCAAGAACAAAATGTCCCTAAAAGGTTTGTTGACATGAGTAGTATAGGTCAAAAAAGGACTTTTTTTTCAATCGAGAATTTAGAAGCTCATATTTTGTTGCAAATACATCAGAAGCGGCAATTAAGATTAACGCCCCTGGTGGCCAAACCATTTTTTTACAAAAAATAGAAATTATGCGCAAACGATTTCTCATCAGGAGCTGTATCCGATGCGGAAAAAAAATTTTCAAATCGGAGATTTATAAGCAGAGAGATAGGGGGAAACGCAATTTACCTCTATGCCTCCTAGCGGAAAGTCTATGAATTACTTGAAAATTTTGAAATTATATGAAAAACATGTCACACTAAAAACACTATCCAACAAAGAATTTTTTTTTTCAAATCGGACTTCTAGAAGTAGAGATAGGGACGAAAATACGATACACATCTACGCCCCCTGGCGGAGAAACTGTGGAATATTTTCAGAAGAAAATATTATAAAAAGGTTTATCTATGTGAGTTGCATCAGTCCACAAAATATTTTTTTCAATCGATATTTTAAAAAATCAGATTTTTTGGCAAATTACATTAGAAGCAAAAACTAATATTTACTCCCCCTGGTGGGCAAAGTATTATTTAACAAAACGCTGAAATTATATGCAAAAGATTATCCATTAGGAAATCTATCCTCTGAAGAATTATTTTCTTGAATCGCAGTTTTAGAAGAAGAATTATCGAGAAAAATGTAATTTATTTTTACGCCCCTTAGCGGAAAATCTATGCGTAATTTGAAAAAGTAACTATATCTCAAATACTCTTCGACATAAATGGAATCGAAAGATAAAATACGTTTTTCAATCGGATGTTTAGAAGCAAATATGTGGACTAAAACGTATTTTCGAATTCGACATCATCTGCGTTTACGCCCTCTAGCGGCGAAATTGCACATCGTACAAAAAAAACGAAATAAAGGATCATCATTCGCATTTTCAAGTTTCCCAATGCAGAATTTTTTTTTCAAATCGGACTAATAGTTGCAGAGATATCGTGGGTACAGACGAACAGACGGACAAACCGGTAACATAAGCACGATCTTTAATTACAAAAAACGTGCTAATAATGCTGCTCGAAAGGTATTTTACGTTTACCCATAATTACTGATTGCTTGCTTTCAACAAATAACTGTTTCAATACCTGACTTAGCTTAAACTTCTAGTACAAATAACGAGAACAACGCTTTTGTCTTCGTCTTTTTCTGACTGAAAGGTATACTTTCGCTTTCAGCTTGACTTAACTTAAAAACAGCAGAGTGCAAAATCCGAATACCCTCATGGCCTCACCGTTTACTCTTTCGATTACAGTCATCTTTTGTTTTACATTGTCATTGTGCATCAATATAGCTGGATTCCATCTTTTCCACATCAGTATAAATGAGGTGAAAGTGAGCTTTTAAATCATCAATGCCAATGGAAACCGAGTAATTTACATTTACAGCATTCGAAAACGTAAAACTATCGATAGTAAAAACAAACCATCGACGCGCTATCGATGAACTGAATTGGACAAAACTATCGATACTATCGAAAGTGCCATGGATAGTACGACCACCTCTACAAAGAGGTAGTGAATTACATATTTTTGTTGCAACTCCCTGACTTTCATCTTTGTCACTAACTAGATCTGTACCACGAACTAGTTCGAAACGATAGCAGGAGGAGAAGTAGGTAAACAAATAGAGGTAAATAAACAAATTCCAAGTATGAATACAATGTGTTGTAATGAGGAAAATATTGTAATATGAAAAAAATGGAAGATAACAGCAAATGCAGGTGTACTTCCTTGGCACTTAAATATAGAGCAGAGGTTTTTCCGTCAAATTGGTAAGTCATGCTTCTATTTTTATACCGCGCCTTGACCATCCCGGCTGTAATTCTTAGGTTACTTTTACAAACGCAATTCAGAGACGGGCCCGTTAATGCTAACAGCACTGAGGGACGTCAGCATGGAAACCTGTCTTCCCAGCCTTTGTTCCATGCTGGGAGATTTCAAGGCATCTCTCGGTGTATTTCAAAGTTGCTTGTTTCAAACCATTACCAAAATCTCTTCCATAACCTGCACTTTTTTTCTGGCCGTAATTAAGTCGAAATTGGAATACAAATCATCTTCTGCATTGAAAAAGAATATCATGTTTGCTTGAAAGAAGCAGCTTGCCCACATCTACGAAAAGATCGGCCATATTGAAATCACAGTCAAGAAGTTTTTAATAGGGATCTCGAAGACAAAATATACCCTATTCCTCCCCCAAAGGATCAAAACAAAATTTTGCGCGGAAGTTCGCTAGTTCTTTTTCCTTGAACATTTATTTTTTTTAACTGCTTTACGTCTAAGTGCCTTATTTCAAAAGTCCGCTATTTGGAAGAATATATTACGTAATTCAGAAGTAGGACCAAAACACTCTTCGGTAAATATGGAGGTTTCCGATGTTTGTCATTATCCGTTAAGGAAATTTCACTGAACCTGAATAAAATATATCAACAAGGAGAGTAGTTTTATTGAATACCATTGGAGACAGTAAGGTTTCGGGAAAAAATATTCAATGGAATTTAATTTGATTTGCTGACGTAATGATCACATACAATTAACAGAAATATTCAGGTGATATTAAAACTGAGAACTAACCTAAAACATTTTAGGGGAGTAGAATATGAATCAGACCAAAAAAAAAAAAACGAACTCCAGAGAAGCAAGTAGTTGAAAATTACCATAATAGTGCAAGGTATTGCGTTATGGCCATAAAATGAATTATTTATCCGAAAGGAAAGGTTGTCTGCAAAAACCACACGACGGTAAAAAATTACACCTGCTCTGCCAATACGCTACGCTTGCGACTTCAAATGGATGCTGTTTTGATAAATAACGAAATATTATTTTCGAAATATCGCTTTCTTTCAATGCGGCAATCTTGAATATAGTTACTGTACGATTAAATGAAATCCTAAAAAATAAATTTTATTTGAATTTTCCATTTGTCTGTTTATTAAGGTAGAATGACATGGTAAAATGGTGAATTTGTATTTTTAACAAAGTTCAATAGTTTTTGTTCTCTTCCAGTAAGGTACTACTTGCAAATGTGTGTTACCAAGGAATTTGCAAATTGTAAAGAATAGACGCTTTTTTAGTGGGCTTTGGTGTGAGAAAGAGAATTGTTTTCATTGAGAGCTTGAACCTTTCCAAAAGTTGTTTTTTCATCAAAATAATTATTTATTGTAGAAAATAAACACGAAGTCGTCACCTCCTTACCCATTGTCGTTTACTTCCTACACCTAAACATTGGAAGCCCATGATATGTTTTATTCAGTCTTATAATAGATAACTGACCGTTTTGAAATACTAAGATATTAATTACATTTTTCTTAGCTATTACTGAAAGCAAATTTTGGAAAATTATAACAAATCTTAAAATGGGATAAATATTTAAAGTAGTATTGCTATACTAATAATCCAAATTACTAGTATAGTTACACTATTTTATGTTTTATGTATAGTTGGTTTACATTTCCTAGTTATTAATTAGGATAAATATACCTTACGTTAACATTATAACTCTTAAAAACGTTTTGTTTTCATATCCAAAGTAAACCACGTTAGTTCTCTGGAAGGTAACCACTGGAACGTAAAACTATGAATGGCATCTCTTCTTTTATGTGATACACAATACGTTACAAATATGACCTCAAATCGTTTCAGCCAGTACAAAATGATGAACGCATTTGTAGAACAAGAGCGGCATCACTTATACAGCGAAGCTACGAGGGATGTGGAAACAGTGACATGTGGACGTATCAACATCCCGTTACAATAGCAAAATTACCTAGATAGATTGAACCGTCATGTTGACATATACAGAAAACTTCCTTTCCTCTTGTTTAGGATTTAACGAAAACCTACTACTTTGAATGATACAGGACGTCTCCAGTTTCCAAACTGAGATATATTGTTCAGGAGTAGGGGTGTTAGACAGAAGTATTGCGTATTCATCATGCCGGGTTCGAGTCCATGACCTGAGGAGATGATTACTTGCAAGCGGATACGTTCGAACACTGCTTCTCGTATGACCACGAAACTGCTGTAGTAGAGAAAACATGTCGTTAAAATATGAGTATTACAGCTTTGTTCTACCAGGTATTTAATATATGCGGAAGTCAAATATTTAAATAGCCTAATTTTCCGAAAACATGGTCTCCAGTTAACCCTAAAAACGTGAGGAAAACCTTTCTGAAGATGGACTGTGGCATGTAATCTGTATACGTGAGTAGACACTTGAAAGGACTGCAGAGTCTAGACGGAATTGCCCCTTTCCCGAAAGAAACCATAATTATATGAACAGAAAATGTCTGGTGACTTAACTTTTAACACCTTCTACAAGATAATGAGAAAGTCACAAATTCTTAGGCTTCTCGCAAGTAAATTAGTATTTCCCAAGACTGTTTTAAAAACCATGTATTTTTATTTTTATTGCGTTTTAAACAATGCTTTGGAGATAGGCCAAAGCATCATTTTTATCGTTACAAATCTGTGACTATGGAGACAGCTACAGAATTTCTAGGAAATACACAGCTTATAATTATTACTTTGCTTATCACCATTCGTTTGTTGCCTTTCTGTAGCACAGAAGTAACATTTTTGGAGTTAGGATATACTTGCTTTATAATTTAGTAGAGGAGTTCCAAGAGAATCAGGTTTTAAACCATGGCCCTGTCATGTTCCTTAGAAATTATCCCGTGAAGTCAATGAGGACAACAAAGCCTATTCAGTTCTATAGAAGATATCAAAATTTATCTGAGGTAAGTGAATCTTCCTTCGACCTAAGAGTTGTTCAGTAGATTAAAAAGTATATACTGAGATGCAAGGTTATTAGAAACACCTCACCTTGTCTAATAAATGACTTAATCTAACATGAAAGACGCTACGTGAGGGTTGTAAGCATAATAAAGAAGACAGAAAATTCCGTCGAGCATAAGTTAGTGTCCGATTGAGAGTCGGAATGGGCACAATGCATGATCTTAATGGCAATGAAATAGCATGAATATTACTGTCTGGAGTGCGGATGTGAGCATCAGACTCGTCTTCTTCGCCTTTTCACTTGAAACAGTAGCAAGGGTCCACCGTGAATAGTACGGCAACAAACATCTTCCAGAAATCTGCTATCCTAAAAAGAAAACTGCTAGTTGATCACACAGATCAAAGCAGATAAGCACATTTCCTGTCAACTGTTTTAAACCATCCGCGACTTTGTCCAATATTTGATGCTTTATTTGATGACTTCCGACCAATCAGTGTGAAATTCTACAGTAATTTAACAAGTTTTTGCATGACTGTTCATTTGCGGGATTTTCACTTTTTTCCTTTGACACCTCTAACACATGCGCTGTCATCTTTCACAGAATAATGACAACGGAAGGACTTTTACATGCAGCACAAATCAAGGTGAGCACCTTTTGCTCTTATGAGAACAATGAAAATGCCCATGACCGTTTAGGTGATGCTCGAAACGGTACCACTGGGGACAATTATCATGCCATTTTCAATTAGTTATATGACTTGTGTTTTCCACTGCTATCTTCAATCGAATGAAACTGATGTTCTACGAGCCGAAGGGACAGATTAATACATAAAGAACACATCGCCACTATTCGTCTTCGGTATTGGGTTTAGCCACTTTTATGTTAAGGATGGTTTAACGTAATACACAGACAACGTACCGAATATTTAATAAAGGTACTTAAGAACACAATTTATTATTTCTTTCAGTGCTCCATATTCATCTCTCCTGGCTTCGTCCCATAAATTTCTTTTAAATACGGAGCTCGAGAAAACGTATTCAGTAATTTTTTATGGATTATTCAAGCATATCTTTATTGCATATCACGATCAGTGTTCACATAATGGTACTTGTCCTAAAATACGATTTCTTAACTGTCACGGGTTGTTCCGAACTTTTATTTCCCAAGAAATGAAAGTTTAATTTTTAAATCCTAAGAAATGAAAGTTTGGAACATCCCCCCAAAACTTCATAAAACATTAATCTTGCTTTTCCATAATTCTGCTCACTCTTCGTTGAGTAAATACTCCCTAAAGTCAACGTCCAATTTTAGAACTAAATCGCAGAACAGTTTAATTTAGCTAAATGTATTTCCGAATTACGAATTTCCTTCATGATACATCTACTCTTCTTTTTTACCCTTAGTATTTACATTTTACAATCAATTAATTTCCCAGTTGTGACAAAAGTTACTTATGTTGGGTAAAAAATTGAAAATACTCTTGGAAAAACTAACGACAAAATACAAGATTTCTAATTGTATTACCACGCAGTGCAAGAACTTCACGTATTTGGTAAGACAAAATATCTATCTTATCAGTGACAAACGTTTTGTGTCATACGAAATTGAACTGATATTTCAACAAGTTAACAAATGTGTACCTGCCATTTCTCCAATCACAGATCATTTTTAAGCGATTTAAAAATCGCTGATAAATAATTCCAAAGCAGACCTAACAGATGAAATTTAAGTAAATGATTTTTTTAATATATGAACTTTACAAAAATTTATTGAAGGTTTTCAAAAATGATGTTTTGATTAATATGACACAAATTTTATGAGTAATTTGAAATTACATCTCCTAGCCCTGAAATAGTGTCTACTGCAAACTTTCCCCTTCTTTGGGCAGATATAATACTATATCAGTCTGATCTACATATGCGGCACTTCCTTGAGCAGGTAAAGACCACATGTACATATTTTGCCACGTGCATGTGGGCACAATCTCTTTACTCTCTTCGCAGTTTTATCGCATGTGGTCGTTTTGCCTGTCTGCTTCGTGAAAGGTTTTGCATGCGTTGACAGCGTTCATAGTTGTACCGGGAATAAACTGCTTGTGAACGCTAAGGTTGTTCCGACCCTATGACCTACGGTATTTAGGCCACGGCATTCCGCAATTTGTGATCCCTAAACAGGCTGGCCTACCAGGTAGCCTGTAAGCCCTGAGTAATGGAACGCAGATGGTGTGGTGTTTTAGATTTTATAATTTGTGTAATGGAACGTAGATGGTGTGGTGTTTTAGATTTTATAATTTGTGTAATGTAACATATGTGTTGATTTAATCATATTGGAAATATATTTTCGATGGTCTAAGTTTTTTTAAACAAATGGTGTGGGGTTTAGCTTTTATATTTCGTGTAATATATTATAATATTTAACAAGTTTTTGCATGACTGTTCATTTGCGGGATTTTCACTTTTTCCTTTGACACCTCTAACACATGCGAGAAGGCCTAACATCGGAAGAAGTGGATATTTCGGAAGTTAACAGAAAAGTAACCAAAGCTCTTATGGAAACAGCAACAAAATTAGCTGGGTCTAAGAACAAGTTGCATGTAAACAAATTATCAGGAAAAACCAAAATGTTGATGCAAAAAAGAAGAGAGATGAGGACAACTAAAGAAGATGTGACTTCCAAAGTGGAATATATAGAGCTATGCAAGACAACACGGAAAAGTATCACTGAAGACGTAAGGAAATTCAACTGTGAGCTAGTGAGGAAAGCAATTGGAAACAACCAAAGCCTAAAGATAGCAAAGGGACATCTCAGTAAGGGAAGAAAACAGATTATGGCTCTGAGAAAAGAAGATGGTTCTATAACAAGAAATAGAGGCGAAATTTTGACAAGAATGAAAGATTTCTACTCCAAATTATATGAAAGGGATGATACATGTACTCCAGACATCATGAAAGGTACCAGAGTTCTTCCAGTCCTCCCAGCAGAAGTTGCACATGCAATCAAGAACATGAAGCGGGGGAAAGCTCCAGGAGAAGATGGAATTACTATAGAAATCATACAAGAAGCAAGTGGAGAAATTGAAACAGTACTCGCCCAAATTTTCACTCGATGCCTTAATGAAGGGAAGATTCCTGAGGATTGGAACAATGCTACAATGATCCTGCTACATAAAAAAGGTGACATTGAGGATCTCAGGAACTACAGACCTATCAGCCTCCTATCAGTGGTTTATAAAATCTTCACTAAAGTTCTTTCACACCGCTTGAAGGTAACACTGGACATGGCTCAACCGAGAGAACAAGCTGGATTCAGGAGTGGCTACAGCACAATAGATCATATCC
This sequence comes from Macrothele yani, assembly GCA_039090855.1. Classification (NCBI taxonomy): domain Eukaryota; kingdom Metazoa; phylum Arthropoda; class Arachnida; order Araneae; family Macrothelidae; genus Macrothele; species Macrothele yani. The sequence continues at coordinate 69,559,471 of CM077034.1, read as the reverse complement.
ACGTACTGAGAGAACTAATTGAAAGAGGGAATATGAACTTCCATTGTGCATGGCTTTTATAGATTATGAAAAAGCCTTTGATTCGGTGAAACCATCAGCAGTTACCACGGCTCTGAAATCCTGCGGTATTGAAGATGCATACATTAATATTATTAATAACATCAATGAAAATGCAAGTGCAAAGATTCGGCTGTTTGAAAATACAACACACATAAAAATTGGAAAGGGAGTGAGACAAGGTGACACCATATCTCCGAAGCTCTTTAATGCCACATTGGAAAATGTCTTTCAATCACTGAACTGGGAAAACAAAGGGATAAAGATTAATGGAGATTATCTAACCCACCTTCGTTTTGCTGATGACGTAGTCATTTTTGCAACTACCCCATCAGAGCTGCAGAGTATGATCCAGGAACTTGCTGACAAGAGTAAAGAAGTGGGATTAAAAATGAACTTTCAGAAGACAAAAGTGATGTTCAATGCTTTTACAAGAAATGAAGATTTATCGATTGATGGAGAAAAACTGGAGATAACAGATACGTATGTTTATCTTGGACAGCAGATATCAAGTGAGGGTCACATTGATGAAGAAATTAATCGGCGTACAAAACTTGCCTGGAGAGCTTTTGGAAGAAACAGCATAATTTTCAAGAGCAATATGCCATTATGTCTTGAAAGAAAAGTGTTTGATCAATGCATCCTTCCAGTGCTTACGTATGGTGCAGAGACGTGGACCTTAACTAAAAGAGACATACAAAGGCTGCAGACAACTCAAAGAAGCATGGAGAGGTGCATGCTTGGTATAACCAGAAGAGATAAGAAGAGGAACTTGTGGATCCGAAAAATGACGAGAGTGGAAGACATCATGATCAGAGTTAAATCCCTGAAATGGCAATGGGCTGGACATACTGCCAGAAGGACAGACCATAGATGGACAGCCGAAATTTTAGATTGGATTCCAAGGGACAGGAAAAGACCCAGAAAAAGACCACATGGGAGATGGGTGGATGAAATTCGTAAATATGCGGGAGTGACATGGAGGAGACTGGCACAAGACAGACCGTTGTGGAGGAAACTTGGGGAGACCTTCGTCCAGCAGTGGATTGATAATGGTTGACAATGATGATGATGATGATTATAATATGTGTTGATTTGAATTCTCATTGAAAATATATTTTTGCATTGCCTAACATTTTTCTTTGGGACTTATTTTTCATTTCAAAACTGGTTTCACCTCTTACAGTAGTAAACAATAATTGCAACAAGCAAAATAAAACATTGTCAGTAATTTGTTCAAACTATGGACTACAAAAATCTAACAGGGTAATGAAGCAGCACTTTGTGAAATTTGCTTACAAAAAATCATGGTTACTTTTGGTCAAATTGATCGAATGTATCAGATTGATTTCAGATTGTGTTAAAATAGGCGCAACAGCAGTTTCGGAGCTTGATGGATCAACAACAGACGGACGTGCTCAAGCAATCGCTTTCTTCGTTTATTAGGACTGAATCATTTTGCGCTAATTCCAAAGCATTATTGCAGCGCAATTTCATATTTTTACGCCAATTTTGATTACAGAAGCTCCGTTTCATTTCTTTTCAAACGCGCTTACTCTGAAATCTTTGTGTATGCATGACATATTTTTGTCAATTTTTTAAATCTCTTTATTAGCAAAAATTTCCAGGTCCGAAATAACATTTGGGCCTTTTCGTTTTTTGCTTAAATGTTCGCACAATTTATTCAAATTTACAACTGTTTTAAAGAAGTTTTGTAATTCTTTTATTTTTGACAATTGTTTTAAAGAAGTTTTGTACTTCTCACATTTCGGACAATTGTTTTAAAGAAGTTTTGTAATTCTTTCATTTTTGAAAATTGTTTTAAAGAAGTTTTGTAATTCTTTCATTTTCACAATTGTTTTAAATAAGTTTTGTAATTATTTCCATTTTGACAACTGTTTTATCGCAGAATTTGATTTGGACTTTATACAATATAAAAAAAAAATTGAGTTCAAGTATATTTGAAAATATATGGTACTAATTTCACAATGTGAGACATTTTGAGATATTTATCACGGTTTACAGACTGTACATTCGTAACAAGTTCTGGCGGAATACAAGACATTTTTCTTTATAGAAATAAAATCACATCAAAACACACAACAGCTTTATCGAATTCCAATGAGAGAATCAGAGACTAACATGCTAAAATATTTTTGAAATCACTTTTCCTTACTCATTTATATAAATTACAGGTGTTTATTAAAATAACAAATAGAATAATACCTAATAAATGTTCAAGATCCCTACAGAAGAAATAACCAAAATCCACTAATTGCTTTGAACACATTACTGCTCCAACATTAGCATTGATTTAGAACTGAGATCTCTAACAATAAAGCTTTCCCCAATGATCAATTTACAATTGACTGCAGTACGAAAACCAGAACCAGTAAATAAAATCAAATAATACTGTCAGTGGCATAAAAATCTTCTTAGTACAGACGGCCTTTTCAGTCCTGAAGCCGATGTTCTATTCTTCCGAAATTAAAAGTAAAGATATCCCTGGGTGCTTAGGCGGTTACGATTAATCATCCGGAATTTGGGAATTTGGAGGACGACATCTGCTGCCCGTTGATGGCATATTTAAGTTTTCGAGAAGTTTTCTCATTTGCAACTTCTGAATGCAGCATATAATTTAAAGAAATACACTCTACGCCAAAAGAATAGTTGCACCCAGAGGGAAGTATTCAACAGGAATGAATCTTGGTGGGTAGGTTTGACATTCTAAGACATGCAAATGATTCAAATATCACGTACGGCCGTGCCTGTGACTCATGCAAGAAAGGGATATAGCGCTATGTCTGATCGGCTATATGATTTCGTACCGTTGCGTGTGCTTGCCATTCTGACTCAAGCTGTTGTGTTGGTTGCATCCTTTAAAAGTGAAGTTTCCCTCGGAGAAAAGTTCGGAAGCAATTCGAGCAGTTGAAGGAGTTCGATAGGGTCCGCATCGTCGGGCTCCGAGAAGCGGGATAATCTTATTGCCATACTGCGCTCCAAACAGGTCGTACCGATACCATCATAGCAGGTTGTTAGTGACAGTGGACAGAGCAAGGCACGAAGCAGCGACAGGAAACTCCCGGGAGTCCTAGACAAACGACGGCAAGAATGCACCGTCGGGTTGTCCGACATACGCGGAGTGACACAACAGCCACGATTGCGGATATTCAGCGAGCAGTGGCGCCCTCATTGCGTCGTCCGATTAGTGCCAACGCCATTCGGAGAGGGCTTCACGACGTAGGACTACACACACGCAGACCGTTAGCACTATAGTATCGTCGTGCCAGACTGTTATGGAGCAACTCAGAATGACAGCGGGTGATATTCAGTGACGAGTCTCGCTTTTGTTTTGAAGGCGACGTTCAACAAATCCGAGTGTGGTGCGCTGTGATCAGTACCAATAGGAATGGTTTGTTGTCGAGCGTCATACGTCCAGAAGGCCTTCCGTCATGGTGTGGGTTGCGATTGCCTACGATTTCAGATCGCCGTTGGTGTTCATTACAGGCAGTTTGACAGCCCAAAGAAGCGTTAATGAGGTCCTGAAACCAGTGGCTCTACCTTTTCTGAACGCTCACTCCTGTGCGATGTTTAGGCGGAACAAAGCTGTTGCGCCTACTAATGCTGTCTGGAGAACTTCCCTTAAAGGCACTGACACTCTGCCATGTCCAGCAGCATTTCCATACCTATCACCGATTGAAAATATGTGGGGTGCTATTGGACTCGCTATCCGAACTCCACCCATACCGCACAATGTGCAGGAACTGTGTGATAAGTTTCAGTCTGCATGGGATGGCTTACCGCAGGATACCATTAAGAACCTGTAGAACTCCAGGAAGATACGTCTGGCATGCTGTGTGAGCAGATACCGTGACCCGACCCATACTGAGAGACACTGCTTAGTGGCGTGTAGCTCAATAAATATTGCCCGTATCAGTGTCAATGTTCAATTATTTATTGGTCGAGGCAACATTTACCTTCCACCCGAATGGAATTGCAATCCAACACATTCTTCTGGGTGCAACTAGTTGTTTTGACGTAGAGAGTATTTTTGTGGACATGCTTGCAATGTATGTTACAACCTTTTTCATTTTGTAAATGTTAGAGATATGCAGCTTCAACACAGGTAGAAATGCTAAAACCTGGCAAGGAAATGAAAATAAAGGGTAATCGTTACACTGCCAAAGTGCAGAAATACGCTATCAATGCTTTTTCGCATTTCAGTGGTTTTAGCTATGAAATCTTATTCTTGAGCTAACACAGTGTATTCGAATTTGGAAATGTTGAAAAGTGCAAACAAAAAAATATGAAATATTGTTTCTGATTGTGTTTAATATTTTTCTTAGGACAATGGTACATAGTTTGTAAAACATTCGCGTTGCGTAATTTGGAATCATACATTTTTGGATGATGTTTAAATTATTATGTAGCTTAATTTCCTTAGGATTACTTGTTCCAAAAGAACGCACCCCTATGATTACAAATATGATGTAATGTAACAAAAACCGGAAACTTAGGTTTATTAATCATATCGGATGATAAATGAAAAACGTTTTACGAATTTGTCGGTCTTTCGACAACTACAAAATGCCCTGAGTGACAATTTAAAAATAGTGCTTTACGTTGTGTTCATCTTCCCTCCTCATTTTAAAATACTGTGCAGTTCCGTCAAGCTTTTTTATTTAATATAAAAGATAAATTCGGAAGGACACTATTTAATAAAAGAAGGTCGTAAACTACAACTTGTGTGTTGGCCAGACCATCCTTTTGTTTATGATTTTGTTTATGGAGCTCGATCTTCCGGAAGATTTCGGGTACCCTGGGGCCCTTAGGAGGGTTCATATTATCGGAAATTTCTTTAGGTAAGTGGCCATGATTCTTCAACTTTGCGACGGACGCAACGGTTGTTGCGACAGGATCAAATGTTAAAATTTTATGTTGTATTGCTTGAATAGTTTTTTACATCTTTAAGTGGTATGCATCACGGTCCAGGATTATAATCTTATTCGATTTATCGTCGGATATGATAGCCAAGTTAGTGTTTTTCTGTAATTCACATAGTTGACGCCTCTCCTCTTTGTAGGCTTGACTTTGATTCAATGTCGTAGTAGCGCCTTGGTGTGAATCTCGTTGGCTCAGGGCGGACCCATGCCGAAACGATTGAACAAATTTAGTTCTTGCGTCGTCCTGGTGTTCTGCAGGCAATGTCCGGATGATACTTTCAGCTTGTGGCACAAGTTGAAAAAGATTCGGTCTAGTATTCGGATAGCAAAATTTAAACCCCAGTTCCAGAGCGTTCTTCTGAACATCAGAGAGTTCGATAGAGCTTAAGTTAACATACATTCTGTGCTCATGTCCGTTTGGTTGATTCGATCTTTCAAAACGAATGGGTCGAGATTGGATTTCCGAAGCCACCAAGCCACGGAGCTTAGTCATATGACGGTTGTGCTGTGATTCAGTTTCACTCTTTATAATAGCATGCAAAATAATCAGCGAGTGATCAACAGCATTAGGATGGTATGATCTTGTGAATTGCTCATGTAGTGAGTAAGCCCTACGTGCAAGGTAATCTATGTAGGTTCGTTTCAAACGAATTGCGGTATTTAGTCTCTTGGTCACTGACAGCCTCAATAGACATAGGTCTTGCTTGGAAATAGCGAATCTTGTCAGTGTTAAAAACTTAGGTGTAACGTGTAGCTGTTTGCAGTTATTCAAAAAGGCAAGGTGAGTCATCTCGGTTCCTATCTTGCGTCGTAATTTAAAAAATGTCGCTGCCGTACCCACACTGTAAAAAAATTACTGTAGATTTTACGGTTTTAAACACTTTTTTAGGGTGCCAACACAAAACCGTAAAATCTACAGTTTTATGCCGTGTTGGAGCAAAGCTATAGCTTTGCTCCAATACAATCAACACATTCGTCCCAGCAAAATTTTTGTGTTTTTGTGATTATTTTGACTGTGACTTGCTCCAGCCAAATTCTGTGCTGTTTTCTTCATTAAATGCGGTGTTGGAGCAAAGCTATAGCTTTGCTCCAATACGGCATAAAACTGTAGATTTTACGGTTTTGTGTTGGCACCCTGAAAACAGTTTAAAACCGTAAAATCTACAATTGTTCTTTTACAGTGCATCATACCAAAGTGAGAGCAATGTAAGTATACTGAAAAGAGACTAAGTTAAAGTCACAGTACCATATATCCTCAGGGTCCAACAGACTGTAGACGAACTTCGTGTTACAAGTGATACTCATATGGAAGTAGACATTCGTCATACATAACACGTTATGCAACTTGCTCATTAACCCGTTTGCTTGAACACTCACGCGATGTCAGAACAGGCTCACATTCGACAGCCCTAGCCCGATTGGTAGCTAGCGGCACACATAGACCATTATGAGATGAATGCAAAATCTTCATTACACACAGCACCAAAAGCATGACCCTCTTTGCAGAAAGCCTATATATTCACCATTATAGAGGTATTTGCTGTAATGACGATATACCTTCTTTTCTCCCACGAACATGGACTGCTCTACTTGAACATTGCGGAAATAATCATTACAGCTGAATTATTAGTACTTGTGTAGCATCATTTTTACTTTCTTCGTTTGCAGTACTGTCACCTGTCTCTCTCTATGTCTCTCTCTCTTTGTGTTCAAAACAACTTTCGTGAGCATGCGCTTTACATATTGTTTGGGTCATCAAAAATCCCTATATATTGCTTGTCGACGTACATTGATGCCATTAGGTGGGTGACCTGATGAAGATCACTAGTGTGATCAAAAGATCTAGTGTTTTAATATATCATATGTTTTAACTTCTAAATACCGTTTTTAATTTTATTAAATGTAGAAGTGATCTTCATCATTTCGTCAAAGGTGGTAAATGAGCAAGTTGCATAACGTGTTATGTATGACGAATGTCTACTTCCATATGAGTATCACTTGTAACACAAAGTTCGTCTACAGTCTGTTGGAGAATATAGAATATAATTGTTTTTTAATTATTCATATGACATCTTCGAGAAAGTATGAACGTTCATTATATCGCCCACAATACCACACCAGATATTAACACCCCACCAGATCTGGTGAGCGTGTTCACGTGTTGCGTGCGGATTATCCAATGCCCAAACATGACTATTATATGTGTTGTAGGTACACTGCCGTGTAAACCTTGCTTCATCAGTCCACAAGATCCGGCAGATGAAATTAAACTGATGGCCACCCAAAATGCAACACCAAGAAGGAAGCATCCGATTGGCTTGAAATTCGCAGCATGCGTCGCCCACGAAAGGACATGAAACTATTAGCATTGCAGGGCATATTAAAATCATGTGCGCCCGTCACGCCACCGAGAAGCACTATAACAAGGGTGCACAGAAGGCGGGATGTAAGTAGTGGAAGTGTGTTGTGCTGCCGGACCTGTGCGTGGGAAGCTTTCGGGTGCCTCGTCGTAGAATACGGCAGTCATTCCAGCACATTTCGTAGTTTGACAGAGGACGAATAGTGGCTTATCGCGACAGCGGTTTTCTGTACCGAGACATCAGTGCCCGTGTTGGACGACATCCCGCCACAGTGAGGCGAGTATGGATTTGGTGGATGCAGGTGGGACGGACGGACCGACGTGAGTGATTGCCGCAGCCGCGGTACACCACCGAACGAGAGGACCGGCATGTTGTGTGGCAGGCATTGACGGCTCGCATCGCCACATCACGAACGTTAGCGCAGGAATTAGGGTGTGTTGCGCAACAACCCGTGTCAGAACGTACCGTTCGATGTCGTCTGCAGGAAAGGGGATTTGTCACACGGCGCCCATTGCTTCTATTACCTTTGACGTTACACTACCGGCGAGTGCGGCGGCAGTGGGCCGTTGAAAGTCGCACCTGGACTACGGAATGAAATGAAATTGTCTTGTCCGACGAATCCCGCTTCTGCCTGCAACACCCAATGGTTGGATCCGCGTGTGACGGCACCGCGGCGAGATACTATATGACGCCGGCATTATGCATCGTCATTCAAGGTCTGTCGCCTGGCGTTATGGTTAGGGGCGCAATTAGATATGTCACCTGCACCCCTCTGGTACGCATCGCCGGTACCCTCAACAGCCACCGCTACATCTCCGACATTTTGGAGCCTGTATTCATCCCTTACCTTCAGGAACTGCCAGCTGCCACATTTCAACAGGGCGATGCGCGCCAGCACGTGGCACGCATCGCGCAACAATTCTTCACGGCCCACCAGGTGATACTGCTGCCGTGGACCGCCTGTACTCCCGATATTTCGCTGATCGGCAACCGAGTGGCCCGGCAAGCATCACCTGGGGCTACGCCTGATGAACTGTGGCAACGTGTGGAAGCAACCTGGACAAACATACCCCAAGCTCACATCCTAAGCCTCTTTCGTTCGATGCCGTGGGTGTAGGGGCAGTTATTACCAGCCATGGGGGCCACATGAACTATTGATGTCTGCGTGTTCCGCAATCTGAAATCTGAATCGTTTCTTCCTGTATCTATTGCTCTGTGTCCAGTAAATCTGGCTTTGCTATCTCGCGACCTTCTTGGTGTTGCATTTTGGGTGGTCAGCAGTGTATTATCGGCAGCATGTTGCTGTAGGAGCCACTCACATTATACCTATATTCTAGGATAATCCTGTGGTAATAGGCCTTGTACCTTGTGATGTGATACGGATGCAGGTCTTCGTCGTGTAGAACGGAAAGTACGGTACTTTGGTGCACACCGAATTGTCGCGCGATCGCACGGCTGCTAATCGTTGGCACCTCCTCTATGAACTCTTGTATGGCGTCCTCGAGGGATGGTGTCCTCACAGAGGTCCAGCGAAACAGTCTACAATTGGACGTTGTGCGACATTGCCTCTGTCACGCTTTCAAGCGTCAAGCTGCCGTATGGCGTCCGGGTGCCGTCGTGCTGTGTATCGTTCGCTGTAGGCCCTTTCTGAAAGCAAAGCTGGTATTCCTCCAATAGGAGATACACGTCACAATACTCTCTCTTACTGTACGACATATCGCTACCCACACTGCTGTCAGATGTAGCAACGCAGTATGAAGTTACCTGCTTTTTTAGGTTCTAGATCATATGATCATATTTCGAGGATTTTAGGAAGGGAGTGTCTGACCCCAGGTCTTAAACAACCCTTAGAAATAGAAAGCTAGGAGATTTGGGCTAGAGCGCCCTATAGGAAAGTGACATGGAAACGAAGTAGAAAGGGGAGGAAGACGCACTTATTTATTACCGGGGAAGGGGAGTACCTGGGGTCCAACGACTACCCGCGGCCCTGAGCATACCTGCTACCGTCACTAACCCTTTTTATACCTATCTGCCGTATCGCGCAGTCGTACAACTGATGTTCCACGCCACCACGTCCTTTAAATTTGCGTACCCAACCTGTGACGCATTTTAAAATGTTGATCGCTCTTTTTTTCTTTAATTAGATGTTTAAAACCACCGTGTGCAACTCAGTGGGCTATAAGTAGCTGCCCGTCCTTAGTCTAGGACCACTGTTCCCAGGGAAGGGAGAGAGTCAGTGCCGTAGTACAAACACATTATCCATGCTTCACCGGGATTCGAACATGGACCACTTTCGGACAAATGTTCAGAAGCCATCGCCTGAGAACCTTGATTGCCTTGTGATACGTGCCTCTGCATAACTAACCAAGTCCCTCTTCAACTAGCATGTGCGTTACCGGATGTGACGTAACTAAACTTTCGGCGCGTATAACTCTGGAATGCGACGTCCGATCGGATAACGGAGAACGGTTTTCGGTTTCAATCTCCACGTGGAATCGTCCGGTAGGTTTATCGTGCGATCGATTTTAATCACCCTGTATAAAATTTAACTCTCTGTGTAATATATGACTGCACTCTGGGTGCAAATCCTAATGGATCAGTTTTCGAAATCCTCAAAGGAACGTTGCTGACATATATGTTTTACAGCAAATTTGATTTACGACCAATCAACATCAAGTGCCTTAGAAATATTAAAATGAAAATTATAATTCGAATTATGTTTTTAATTTAATGAGAGCTTAATGAAATGATTAAAATGTATAATACATGTTTTATCATTGAAAAAAAATACTGACTTGTGGTAAAAACATAAATAAGCGTTTATATGAAACAAAGCGGCAAAACAAAGATTTGCACGACTGAAGCGTAATCAAAAGGACTATTCGTTTTCGTAAAATTCATGATTTTCTGATCTATAAAGTGCTGGCTGATTTTATAATCATAAATGAAGATTTTAGATATTCGCACACATTAAGATGCTCAAAATAAATCTTTTGGTAATGTATTTTTTTTATCTTAAAGGCATTTTTTTATCGATGCAGAATATGAACAGCAAAAATTGTCAGAGTAACTTAATTATCTGTATTTGATAATATTCAGGTGTAAGCAGAAATCGATGTTAGAACATCGAAAGTGACTTTTCTTTTTATTTCCGAGCTTCTTGCTTTGAGAAATATAAGCAGCCTCCCTGCGAATTTATGGCCACTGTTCAAAAGGTAGGGGCTCCTAAAGACCACGTGTCATGTCTTTCGAGAGCACTTTTATGAGGATCAACAGGAAACAATTGCCTCAGATCACTTAGCCACCAGAGTGTCCACCAGAATTTCAAAAATGGCGATATGTGACGTCACACATTAGAGAAGGACGGCAAATACAAAGCAAATTGTCGTTGGCAGCGAATTATGCAGAACGTAGCATTCACTCTTGAGCAGAATTTCGATTTTGAACCTCAAAGAAATATTAAACGAAGTCAAATTAGCTTTACAAGATCTAGATGTAGATAGTTTCGCGTTTGCGCTGATTGTTTCATGATCAGTACTAAATAAATGTTTTTAAACAAATAAACAAACGAAATTCGTTTCTACAGGATGGCAGCAATAGCACTTAGAAATTCTAACATTATTACATTGCCTTATTTCAATTATCAGCGGCACTCTGAAAAGAAAATATACGGGAAAATCACATTATTGCTGCAAGAAAAAAAAACAAAAAAAAACTATCGTCTTAAAATTTAAAGATCCCGTATGTGGATTCATTTGAGTTAACCTAATATGTTACCTGATAATTTGTCATATAACGGAAAGAAAAGAAGTCCGAAATTCAGCAAACAATTTTTTTTCTAATGTACAACCCCCTTAAGAACCTGGTGCTTAACGTGAACCTGAAGCCTCAGTTACTAAATCAATTAATAGTTTGCTGTCGGTGATTCTTCGGATTCCGCGATTCAGCATACCATTGCAACGTCCGATTGTCCTGTCGGTTTTCCTGAGAATCTTCATTTTGATTTATTACCTCCAGAATGTGATTTTTAACCCTCTTAAGAGACATAGTTACAGCCGTTTGATGACGACCCTTCTATAGTCTCTTCACCATATGATTAACGGGATGAGGCACATTTTTTGTGGCTTTCGATCAGTCTTTTCAAGGCAATATTTGCAGTAGTACGAAGGTGAAATAGAGGAGCCTATTTTCTTTGGAGGTACGACTCGAGTTGAGTTCTTCGATTTTCTCTGTAAATATTTCCACTTGCATGTAAATGATTCGAATTTTCTGTGTACTATGGATGAGAACCTAGGTGACCCTTATCATGCATTTTGGGAATTGGTAACTGCACATCGCACTCCTCTAAGGCACTAATGTTGGACATTGCCCTTAGATGCCGTTTGACTTCCTTCTTAAGTGCGCATGTGAAGTAAGACGATTTTGCTATGATGTTGTTTTGGGTACATGACTTCACGGCCGATTTACTTATAATATTGTATGTTTGTCGGGTTTTGATAACTGTGTTGTTTACTTCTCGTCGTAATACTACACTGATGTCCACTGAGGTCTCAAACACATATTCTGTGATATCTTGAAAACTAAATGGTTTATTGCAATGAAATTCGGTACATATATGTCTCATACTATGAGACATACAATAGCAACATAACAAAATGAATAGGAAGTAAATTGCGCGCAATTCGCAAATTAGACCAAAAACGGTCCAAACATGATGCATCATATATCGAGAACGGTCCGGCTAATAGGGAGTGTGGCCACGCTGAACAGCTTTACAAGTCCCACAACGAGCTCTCATACTGTCAATGCGTTTCTTGATAGTAGCTAGTGGCAACAAATCCCATTCTTCTAAAAGCGCGGACTTTAATACATGTAGGGTCCTGGGAGTTGGTTGACGTCATGCAATGGCTCTTCCTAGACAATCCCAAACGTGCTCTATAGGATTTAGGTCCGGCAATTTTGCTGGCCACACCATAAGGCGAATATCATCTCCCTCCAGAAAATGGTCGATAAGATGAGCTGTGTGTAGTCTCTCGTTATCTTCCATAAAAATGAAATTCAGTCCGACAGCTCCCCGGAAAATCCTCATATTCAGTGCAAGCACCTCATCCCTATAGCGCTGTGTGGTTTCAGTGCCCCCACAAGGACTTGCAGTGGTGTACGGCCGTCCAACACGATGCCTCTCCACACAAAGACTCCACTTTTACCAAGTGGTCGATTTCCTTAACGTTGGAGGGATTATAGCGGGTCTCATGATGTCTCCAGTTGAAGGCTCGTCGAGAATCACTTCGTGTACTGAATCGCGAATCACACAGAAAGTACACGGCCACAATTTTGCTGTGTCCATGAATGATCTGGTGAGGGGAACTCACACCGCTGGTCGCCGGGCGTATAACGCTTTCTCTTCTAGTCGTCTGTAAACAATTTGCCTTGAAATTGGTGTTCCAGTCACAGCAGAGAGGTCCTGAGAAAGGTCTTTAGCCATCATCCGTCTATAGAGTTTGGCAGTTAATGTCACGTAACTGTCCTCGGCAGGTGTCCTGGCTCATGGAAGGCTTTTCTCGGGCCTCCTGATGATGGTACCCATTGTTCCAAAGTATGCTGGCCATCCCAAGAGATTGCATGATGAAACATATTAACGGCATGTTCAACGGTTGCTCACAGCATGCGGCGGTCAATATTTGCTACTCCACGTCCGATACTCGTTTTGCGATCTAAAAGACAGCTTGTGTTGTTCCGATAAACACACTTTCACAGATATTTGCATAGTCAGAAATCACAATCGTAAGGTCAAGGGATCCATTTCGATAGGTCTGCGCAAAACTTTAAGAAATTACTATGCGTTATATGCCAATGTTTTATGAGTAATTGTTTCACCTGCAGACCTACATATGGAAGTGCATTGTTTTGCATATACACTATATGGACAAAAGTCAAAAAACACCCCTTCAAAAGCAAATGAACGGATCAGCTGAGTTGTTAAGACGAGCGGTACAGCTGCAAACGGTTTAAATACAAGACTGCAGATGACCGCGATCACATTTCATTGTGAGGATGAGTGAAAGTGTCGCGCTGCGGGAGAGAACTAACTTTGAGAAAGGAAAGATTGTTGGGTGTTATATTAGGGGGGTTCTCTACAAGAGAAACCGAGAGGCGTTCAAACATGACTAAGTCAACTGTTTCTGATGTACTGATAATTGGAAGACACATGTCGTGTCTGAAGCAGCTGAACGTACCGGCAGACCAAAGAAAATCAGTGATAGAGGAGGTCAAAGCCTCAGGAGAGTCGTTACAACTAATCGACGGAGTACTGCACAAGACCTCAGTGTACAGGTGAGTAAAAATTCTGGGACCTCGGTATGTATACGTCCCATTCGCAGAAAACTTCATTCCATGGGTTACCGTGGTCGTGCAGTTGCTCATAAGACTTTCATATCCACTTGGAATGCTTCTCGTCGTTTAAAATGGTGTAAAAAGCATATATCGTGGACCGTAGATTAATGGAAACAGGTCCTATGGACTAATGAATCCAGATACACGATCCATCAGTCTGATGGCCGTGTGCGGGTACGGAGGCATCCTAGGGAAATCTACAGGGTGTCTTTCGTGGTATTGTCCCGGCACATCGGGTATCGTGAAATAACCTGATAACCAGCAAGTCTACCTCGATATACTGGACAATTATGCCCTACCAACTATGTGGCAATACTATGGAACCGAGCCTTGTTGGTACCAGCAAGATAATGCTCCAAGCCATAAAGCAAGGACTGTTACGGTGTGGTTTGATGATAATTCCGTGTCGTGTGTGGACTGGCCAACACAGAGCCCTGAACTCAATCCCACAGAACATCTATGGGATGAATTAGAGCCCCACATAAGGAGTTTGGAACCAAGCCCTATTACTAATCAAAAGTTAGCGGCAGCATTATGTACTGAACGGAAGCGTATACCTGTCGCTGTGTTCCAAAACCTTCTCGAAAGCATGTCTCGAAGGTTCGGTGCATGCATCAAACCCAAAGGTGGACCGACACCGATGTAAGGTATGTCAATAAATGCTATGTTGTGTTTCTTTTCTAGGTGTCCCGTGAATTTTGTCAATATATTGTCTATGATAGTGCCAGAAAAAACCGCAATTCCTGTGAAGCGAGATAAAAGTATTTCCTATGTAGAACCCTGTACAGTTTACTGGTTACAGTGTTCATTAATGGACTTCGGCATGTGGTGGTTTCGGAAAACAGTGGTCCACTCTTTTAAATCTGCTGTGAAGCTAAGCCAAATGTTTATTTATTTAATCTGTAGAGCCTCTTCGTTAATAGCAAGTAGTCGTTCAATTTCTCATATTTGACAGTTCTGAGAGATCACAGTCCCAGCGATACTAACGGGTGCCCCATCTCACCGAATGACTGCTCAGGACTACTGGCTCTCAACCTGAATCCCAATTAGGAATCGGAGAGCATACTCCCAGTTCTGGTTCAGCTTTTTGTCCGGTTGCCTTTCTTCTATCATACGTATTCTGTACGAATTCTATCCCACGGTAGACAGCAACACAGCAACGCTTTGTGTATCCTTCACCGCAGAAGGTGTAACTGTCGGGCCACCGCACGGTCAATACTGTGTGAGAGTCCGATTCGGCTTTCTATGTCAACATTGACAGCTTCAATTTCAACTGCCACTGTTTGGAAGCTGGCTGGCATCCTATTTGTGACGCTACAACTAATTCACTAGTGTCCTCGACTTCCGTATCATCCTATCAGATCAAGAATCGAATATTCGAAATTCTGAAGCGATGCTTCAGTAACTTTGAAAGCCATCTTTGACTAGTAGTCCCTCATAAGATTTAGTCACCCTCGTTCAGTTCTTGCGAATCTGAAAAGACGAGACGGCGTAGATCCAACCGTCTTGAAAATAGTAATGAATAGATGTTAATATAGGAAAGCTTTAAAGTAAAACTGATGAAAAATTAGAAGTAGATTGTATGCATTGCCATTGGCTAAATGCTAAGCAGTTGAAAATCTGTCTCATATTCTGACTTAAATTACTTTGTGCATGCTTTTAACTTGGTTAATTTGCGTGATCATTTAACTTTTATTTTGAGTTGTTTTTTGTGTTATTTGAAAGTATGTTGTAATTTTTAGTGAACTATGTTGTAATTTTTTGTGAAATTGATTACTTAATATGATTTAGTAATAAAATGGTATACATAAGCTTGAATTCAATAGTGTACATAAGTTTGATTTTTAATTTATCATTGATTTTATAATATAATTGATTATATAATTTTTGGGTTTGCCTTTTAACTTAATTTATAACATTTGTTATTAATTATTTCCTTTTTTTTTCTATGTAATGTGAGTTGTTTTCGGAGTTGGAAAATGTTGATGTTGAATTATTGGTATGGTTATACGGAGTTTAGTTTTGTGTCGTTGAATACTTTTTGTTTAACATTCTTCTTTGGAAAGATTGTATTACTATTTTTATTTGGATTAGCGGGTTTTCTTCCCCGCATGTAATTGGCTCTTCTAATCCCTGTGAAGCCGTTTGCTGATAGCGGTTTATAACAAATTACTATTACTGTTACTATTGCGTGATCATTAATTGTCAAAAATGGTTTTGAATGAACTGATTTCATTTACAATGTATTGGAAAGATGATACTTTGTTATCAGTTTTATTTTGCAGAATTTCCCTTGCTTGGGTTTGTTAGACCGCTATTATCTGCCCTTTGCAGGGCATGAAGAAATCCCAGAGGAAGCTGAAGAATTGCTGTTGCTTTGGTCTGTTTTTCATGAAACTGTATTTTGCAAAGCAAGTAATTCCTATAATGTGACTGTCATGACTTTTCCCTTGGGCTTCTAGAGCTGCCCTTTGGAAAGGAAGTAGAATCTCATTAGTTTCAACTGAAAAGGAAAGATGAATGCCAGAAGGGAGCAATGGAATTGTTAGAATGCACGGAAAACTTAAGAAGGTACTGTCCAATAAAACCACAATCAGTTTAAAAGAGATTTCCCCACTGGACCAGCGTGTCAGTCAACTTTGGGTCGAGAACAGTGCAGAGCGTAACAAACTTACATACTTCCCTATCATCCTTCTAAGTAGTTCGCTATTTATGTGGCTCTGATTTCGATAATAAAATTTTACAAGCATAGAGTGTTCGTTCTTTGAAAGTATCATAATGATTTCGCACAGCCTAATCTTTGCCATTTCATCCTATCAGATGCAACATATCAAATTTTCATCTGAACATGTGCATTAAAACTGTATATGTGAACGACCTGCAATTTCTTGGATTTTAGAAGTGACATTTCTGCAGTGCATCACAGATAATCTGTTGTGATAACCACCAAATTGATCTGATTTTGTTCTGAAACGTTTGTTGAAAAGGGAATCCAAATATGCGGCTGTTCGCTTCTTCAGTCTACAGCGCAATTCTCACCGTAACGGCTCAATGTTTAACTACATTTTCCTCTAAAATTGTATCAATGCCTTCAAAATGCACAATTACGTTTCGCCGCTATAGCTCTGTTCTTCGCGTTTCCGTAGACCCGAGTATAAAATGCTCATTCTATAAAAATCCGGTACTTACATGAACTATCAGAAATGCTTATTTTTTTCGTGTTTGAAGGATAAATGTTTCCATCATTTTACGCTGTAAAATGATCTGTGTCTAATATGAAGGAAATACAATTAAGTTGCTAAAGAGAGGGGGACATTCTAAAACGAGCAAGATACATTTTCCGACGTTATGATTTTCCGAGCCACGCAAGGTTTAAGGTCCAGGTCGTTAAATGGTTAGTAAATAATCGCATGATTTATTACGAATTGATGAGCAAAATATTTTACAAGTAAATCCAAACTGTAGTTAATAATTTAACCAAATTTTAAAGTACAGCAAGTATTTTTTATGAGTTAATTCTGTCCGCAGATTGAACTATCTATGCATTCTTACCCATACCCAAATTTTCACAGTTTTTTCAAATTTTGCAAGCGAAATTTCACTTTGCCTTTCTTGTTTTCTTACTAACTTCTGGCGAATTGTTTTCAAAAGATGACATATCATTAAAATAAATTTCAATTATTTACGCGAATGAAATGTGTAATACATGTGAAATTGTGCATAAAATCATGAGAAATTTTTAAACTGCGAATGATAGTAACTATGCCAATTAAAAACAATTTTGGAATCGGAAAAAGTATTGGTTCTTGCCTTTTCTTAAAAATTAAAATCACGATGATATGCAAATAATCTTGGCTAATATGTTGGAATTCTTTTTTCTACCTTTCACGGAAAGATATGATACAGAACGTTCACTCTCTGCACCAGAGGACAAACAGTTATTCTATGTTCCTGCTTTCTTCGATACTATCGTTAAAAGCATTTTAAACTGGAAATGATTTCTAAAAATGAAGATACATAATTTCAAAATGCATGTAATCTGATTACTTAAGCATCGTAAATCAAGCATTGAATTTAAAATATCGATATCTGTGTTATTTGTTAGAAATTTCTCTATGAGATTAAAAAATGATCTAGTCTCCGACGAAACTATGAGCACGTACGAAAAAGATAGTTATGTCATTGGAAGGCAAATGACGGTTATTTTTTGCAGCCACGTATTTGCACTTGCTTTTGAAGCAGTAGCCCTAAAGGCATTACATAATTATATTTCATTTAATTCAGAAAACAACGTTTATGAATGCAATATTTATAACTTAAAGTCTGCTACAGTTTCGCTGAAAACTATGGCCCAACTGTATCAGGAGTAAGCGTTTTCATTTCTTGCTTGTGATGATGATGTTACCAGTTTAAATGTGTCCAACGTCTGGTGCGGCCATACGTTTTAATGAGTGCTTTCCATGCGCTTGATAGGTATGGAGATGGAGATAAATCATTTACCAGGTTATTACGGTTTTGAGAAATGTGAAAGGCTTCTGAAAAGTCTAAGATGTAACCATATTAATGATACTCTGAACGCGAGATGAGGCCACGAGACTACCACCGAACAGCGAGATTAGCCAACATTCACGTAAATTATCGCTGATATCCTTGTCCTAATGGAGATAATAATATTTGAATTAAAAAATGTTATGCAAAATGAATTGTGAATACTTCTCGTTTTATTTTTTGCCACTAAATTTATAATACATATAATAAATAAAATACTGATAACAGATTGTCACACTATTTTAATGTATATGTTTAAACGGGGAGGGGAACACGTAATTCCAATATAAACGATTACAGGAATTTTCCTTTATTTTTATATTATTTTTTATCTTCTACGAAAACGAATGGTGGTATGTTGTTCTTGTAAATTCTTACGTATTTCATAACATATCTTACTTTTTGAGAATGATGTATATCCAGACTTTTCTATTTTTTGACAGGAAATATTGTGGAGCTTTGAAGGGCATGTTGTACGTCTTACTAGCCTGAAATTATGTGCAATCATGCAAGGTATGATTGTTCGAAAAACATCTGTACCGACGAAAGGTGTCATGCGCAACTATTATCTACTGTACTGAGCTGTGTATGTTGTTAACTATGTTTCAACAGAGAATTTCCTTTCTTTTGAGGATAATTGCTTTTTTTCCAGATACAGGAATTTCCTTTCTTCAGGATAATTCCTGTATTTGATACAGGTGATTCATAGGCGAACAGAAAAAAACCGCTCATAGGCTTACTATTATTTTCAGAGGAGTCTTGTATTATAAATAGACAGACGAGGGCTTGATTTACCAGGACACTTTTCTCCTTACCACAGAGAATCAAAGTACTTTAAGACACCACCATGTACGAACTTTGCTTTTTGTACTCTGCACATTTTATGTGATAAGTACGACTTTCAAAGGAAATTTAGGAAAGGAACCAGTCAATACTGTTTCTTGCCTCAAATAAAAGGACTTATTTTTTAGCGTAATAAGTTCGTTTATGTGAAAATCATTATGCGTTTAACTAAACAAAAGATACGTGGGCAGAATTCATCTGTAGAAATAAGTTGTGAATTAAAATGTGCTATAAACTTTGATTCCGCATTCCTTTTTTACGCTTTTCAACCTTAGGTTCAAGGACTGTATGTGCTCCAGCTTTGTTCGTCTGTCTGTCTGTCTGTCTGTCTGTCCTTCCGCCCTCCCGCACGATAACTCGCGTAAAAATGGTTCCATTTTGATGATATTTTAGTATGTGGTAGGGGATAACCTGGAGAGGAACCGTATTGAAAATGGGCGAAATGGAGTCAAAGGTCAGGACATAGGAGCGGAAGCAATTCCATCTCCCTTATACGTCATACCTTACGGAAAAATACGTCAATTGCGACAAAACGTTATGATGTCGTTCCGGAGGTATACTAAACCGGTTCTGTTGAATATCATCGAAATAAAGTCAAAGGTTAGGGCGCTGGAGCCAAATTTATTCCACAACCATTATCCTCCTAGCTTGACTAAAAATGCTTCTATTGCGAAAAAATTATCATGTTGTTCCGGAGGTATACTGAACCAGTTCTGTTTATATAATCGAAAGGAGATGAAAGGTCAGGGCACAGGAGCGAGATTTATTCCACAACCATTATCTTCCTAACTTGTCTAAAAATGCGTCTACTGCGAAAAAACTTTCCTATGTTGTTTCGGAGGTATACTGAACCAATTCTGTTTAATATCATCGAAATGGGGTCAAAGGTCAGCGCACAAGAGCTTGATTTATTCCACAGCCACTGTCCTCATAATTTGACTAAACTGCTTCTATGGCAACAAAACTTTAAATGGACGATGCCATCGCCCTTTCCACGTTGTTTTTTAAACAACGCATAGCGACTGAAAAATTGTATACCGGCACCGCTGGGATCGAACACCAGAACTCTCGATAACTAGTCGAGTGCGTTCGAATTTACGCTACGGCGCCAACAATTCTCAGCGCCATGCGTGGTTTTATCAGTCAGCATCTGACTACACGAATACGTATTGTTGGTCTCAGCAACTGAGATGTCGTCATCTGGTGGCATTTAACGAAACAGCTATTTAATTGTAGCTGATAAATTCAAAGGGCGATAGAAATGGTTAATATATATCAAATACGTGGAGATAATGTAAATGGACGAGATCAACGTTCTTTCCACGTTATTTTTTAAACATAACAAAAAATAACGTGGAAAGAGCGACGACATCGTCCATTTACATTATCTCCACGTATTTGAAATACATAAACAAAACTTCAGTATGTTGTTCCGGAGGTATACTGAACCAATTCTGTTTAATATATTGTAATAATTGAAATGGGGTCAAAGGTCAGGGCGCAAGAGTGAGATTTATTCCAGTATTTTCCCTGACAAAAATTTACATAAAAACTTCCTTAAGAGAAGAAAACAATATGTAAAAGACTCTCAAATTGTGTTTGAAAGCGATTTTAAAATCGCCTCAATCATTCTAAAGAATGAATATTGAAAAATACCTTAAAATTTATTGCACTTAAAATAAAGGAAACACTAAGAAAACAATGGAAAACATAATTTAATGTATAGGGGATTAACAAAATAAATGAAACGCTAAAAATTTTAAAATACCTGCATTTAGCGAAATGAAACTAATTAAATTTCAAATAATCGCGATTTGTGTTTTTAATTACGAAATTCTCTTTCACTTGCCCTCTGGAATTTATTGGCTTTTAAAGCTAGAATTAAAAAAATAATAGTTTTAAAAGTACATACATATTTTACGTTCAACTAGTACTTAAATCATCTGAATATAATGACTAGGTCTCGAAAAATAAAAACTAACCCAAAATGCAACACCAAGAAGGAAGCATCCGATTGGCCTAAAATTCGCAGCATGCGTCGCCTGCGAGATGACATGCAAACGATCAGCATTGCAGGCCATATGCAAATCATGTGCGCCCGGCACGCCACCGAGAAGCACTATAAGAAGGGTGCACAGAAGGCGGGGTGTAAGTAGTGGAAGTCTGTTGTGCTGCCCGAACTGTGCGCGGGAAGCGTCTTGATGTCTTGTCGCAGAATACGGCAGCCATTTCATCACGTTTTGGAGTTCGACAGAGGACGAATAGTGGATTATCGCGACAGCGGTTTATCGTACCGAGACATCGGCGCCCGGAGCCACAGTGAGGCGAGTATGGATTTGGTGGGTGTAGGAGGGGCGGACGGACCGACGTGAGCGATTGCCGCAGCCGCACCACACCACCGAACGAGAGGACCGGCATGTTGTGCGGCGGGCATTGAAGGCTCACACCGCCACATCAAAAACGTTAGCACTGGATTTAGGGTGTGTTGCGCAACAACCTGTGTCAGCACGTACCGTTCGACGTTGTCTGCAGGAGCGGGGACTTGTCCAACGGCGCCCATTGCTCCGATTACCATTGACCTTACACCACCAGCGAGTGCGGCGGCAGTGGGCCGTTGAACGCTGAACCTGGACTACGGAATGGCAAGGCAATATCTTCTCCGACGAATCCCGCTTCTGCCTGCATCACCACGGTGTTTGGATCCGCGTGTGGCGGCACCGCGGCGAGAGACTGTATGACGCCTGCATTAGGCATCGCCATACCGATCTGTCGCCTGGCGTTATGGTTTGGGGCGCAATTGGATATGACACCCGTTCCCCTCTGGTACTTATGGCCGGAACACTCAACAGCCACCGCTACATCTCCGTACGTTTTGAAGACTGTAGTCCTCCCTTACCTGCAGGACCAGCCAGCGGATATGTTTCAACACGACAATGCGCGCACGCACGTGACACGCATCGTGACACAATTCTTCACGGCCCACGAGGTGTGACTGCTGCCGTGTCCCGCCTGTTCTCCCGCTATGTCGCCCAACGAACATGTATGGTCGCTGATCGGCAACCGAATGGCCTGAGCAAGCCCCATCCGCGGCTGCGCCTGATGAACTGTGTTAACGTGTGGAAGCACTCTGGACCGACATATCTAATGCACACCTCAAGAGCTTCTTTCCTTCGGTGCCGCGGCGTGTAGTGGTCGTTATTGGCCGCCATGAGGGCCACACCAACTATTGATGTCTTCGTGTTCCGCAAGTCGCACGGGCCTGTATTCTTAATCGTTTCATCTTTTGTATGTGTTGTTATATGTCCAGTAAATCTGGCTTTGCTATCTCGTGTCCTTCTTGGTGTTGCATTTTGGGTGGCCAGCATTGTATAAGTACCAAGTTCGTTGTAACATAAACAACACTGTAATATTGTAAAGAGAGATTTTTTTTTTCGCAAAACCTCACTTGTGGCGAGGTATATAATTTCAAACGATGTATTCGATAATCCTACTATAAAAGTTTTCCTAATTTTATTATTTCCTGGAATTGGTATTATACTTTCACATTGATCATGTGACATATGGTGGAATACTTTCCATCTTGTAAATATCCATGTGCTCCACTAGCTACTCCAGATTTGGTTGAAAATAGTGCAAATCATAAGGTGGAATATATTACGGCAGACCGTTTGCTTGCATTCGATTATTTTTTTAAAGTCTAGAAAATTTAAAATATAAGCAGGAAACATCCTACAGTTATCTACTGTAAGAATTTCTCTTTACTCAATTAGTGACAGAATGGAAATATATCATTTTATTAGGTTTTCCAAAAAAATCCCAATCCTATAATCAAATTCGCTATTCCGCTGTTGGAAACTGTTTGTTTATTACCAAAAATTATGCCTTTTGATATAAGGAGATATTGCTATCATTCATCAGATGGAGGTCTGTGGTAACACGAATTAATGAATACACTCTTACAATTTTAACATGAATTTCTTCTTTCAGTAACTTCTATAAAAGATTTAATATAAATTTTTGAAAAACATTTCTTTGAATAACCACTCAAGGAATATGTAAAATTCTTTTAACCTGAAAAAGGTGAAGTTTGAAATAAATAAACTTTTTGCAAAAATGTTTAGATATTATATTAAACACTAAGATTCATTCATAAATCACACATTCTTTTCAATACTGCTGCCAATCTATTCAGAATAAGAAGTTTTCCTCCATTGGAACAAAAGAAGTGCTACGTTTGCTAGTAACCTTTTTATAGTGTCCTACGAACTAGTGTTAAACATTTATCTCCAGTAATTAATTTTGTTTCTGTATGTATATTTTTAGGAAAACAACAATTATTATTTTTGGCCAATTACGAACACAGCGCAGGCTACCTTGTTCTCTGTATATAAAAAGGTTTCAAATCCTTCGTTTCCCAAAGCCCTGTGGTACTTTCTTAATGCTGAAAAATATGAGCAAATATTAAACAAATTATTTTAACAGGTAATCGCGATCAGTAACATTCGACCCTCTCATGCGAATTCAACTATGCCGTTAATTTGGCCTATATACTATACAGATAATTGCAAATTTTCAAATATTTAGGTAGACAACACAGTGGCAACATGTGCAAACTTGTGATTTTGGCTTCTTACGGTAGTGTTTGATTTCCCGGAATAAAAAAAACAGTCCGAATAGGCAATCCCTCTTGGCTGTGCATGAAACAATTTATCGAATTAAAAAATAAGTGTAGAAAAGAAGCATTCAGTAGTCGTAGTGCGGGAGCGCACCACTTGTTGATGTTAGCGGGCGACGGTTGGTAGACAGTGTTCTACTAAGTATGATAGTAATTGACTACTTAAAGTAACCGGACATTACATCGGTACGTAGAGGAGAATGTTATCATGCTCAGTGAACCGCACGTCCGTGCTAATATACTAAATCAGCAGAAGAAACCTTTATTTATCAATCGTCTCAACTGAAAGCTGAAATATTTGTCTGCCCTGGGTACGGAAGCACCAAACGTACAATCGGGATGACTGGAAAAAGACGACTGCCCATTGAATTATGTTTTCAATTAATAGAAGCCGATGGACACTTTAGAGTAGTGCATCAAAACCACGATTTGTTCTATCTTAACGTCCATTTGTTAAATGTACTAGGTCATGGTGGCGGTGCAACTGCCTGTGGTATATTTTTACGATTATGGTGATCCTTAATACTTCTGAAACAGCATTTCAATTAAACGAAATATCTTATCATTATTGTGGTTCAAGCAACCGAGTCCATGTGCAGGGAAAGTTCTGCCTCTACAAAACTATTTTTCAAGCAACCTAGTACATGCCTTGAATAAGATGATTTCTTTGAGCATAGTAATGCGCTATGTCGCAAGTGTGGGATCGCCAGACAGTGTTCTCATGAGGGCCAGAGTGACTTAAACTTTTCCAAAACGGGTTCCGCGGTCCCATGATCCTAACCCAGTGGGACACTTGTGATGAAATTCAGTAAAAAATTGGTAATACAGATCTGACTCTACGAAACTTTTGGCAATTGATGAGCGCATCACATCAGGTTGGCTGAACCTTTCTGAAGAACCATATCAGGCTTTCGTTGCATCCAGGATACATGAATTTGAGTCTGATTTGAAAGCAGAGATAGGGGCATCACGTTGTCATGTTGGTGTCTCTAAGAATTTCTTATTTCAGTTCATATGGTAATACATCTATTGGATAATAAATTTTGAATAACTCCTATTTAAAAAAATACTCTTATTTATGAAAACAAAATATGTTAAAACAAACTAAAGAACATGTTTTCCGTGTGTGACAAAAAACATTACATGCATTCGCTTTTTTGGACTATAAATCATTCGGAAATAATTCATACTCTGAGTGCCATATAGTGCACAATGAGTGCTGGTAACAACAATGTTAGTGGAAGATAGCCAGTCTTAAAGACCACACTTTCCTGATTCACTTTTCACTACTTCCAAATATTAGTCAGCCGTTACTCTACCAAGAGGTAATACGGATAGAAATGCTTCTCTCATTGCGTGTCTGGTTTACAAAGAGCATTTTAGCTAGATAATTGAATCTCTTCATCAGTGTTCTGTTACACGATGCACTATTTCGCTTTGTGAAATACTTACCATGTATACGTTATTGTACCTCTCTGTCATGGGAAAATAACACAACCAGTTAAGCTTGTGTTTTAAACGGACGTTTGACAATCAAAGCCCTATATCACCTAAGGCAATCTAGCAGGCCAAATAATTGTCATTAAGCATCAGTAACTAACCTCCTTGCCACCAGAGGCCAGTCAATGCGCAGATAACTTCAGCAACAAACGTCATTTTCATGTCTAACATTTCGTATATATATCGGAAACACAGCACCTTTAACTTAGTCTGATGATGGGAACAGACGATTTCTCGAAATATATTACTCTTTATTTGTTCATAACGTTTGAGCTTTGAGTAAAGTTTTACTGACTTGAATGTGGTTTACAGCGACTTTGAGCTAATAAGGGTATAGATGGATTGTCAAATGGTTTTCAAATATATTTGTTTTCAAGCGTTTTATTTGTTAATATCCGGGGTATGCAAACGTTTCCGCCGTTTTACAGAGGAAGGAGACAGGAAAAATCAGGAAACCAGTACATATTTATTCAACGAAATATTGGCCGTTATCATCAATGACCTTTTGCCAATTTTCAGGCAACAAATGAATGCCCCTGTGATCGAATGACTGGGATTTTGAGCTGAAGAACGCAATTACGAAATTTTCCACCTCTCGAATTTTAGTGAACCACTGTTTGCTAGGGAATGTTTAATAGAGCGCAATAGATGAAAGTATGAGGGTGCAATGTTCGGGGAATAAGCCGAGTGCGTTAAAACCTCCCAGTGTAACTTTTCAAGGTTTGATTTCGTTGTGGAACCGACTTGTGGTCTGGAATAATTGTGTTTCGGAACTCATATACTACAACGTGCGTAACAGTATTATACAAGACTTTGTCCTAATATACATTGTGTAACAGCAGGACTGGGTGGCGTCCTTTACCTGACCATGGGCGTTTTTACTCGATTACAGCGCTCAGTTTCATCCACTGATCGTTATATCGTTGTTCAGATATTGCTCCTTCCGGTATCAACAGTTCGAAGTACAGCAATCCATGCATATCCCACCACTCACACAAAACAGCAACATTTTCCTGTGGATAACATGTTTCGCTGTGGGTATTGATGGCTGGCCTGAGTCAACCCATGATCGCAATAGACAAATTTTTCATCCCCAGTGAAAACATTCCACAAGCCATTCTTCCCTTGAAACCCCTTCCCCAACGACATTCAGATGCCCAATCTTTGACCAACATTACGCTCCGTTAAAGTATGCGTAACCCACTTCATAATCTTCTGGATCTACCCCAAGGCCTGTAGACGCCGTACCAACGTCGATTGATCCACTTTCAAACGTTTTGCCAGTTGAGTGGTCGATTGTATAGGATTCTTTTGCAACAGCGATTCAAGCTCATCGTCTGCGAGTTCCTACGGTCTACCTGCACGTGGCTTGTTTTCCAAACTTAGATCTCCTTTCTTTTACCTGGCAAAACATTCTCGACACGTCCTCTGACACATAACCGTTTCTCCATACGCCTGACATATTGAACCGTATGCTTCACTTGCACGTTTCCCTAAATTAAACATAAATAACATGCAGTGCCGCATATGAACGTTATCGACCGCCATGCTTGGCTTAAGGTATCAACTTGCAGCATGGTTTGCCTGCCTTTCAGACCCTTAAGCGCCACCTGGAGGGGCGGAGGAAAGTTTTTCATATCCCTAATACATTCCGGAAGCAGACGCAATTTGCTAAGTACCATATGTCGGAAATTATGTGATCTAGAAAAGTTAAATTTGCAACCAAGTTGCCAAGCGGTGCCCGACGAAAGGTTCTAACAATTCGACAGAGATAGATTCGGACTCTAATCCCTAATATTTCATGTTTGCGTTACCGTATTGGCTTTGTACGTATCCTGGAAGCAGTAGCCCCAAAGTAGAGGCGGGCCCAATGTATTGCTCGCAGTGTTCGTTAAACCTCCAAACAAACAATATGATTTTCTTTCACTTTTCTTGCAATTTTGAGTAAGAACACAGGAGAACCAGAACAATAAGAGTTAAGTCTTTGCAGGCAACTAGTGAACTAATGTTTTATTCTGGGGTAACTGTTTGATACTACGTTTTAGACACGCAGGATAGCTAAAAGTAGTAGTAGAATATTTACTGTGATTAAAAACACCAGAGTTGTTCTGTTTTGAATATTAGGAGCTGCGAAGCTCCTTTTAATTAATATCAGATTGTACTTCAATTGTTAAAGAACATACTTTTGTTTATTTATAAAATTTTGTTTTCTTAGTTAATACTAGACGCATTATACAGAAATTTTCACATGAAAAAATTACAAGATATTTTACTATGCAGTTGACGTCTCTAAGACCAATATGTGCATCCTTTTTACACATTTTTGACATAAGAGGTATTTACTAGATTTGAAAGAAAACAAAATGACACAGAAGAAGACCTTGTGGAAGATCGAAAGATGTAACTTAAAATAAAATTGGCTCCAGACAAAAAGTGTGTAAACATTTTCAGAAGGCCTTTATCCAAGAATGCTCAGTTCCTTTTTGAGAACGTTAAAATTAAGAACTGCGCCTTATGCACGTAACAATTCCATATTATTTCAAGTTAACAAAAGTAAATAAATGCATGAAAAGCGAACCTTTTATGCGTTGTTTATTTCTTTCTAGATTTGCTCCACGAAAATACTTTGCAGGAGGTTTGAGTAAGCTCTTATTATCATCTAATGTACTTCTAGAATATGTATGAGAACTCGTAGTAATGGAACCATTAATATCTGTCGTATTTTCGAAATTGTTGTGTATAAACGTTTGCAACAGAGGGCTATATTGTTTAGTACTCTTGTGATTTAAAATTAATTCACTTTCAAGCGGCTGACATTTCGACGAAACACTGCTTTGATATGGTATCACACTGCTCAAAATAACTAGAAGCCAATTATGTGGAATTTAAGGTATCCCCCTACGTTGGGGAAGTTTTTAAAAAAAATGCAATAATGGGTAACGTTTGTTTTAGGAAGGCTAGCTAACACACAAAAACACATAAAAGTTGAAAAATACTCACATCAATTTAAATTTTCAAGAAATTGGGAATTGTGTGAAAGAATTTAAAGAAATATGTCGTTTATGGTAAACGTTCTAAATAAAGAGTTACAGATATAAGATGGCATTTTTGCATCATGATATACGCATTACTATTAAATATACAGCGAACTAAAATGTAAGTGATGTTTCTAAGCACTACTGAGATAGTCTCCTTCCTACATGCATTAGTGTAAATTTTCGACCAATTTTTTAATTAGGTTGAATGTAAATAGCTATAACCTAACTTTGAACTGACAAACAGCAAAACGTTAGTTCATTGCACGCACAACATTAAAAGAAAGATATATTTCAAGTTTGATCAATTTACTTAGGTGCAGTAATCAGGTTTTCCGTAAAGAGTTCGGAAGAAAATCTCATTCTGCAAAAAACGCGTTCACTTCTCGTTCGTTTGACACCTGTGTTCAGATATTCCAATTGCTATGACTGTATCTATGCATCGTAGACAAGACACAAAGGCAGTTTTCGAATCCTAAAGAATGGGGCTTTAAACTGAACGCATTTTCACAGAATGTGAAATTTGGCTCAAAACTCCCTTTTCAACGTAGTAGGATACCTTACGAGAAACGTTCCAGACGTAAGTTGAATGTGACCTGCTCCATCGAATCATGTATGTCCTTATGCAAATTAGTGTCTGTGACAAAGCAATGCATAAATCACAGATCGAAATGAAAACGAAGGTTTTCCCGGGAGCTCTCTTGTTCAGCCGAGTTCATCGTGAAGTTTCTTTTCTTGAAATCTCCGATATGAACGATGTCTCAAGAGCTCAATTTACTGGATACCTTTTGTCAGAATGGAAGCAGATCAGACACAAAGGTGATAGCAGGACCCATTGGAATGTCACGAAAGGTTGTTTCCCGACTATGAACACAGTTCCAGGATACGATAAGTTTTTGAAGAGCCCAAATCAAGGCCTTCCGACAGCAACTACAGCAAGGGACGACGTTGTCTTTGTTTAACAGTTTTCCGGAACAGGCGGCGAAAGGCTTGTCAGCTGTAGCGACATCATCTCGTATCAACAGGACTAAGTCGCCAACTCCAAATTTCTGCAATCGCTTTCAACAAAGCTGCCTATAGGCACGTAGATTAATGGTATGTGGCTCTCTAAACGCGTACGCCCCGTAGAAACTGAGCTGGAAAACATCGTGTTTGGTGACATAACGAGTGGAGTTACGTTACCTTCTCTGAAGAGTCGAGATTCAGTCTGGAGTCTGACAATCCACAACTTCTTGTGTACAGATAACCCGACCCCAGAAATAACCCTGAAATGTCCAAGAAACATCGCATTACGACGAAAACGATTTAATATTCTGTACAGTAATAAACGTTTTGGTTTTGAATGACAAAATCAGCTGGAACAGAAGCGTATATATATTGAGAGAGTAATTGAGAGTTTAATGGGGTGTAGTTAGAATAAATAATTATTTCCCAGGAAGACAAGGATACGAATATACAAATATCACACCTTTTGCTATTAGAGGAATAATGTCATTCAGAAACACCTAAAACTGCGATCATTTTTGTTCTAGAATAAATAAATATATATAGGATGAAAACAGTTTTACATCAGTTTGCACACTGCAACTTCATTTTCGTAGAAAATTACCTTCTTGTGAGCGACAGGGAATCACGCACTTCTCATTGAATGCATCTGTTCTGCCTTAAGTTTAACTTAGATCGTAAAACGAACTTTAAAAAAATTATACTTATTAAAATCAACATTAGACAAAAGCTGAATAAACAATTCATGAAGTGCATACTCTTTCGTTAATCTACTCTAAAATTATTTATACTGACATAATTTAAAACAAATAAAATATTAACAAAACCTGAAAATATTTTATCAATAAAAGACTTCCGTAGTTACGTGTAACTAGTTATTTATTTATTTACCAGCTGAGCTTTCGCAACAAATCGGAGGGCTCTTTCAAATCTTCATGCATGTGTTAAGAATAAGTTACCTAACTTGAAATATAAACAAAGGATAAACAGAACAAACATTATGACAATAGTCATGAATCTACTTCCGCGTGAATCAAACGCTATTGCTTAATAAGCACTCATTTTGCGATGTCACGTATTTGTTTTTAAACTGATTAACACAATCGATAAAATGTTAATAAATAATAGCATTCAACACCCTAAAAAATGTTTTCCATAAATTTGGAATTTCGTAAGATACACTATAATTACATATATTCGTCGTAGACTTCTTTTCAATAGATTCTCTTTTTACCGATTCATATATTGTAGTGTACGTTGCAACGCACTTTGTTTCGTTCCAATCAGGTCTAGTCTCTTCAAATAGTACATCTCTTGTTAGAGCTGAAACAGGCTGTTCATTCTTCAAATTCCTTTTGTGTTTTTGTATACGAACCTTAATTGACCGTTTTGTTAGTCCAACATATAACTTCGTGCTTCCGTCTGGGTAATTTTAGGGTACTAAGTAAATTTCCGCTTTTCCCCATATTTTTCCTCTATCTTGGAGCTTTTATAGCTTTTCAATGAATCGTTTATTGATCCTGCTGTGCGGATCCCAACATTACATTGGAATTTCTTCAATAAATTCCTGAATAAAAAGGTGATTCCTGGTGCATAGGGTATTGCTTCTACGAAATGCAATTCCTTATCATTTGGCGTTATGTCTGTTCTCTTCCTCAATCTATTTACTTGTTTTAATATCGCATCCATAATTTACCGACTGTATCTCGCTTGTAACCCTTCATTCATTACGTTTTTGATTTCTTTCATACGAAGGGATTCATTCAAACAAACCAAGAAGGCTCTATAAAATCGTGTCCGGAAGGCTGCCATCTTGTATGACCACGGGACGTATGAACTTGGGCTCATGAAAATATTCACGGCCATCGGCTTGTAATATACCTCTTTGTTAACTTGTTTATAATTTCTGCTACTTATCATTGCTTCTAGGAACGCTATCATACCTTCTTTCTCAAATTTGATCCCAAATTTTATGTTGCTATTTAAAGATTTTAGCCTAGTCAAAAATGTATCCAGTTCAGTACTCCCATGAGGCCAAATGAACAATACATCATCTACATATCTTACCCACGTGGACGGCTTCTTGTCAAAAGTATTAAATATTTGTGCATCTAATGGTCTTAGAACTGCTTCTGTTAATATCCCGAACAGGGGTGAACCCATGGGTGCTCCTGTTATTATTTATAAACCTATAGTGTGAAGTAGTTGTAGTCGGTAACTACATTCATTGCTGTCTCGATGCTTGCAAGAGCATTGTCTGTGTAGTGTCCCTAATTTCTAAACCAGTTCTTTAGGTTTCTCTTAGCCTCTGCTACTGGGATTGAAGGACAACACGAACATGGATCAAGGCTGCCCAATATATCTTTCTTATGTATACTCCGATTTTGCCTTTATGAATCAATTCCTTTGTGGAATGAATGACTTTATCAGAATTCGGTAAGTACTGTTTTAAGAAAATTGCCATACTTCTTTCGAGACCAATTGAGGGGCACCGTCTTTTTATATGATAAGGCGAAGTTTTTCTCCCGGTGTATAGCTTTTCAGTCTTCCGAAAATGTGAGGTTGGCATGCTCCAGGTTGTCTTCTTGGGCCATGCGACAAATCCTTTGGGAGTTCCGGGAGTTTATATATTTTCTTGACCCATGAGATGAGTGAGTTTTGCGGGTTTTTGTTTAACCTTTGTTTTTTTTATTCAGCTATAAATGTTTCAAGCTTTTTGTCATAATCAATACGATTCATGATAGCTATTTGCCCTGTTTTTTCTGTGAGTGTGAAACAAAAACGGAATTGTTAGTCCTCATGTTCTTTAGGATTTCTCTTTCTTTGACCTCTTCCCAAACATTTTCTATCTTTTTCTTTATCTCTTTCTTAAGTCTGGCTGCAATTTGGATTCCCACTTCTTCTTTATGTTCCTTCGGGACTTGGGAGATCGCGTTCTCTTTAACCGGAGTGATTTTTTTAACACTCACATCTGCTCAAAAACGGAATTTCGCTCCTTTGTTTAACAAATCCTTTTCTTCTTTAGTAAGTTGGAGGCTCGAGATGTTTATATATAGAGGCTTTCTCGCCTCATTTTTCATAATGTTTGGTTTCACTAAATTATTGAACTTGGCTCTGTACGCTGTTCTAATATATGTCTTTCTCTCATTTTAGGTATATCGACGATGGCCAACAACTCCTAAAGTTCTATAGGATGTGCTTCGTGTATCATTTGGAGTGGTAATCGGTTTGCACGATTTCCTAACCCCACAACCGTCGTTCTCCTTATGTTGATTATCCTTGAATAGGTTTGTATAATGAAATTCTTTCTTCTACAAAAACCAATTAGCTCTTATGGCCGATTTAAATATCAGGAACTTTGAAATCTCATTTGCCTATTTACAACTTGTCAAATAATCAAGATTACATCGTTCTCTATCTAGCATTAACCTGCACCAACTGTAGATCAAATAACGGAAATTTGGCATCTTGCTCAGAAGAATAGCAATCACATGTAATAAAATATTATACACCCATATTTATCAATAAGTAAATAAATGCTTATTATTTATTAATAGATAATTACTAATTTTTTATTTATTAGTAAATAAATTAATAATTAGTTATATTTAACTACTGAAGTTTTTTATTGAAAGAAATATGCATATAATATTTTATCAGTTGACATTTTTTGAAAAAAATACTGACTTTTTTAAATTTTAAAATAAAATCATATCATATCGCCCATGGAAATATTTTAACATTTGGTATCCGACCGGTATACGTCCTAAAGCTTTCTTTCCTTATTTTGAGATACCCCACTTTTTAAGTGATCAATTGAGATCGCTAATTTAACGTAAAACATATCAGAAATAAAACAAATAGAGCATGCTAGTTTATTTATATATACACGATTTTTCAGAAGAACTAACGCAAATAACTTTATTAAATACGGAATATAAGAAATGAAACCTGTTTGCGATTTTAACAAAAATCGTCAGAAACTCGATGGACACGTCTCAGTAAATTTCCTTTTTGTCAGTTAGGGCTTCTTGTTCCAGAGAAGGGAGACAGCCAGTGCCGTACGACAAAAGCAACATCCATTGTTCACAGGACTTCGGAGCCTTACACATCTTGAAAGAACAGTCAGAATCCAGTGCTTAGACATCTGCGCCATAGGGGCCGGAATTACGAAGTTGGTTATTCATTTACTTTCATTAATTTGATCACCGTTAAAATCCGAATTCTGAAAGTCATACATATATTAAGCAAAAATTCAAAAAAATTACATATTCTTTAAATTATTTCTCGTTCTAAAACTCGTCATTCCTTTTTAGTTCACAGAATTTCCATATTCGAAATAATTATCCACATTTATCTTTTGAAATTATACGCTATTGAAAACGTGCTTGTTTGTTAAAATGTTTCTGGATCGCTGACAATTTTTAAAACAAATATGAAATTAACCTAAGCTTTAAGAGAATGAAAACGATTTTAATAACTTACTACGTCCTTGTTAGAGGAAAAAACCAAGAAATAGCATCGGGAGAAAACAGTTTCCTTTGTTTTGTTTTTAAAAACGGACCAGGGTTTTTGGAGTAAACGAAATGACACAATTATCTAGAATCATTGCGTTTAAACTATTGACTAAAATCATTAATATTTATTTAAAAGCAAGCCATTTCACAGATGCATGAACATACACCTGGACGAGAATAATTTGCAGTTTATTCCACTGGGTTTTGACAGTTCAATGGTTCATGTCTTTTAACAAAGGATCTCTTTTATATTTAATAAAAACATTTTATGACTTTACTTTTTTCAAAACAAATTTAGGTTCTTTCGGTTTTAAGATAGTGTTATGAAGAGATGAACCAATGAAAGCAATAATATGATAGGAATAACATTACCCAATTTTGCAATAGCATATCCTGAAGTATCAAAAGTCATGATATTTGTAACTAGTATCGTTTAAGACCTCTTCTATCACGGCGAAGGGCAACAACTCAACGTGGCATCGATTCTACAAATGGCCGGAAAACTTCTAAAGAGATGTTGAGTCATACCGTCTGAATAGCCTCACACAGTTCCCTGGTATAACTAGATACAGGCCGCCCCGATAGAGCAGTGGTCTAAGCGATGACCTCTGATAATTCGTCCGAAAACCGTGCGGGTTCGAATCCCGGTGAGGCACGGATGTTGTGTTTGTCTTACGGCACTGGCTCTCTCCGCTCCCTGGAACAAGTGACCCTACATTAGGGACGGGCGACTGCTAATAGCCCATTGAGTTGCTCACGGTGGTCGTTAAACCTCCAATCCAAAAACAGATTACTAGATAGAGGATCTCGGGTAGGAAGGGACCTTCCCACCACGTCCCATAAGTGTCCTATTGGGTTCATCTCGGGCGAACGTGGTGGCCACACTATCCCTCGGAACTGTCGAGAATGATCCTAGATCCAAATTCGGATAACTTAGGCCCGATGACCTGGGCCATATTCCGCCTGAAAATTCCCATCGTTGTTGGGGTACAAAAAATTCACGAATGGATGCAAATGGTCACGCAGTAGAGCAAAAACGGGATTACCGCTTATTGACGTGTTTACGAGGAGCAGAGGACCCAAACTATGACAGGTATTACCGCTTACCGTTATAACGTCAATAAGCGGAAATCGCTTTGTTGCTCTGCTGGGTGACCATATAACCCCACACATGTTAAAACCACCACCCGACTTGTTGACAGCTTGGGTCCATGGTCTGATGTAGCCTGCGCCGACACCGAACGCTACCATCAGCTCGTAACGACTGGTAGCGGGACTCATCGTACTACACCTCACGTGCCAGTCATCCAGGGTTCAATTACCTTGTTCTTAAGCCCAGGTGATGCTTATGTCCGATGTCGTGGTGATAACAAAGGCACACTGGTGGGTCTTCTACTCCCATACCCCATACACGGTAAATTACTCTGCACTGACCAGATGGATCTGTCTCTGGTACCTCCTGTATTGAAAGTGGTTGTTATTGAAGCCAGTGTCGCTTGTCTGTTAACATGCATAATCCCTTGGAGACGCCACTAGTTAAGGTCATTCAGGACCTGTGATTGGTCACTGCGTTCTCAGTACACACCTCTAAAACCTAGGATCGAGGAATGTTGAATGCTCGCATAATTTCGGGAACTCAATGTTCCATTAGTGTGGCTCCCACTACAATGCCTCGTTGAAACTCCGATAATTCTTGTCGGTTTGCCATAATATTACCAGTGGTTGCCCAATCTGACTCAAGAGATTGCACCTCGCAACTATCAAAAATCGTGACATGCGTCGAAGCTTATATACAACGGCAACGCCAATTAAAATTTTGCATACTGATATCCCAAGACTTTTGGCTCTTCAGTGTGTATTTTAGTGAATATCCATTCATTGAGCGTGGGAAAATGGTGTAAGAAAGAAACTTGGTTCTATTACATGCAACAGTAGATTGATAATGGTTGATGATAATGAAAATACGGCTTTAGTTCATCGCTGCCATAATTATAATTATTAGGTGCACTGAGAAAATTCCCGCTTTTTTCCGTACTTCTCCTCTGTCTTTGGGGTTGTTACAGCTTCGCATGAGTCATTTATTGATCCAGCTGTGCGTCTTGTTTGATGCACGCGGAAGTAAATTCATGACTATTGTCTTAATGTTCGTTATGTTTCTCCTTTGTTTATATTTAAAATCATGTAACTTATCCTTAACAGTTGTATGAAATCTTGAAAAAGTCCTGCGTTAAGCTGCGAAAGCTCGGCTTGTAAATAAATAAATAATTAGTTACACGAAACTACAGAAGTTTTTTCATTGAAAGCATTGAAGATGTTATTGTGAGCACCACTGATTTGAGTAATATTTCTTAGGTAATTAAAAGGAAAGTGAGTTTTACAAAATGTGGGGAAGCGAAAAGTATACATAATCACCTGAATATTTTTTTTTTCATTTTTTACCGAAGGACATGAAAGGAAAAGAATGCAGCTAATTCTACTGTGAATTCTAAAACAAATTATTAAGATTGTTGGCAACAAATGCGGGAAGTGCTTTCAGTCTTCCAGAAATCATTTCCAGTGACACGAATTCTTTTCATGAAAGTAACGTTCGACACGAAACGAATGAACAAATACTTCCAAACTACGTTCTACACCGGCTGCAAGAAAAGGGTTGAGTAGAAACAAGGTCCCAAAGAGCTTTTCCAAAAAATGTTTAATTGAATTTAATAAAGCTCTCGTTATTTCAACAACGGTTATACAATAATATTTTTCCAAATATATTAATGTAAAAAATATTTATGATTTTATTCAAATTAATGCCCTTACTATGTTACGATTTGGCACGCAATTCAAATTGTAATATACGGAATGTTAACTCTGTCACCAGCGAGAAAGATCCTTTAGGACATATTTCAACAATTAGAAACAAGCTTTCACGTGTGAGACCTCATCTCACGGAAATCTAAATTCTTTCAGCAAACAGTAGACAGCATTTCAAAATTTCAATTCCAAACATTACGAACATTTTCATATGGTAACGCATGCATTTTCAATATGATTGTTTTGCTTTCAATCCGGAAAGTTCGTTACTCCAAATTTAACGAAAAAAACCATCATTTTATATTTTAATTAAATCATAATATGTTATGAAGAATAGTTTATTAGTACTTTGCTTAAAAAAACGGGTGACATTTAAAAATATTTAAAGTTTTAAGATAAAAAATTTAGAACTGGAAACATAGCAGAATAAACTAACGAACGTTTTCTCGAAGGAATTAAGATATCACTTTTTACAGTTTTGCGGGCCCTATATTTATTTGCAAGCTCAGGGGATGCTGTATATTTTATTCGTTTCAATGGAAAATTTTATAGCATATAGCAAACTTTAGCAGTAAATCACCAAAAGTCCTTCCTGTAGTCAACACGATATTTAAATATCGTGAATTAGCATTTTTCCCGCATAGGTGAAACTTGAATGCATCTACAAAAAATTTGAAAGAAATGCAGAAATGCTTGTTCTTTCAAAAGTAAAATTTCGACAAAATAAATGCATCAAAGTGCTCTTTCATGCCTTTCGTGATTTTCTCCTTACTCTATGGTTATTATTTTGGGTGGAGCGGTATGTATGTTTTAAAACTGTACAAAGAGAAATTCTTTGCATCGCACAGTTTAGGTGAAAAGAACGTCACCCGCATCACTCTATGTTTTACAGTTAGTAATCTACGGCGTTTCTACATTGATAGAGAAAAACATTCAGAAATTGATAAAAGCTCTCAGTTGTTCAGCACTGAACTTTCTGTGTTCTTCAAATTTCGACGCAAACTACATACTGAAAGAAAATCGAGATTTTCAGCATATAGGATTTTATTCTTTCTGTGGATAGCTTCTTGACGCATTTCTCTGCATGTCGTATTTTTTAAATGTCTTTTTGTAATTTAGGGTTAGTGCAAAAAGTCGCTGGGAGTGAGCAAATGGTGCCGCATTTGCAAACACTTCCTATCTTGCAGCAATTCTCTCGTAATATGTTTCTTCAAATTTTACTTGTTTCTCCTTTTCTTCACTTATCCTTTTAATTGCAATCTTCTCAAAATACAGCTGGTAGTTTGTTGGGGTATTGTAAAGTTGCTTGAATACGTGACCAGAAATTCATGCATGCATACACACATTCAGCAAATAACTGTATTACACATGCCAAACAGCGATCAGGCATACGCTGTTTTTATTTAAGTACACAACTATAAAGTCGAGATTGCCCAAAATACCACTCAGTGCAAATAATTTAGACATTTACGAAGCGTTAAGTACGAAACATATGGAAGATTCGTGATTTATGCGTCATTGAAAAAGGCATGATGGAATGGGGGGCAAAAAAAATCATTGATACGACAAAGTGCCTTGGCTATTCAACACCCACTGTTCCAAGATTCTATAATCAGTGCTCTTCAAAAAAAAAGCATGCAGTTAGCAGTATTCTTCTGGAGGGAAATGGCTTGTCGTTTTTGGGAAGAAATGGTAGATATAGAGGATTTTTTAGAAGAAACAGATGTGCTGCATTGCGTCAAGTAAATGCGCAGTAGAGCAGCGATACTGAGAGGAAAGCTTGTGCATACACAGGGGACAGCACATTGGGGTGAACTAGATATAACAGCGGATGTTCTCTTGATGCACTATAGTCTTTGCTAAATACCGACAAATGTGCCTATAGTGAGCCCTAAGGCACCAAAACTGGATCCTTGAAGACTGGAAAAAGAGCGGCAGGTTCGAAAATCTAATTTTCAGTTAATGCACGTCATAGAACTGTGATATTATAGAATCAAAATTACAAATCGTACGACTTCAGCTGTTTAGAGTTAACAGGTGCAAGAGGTGAATTTCTTTTCATTCCAAACATTAAGTTCCATTCTACAATTGTAGCAGAATTTTGGTGCTACGTGGTATAATAACAACACTGCGAACCAGGCTAACTTGTACAGGTGTATCGCTTTTCCTCAAAGACAAAGTTACTAGAAGCAGAACATGCGCAGTTCTACAAAGCTCAGATTGCCAGAAAAGCATTCGAAATGAATCAGACTGACATAAGGAAAGCAATATGCTTCCCACCATTCCCAAATCTTCAGCCAATTCAGCACCTGAAGGAAAAGATTGAGAAAGCCATCCGTAAAATATGTTTACCTCGGGTGAACATTTGGTGACTGAAAGACGCCATCACATCAGCTTGGATGAATATGATTGTAGATCTATGACAGCACCTAGTTGAATAAATGCTATATTGAAACGAAGCTATTTTAGAGGCCAATGACGTCTCAACAAATTATTAGTAGGTGCTCTTTGCCATTTGCTGCTTCAGTATATGCACACAAATATGCTGCTCGTATTTTCCTTTTTAATAACTGTTTCAATTCCTAGTTCGACATCACATGTCTATAAGCTGAAAACAGCAAATATTATAGTATATAATATATGCCCCATTTGTTTCTCCTAAATTGAAGTTGGACTTATTATTGCACAATAATTTTTGTCATAATTTCGTATCCAAAATTCCTGTTTAGGACAAATTAGACCTATTTTCTGATATGCAGTTCCCAGAATGGCGCAAAAAATTACATTTAAAGTGAAATTTGAGTTTAACTGATAATACCTTTTAAGAAATGGAACTCGTAGTAATTACAGAAAACAGATTTAAATAGCAAAGGAATTTAAACTTGTAAATTAATTATATAAGTTTTTTTAAATAATATAAATTGAGAAACATTTTTTAATCGATATAAAGACATCCTCTCATCAGTATTTACAGTGACAGATAAAAATGGCACTGCGTTTGCGTAACTGATTGAAAACCTAATTCTTCTGCCTGGCTGCAAATGGTAAGCGTCGGATGTTAAAGTTCTTATTTTGATACTTCTGGTTCGTGTACTACGTCATATATGTACTTCCTTGAAAATATTAATTGCCATATTGGTTCTGCAGTTTATATGCATGTGTCTCACGTAAATTCAAGAGAGTAACTACTCTGATATGCTGATTAGGAAACGAATGTTGATGCATGAGGATATGAAAATTTAGAGAATTATTTTCATGCGCATACACGTCCTATTCCGTGCATAAATAATTAAATGCCTCTGGGAAAAATGCACCCTCATGTCCACGCTGTCTCACATATTCTCTCCAATAGAGCAAGAAATGTTCAATAAATAATGTCTCGCGCATGACTTGTTGCCTAGCCACCTGTCACATAGCAAACGATTCTTCGTGCCATTAGCTTCATTTTCATGCGTAACATTACCCCGTGCATCTATTTTATCGTTTTAATTATGTTTAAAATGGATGATTGCTGTCAACTGAGTCGATGGGTGTAAAACAAAGATCAGTTGTAAAGTTTTTAACTCACGAAAATGTACCTTCCAAAGACATTTACGCTAAATTAGTGGCAGTTGTGACCCGGAAAAGTGGGCATGAGTACTGTTCGTCGTTGTTTAAGAAAGTCAGAGGACTGTCGAGGAATGTTGGCCCTAAAGAATCATACGCTGACCAGGAGGGACATAATCTCAACTTGAGGTTTGAACACGCAAAAAGTCGGTTACCTAATCAGAGAAAATCGAAGAATAACTCAGGGGCCCATGGCAGGTAAGCTGTTTACATGATATTAATAGCAATGTTAACATTTTGGAATACAACAAAGTGTGTACTCGTTGGGTACTGCATCACCTAACGATTGAAATGAAAAAGTCAAGATCTTGGTCGCTATGAAAAATATGGAAGTGATTATCTCCAAGGAATTGTAAATGATGATGAGAGTTGCCTTCAACTTAATGACACATAAATCAAAACTCGATTGCTCGAAAACCTAAATTCATCTTCTCCTTGAGCGAAAACAATTCCAAACTGAAATGTTTGCTGGCAAGTGCAAGGTCACTCTGTACTAAAATGGAATTATCCACGAGGAGTACATGGTCAAAGGTACGATAACGAACTCTCAAAGCTACGTGCATGTCTTAAAGAAGATAAAGTAAAGAATAAACCTCGTGCGTGGGGGGAGCGAAAGACCCACAATTCTTCAACACGATAACGTCAGGCCCAACGCCAGTGCTTTAACTTCAGTGGCAATACGGAAATTCGGGTGTGAAGTCTTTGAGCACCGTACTTACAGCCTTGATTTTGCGCCGTCCAAATTCTGGCTGTTTTCTGCTCTCAAAGACTTTAGAAAGAAATTCAGTTCACCCATGCCAAAGACGTTCTTCAAGCCGCTACGAGGAAATATTTCAGAGAATAACCTGAAGATGTTTAGCGTGACGGGTTTGAAAGACTTGTTAAACTTTAGCGTATCTATATCAAGGAGGATGGGAGCTATGTGAAAAAAAAATATGGGAATGAAAGTAGAAATTCTGAGCTTCATTCTTCTTTCGTTTCAATTTGATACCTCACCACTGTGCGTGTATATAACTGTGGAGACATTACTCTCTATAAACCCTCTTTATAAGATAGTAAGACATCAAAGAATATGGTCGCCTTGCATAAAAACTCAGTATCTAGGAAAGAAATATCCACACTGACAATGCTACCCACTGATATGAAAATATGTCGTTGGTTATGGAACGGTGAATGAACAATCGAGCGATTACGATTATGCTTCATTTAAGACAATGTTCTTTTTAGTTTTCTCATTCATCTGGAATGTTTACAAGAACAAGGAATTAAAGTCCTAATTTTTGGATGTGCCTTTAAACGGCTTGAAAACTAATGAGAAGCCAAATCAACTGAAATCAAGTTTACCTTTATTATTTTATATTTCCACTATAAAATACTGAAAGTAATCTAAGAAATACAGGTTAAATTGTGCAACGTGTTTTTTAAGAAAATATTTTCAAAAAGTATGAACAAATAATAAAGATTAACACTTTACCTGCAACAACTAAAAATCTCATGTAATGAATTTCTTGTAAATTTTATAGTTCGGTATTCAGAAGGATTCGTGTGAAGATCTACAAATCCGGTATTTCAAAACATTTGATTAGCCCCTAACGGGCAGGAATCTCATACCACGAAACTTCAAAGTGCCATTGTATTTCGAAAATCTTGGTGATCATGTTTATTCTAATAAATGTGGATTGGATTGGAAAGCCAGACAAATAACATGACCAACAATACATATACTAGCGAAAAAAAAAATCATATGCAAGGTTGATATTAAGAATGTGGTACGAACTGTATCAACTCTTAACTTCACTACTTCCTCTTAAGCACTGTTTCTTTTTTTTCTTCTTTTTTTGATTGGAGGTTTAACGACCACCGTGAGCAACTCAATGGGCTATAAGCAGTCGCCCGTCCCTAATTTAGGGTCACTGGTTCCAGGGAAGTGAGAAAGCCAGTGCCGTAAGACAAACACAACATCCATGCCTAACCGGGATTCGAACCCGGACCCCGTTCGGACGAATGATCAGAGGCCATCGCTTAGACCACTGCGCCACAGGGGCGACAAAGCTCTGTTTCATCCTCTCTTACCAGTAATAGACTCCTATCATGTTCGGATCCCATCTTTCTTGGTATCGTTGCTCCATTCTCTGAATGTCTTGATGGAAACCTTCCCCGCCGTCCCGTTGACACAGGGGTCTAAGCGATGGCTTATGAACATTCGTCCGAGAAAGGTCCGGGTTCTAATCGAGATGAGGCTTGGATGCTCTGTTTGTCTTACAGCCCTGGCTCACCGCCTTTTCTGGTGTCAGTGGCCCTAAATTAGTGACGGGCGAATATTTATAATTAATTGAGTTGTTCACGGTGGTCGTTAAACCTTCAATAAAAAAAATAAACTTCTTGAGCATAACTAAAAGCTTCTAGGTTTTCTGGGAAAAATTCCAATGGGTATCCAGAAGCTGCATTTTGAATGACAAACGATATCCCAGCTTCTGGTAAACCTTTAACCACTGACGCAAAGGCCTTCCAGGAAACGAGTTTCAAAGCTCTTAATTTGTTCTCAAAATTCTCATAAAAAATGGTTTCCTAATCTGGGGTAAAGAAATATTATCTATTTAATTTTTGCATGAGTTACATTTCGGAACTGGCTCCTGGCATATTTAAAACATTCTTCACTCATTTCCAGAGCCTTTACGAAATTTGTTGTCAAACCCAAATTGTAAGTGAAGGGTGTAGAAGAAGCAGGGGCGAATCTTTCGGTCTAATAAAGAGGCGTATATAAGGTTCTGTTGCCGCGGAACATAATTCTCCTTGTGAGGCCAGTCTTTCACAATGTAATTTTTATCTGTTGCTCTCCATCCCTCAGACAATAAAGAGAACAGTATTCCGTAAATCCACTTTGAAGACCGAATAGCAAGGCTATGATTGTCAAATCTCC
Source organism: Macrothele yani (assembly GCA_039090855.1). Lineage (NCBI taxonomy): Eukaryota > Metazoa > Arthropoda > Arachnida > Araneae > Macrothelidae > Macrothele > Macrothele yani. The sequence goes on along the minus strand of CM077034.1, from coordinate 69,516,270 downwards.
ACATACTGGACAGCAAAACTTGTTGTATGGGATTGCATTTTCACAGTAGCAACATACTTTCGTAATTTTCTTTGATATCTACGAAATATATTGCTAATATTGTTGATTTAGTGTTGTCATTGTGCAGCAACACAAATACTTGTTTTTGAGGAGTCTATGAAAATCCTCTATTCCCGAGGGATATACCCGAAACAAAGTTCAGCCGTTAATCCGTCACTATTTCACACACACGTTGAATTTCGAATTATATAGGAACCCTAAAATTGGTTATGCCTTTTTCTGTAAAATGAAATTCTAATGCTTGGCGGTCAGTAAGTTCCACTGCTTGAGTCTGGACCTTAAAAGTTCTGCATGATTTTTGGCTATGATTAAGGAGTTTGTATAAGACTTTTTGCTAATCTTTATGAATCAGATGTAGCATCGTGCCGTGTCCTAGACTGTAGGATGGATCACATTATTGATGGTTCATTCTTTCTTCCTTATCTTTATTCTGGAAAGGCGGATTCTTCCAAATGTGAAGGTATCTCAGGAACGGGAAGTTCAAAGCCGTGTGATATAGGACGTACTGCAGACGAAGCAGTACAATATTCAACTTTACATCTAGAACCGTATGGTATCCTACATTACATCTGTCTGGCTAGTCGGCTCGCACCAGACCATCGGAATTGCTAAGGCAAACATGGTGGTTTGTCTCCTATCAGCCATTTAATCAAATTTGAATAACATGTTACACAGGTCATGGTGGAACCCCATATTTGCCTATATGACTGTCCTCTAGTTCGGTGATAGGCATGGACAACATGCCTGTCACCGAACTAAATAACATGCATGTTGTCGGAGGGCATGGATGGCTCGCACTGCCACATCACGTACGTTAGCACATTAATTAGGGTGTGTTGTGCAACAACCTGTGTCAGCACGTACCGTTCGACGTCGTCTGCAAGAGCGGGGACTTGTCGCCCGGCGCCCATTACTCCGAATACCATTGACGTTACACCACCGGCAAGTGCGGCGTGAGTGGGCAGTTGATCGCCGCACCTGCACTACGGAATGGCACAACAATTTCTTCTGCGACGAATCTTGCTTCTACATGCAACACCACGATGGCCGGATCCGCGTGTGGCGGCACCGCGGCGAGAGAGTGTATGACGCCTGCATTACGCAAGGCCATATCGGTCCGTCGTTTGGCGTTATGGTTTGAGGCGCAATTGGATATGACACTCGCACCCCTCTGGTATGCATCGCCGGTAAATTCAACAGCCACCGCTACATCTCCGACGTTTTGGAGCCTATAGTCCTTTCTTACTTGCAGGACCTGCCAGCGGTCACATTTCAACAGGACAATGCGCGCCCGCACGTGGCACGCATCCTGCACCAATTCTTCACGGCCCACAAGGTGTCGTTGCTGCCGTGGCCCCACTGTTCTCCCTATATGTTGCCCATTGGACACGTCTGGTCGCTGATCGGCAACCGAATAGCCCAAGCAAGCACCTCCCGCGGCAACGCCTGATGAACTGTGGCAACGTGTGGAATCATCCAGGACCGACATACTCCAAGACCACACCCAAAGCCTCTTTCGTTCGATGACGTGGTGTGTAGCGGCTGTTATTGCCAGCCATGGGGGCCTCAAGAACTATTGATTTCTGCGTGATCCGCAAGTAGCACGGGCCTGTAATCTGTTGTTATATGTTCAGTAAATCTGGATTTGCTATCTCGTGTCTTTCTTGGTGTTGCGATTTGGGTGGCCAGCAGTGTATATTAAAAAGTGTACAGATCATTCTTTAACTTTTGCTCGGTATCTTCCATAATAAAATTATTAATCTCATAGATAGAATGATAGATCATTACTTGTTTGAATATATCGCCTAATTTATCTCCTTCAAACATGCGTGGCATTGGAATCATTCTTTCATCTTTCATCGCAACATAATCTCCATTTCGGTCTGAACTAACGAATGACATATTGCAAGCGGTAAACAAACCATATTTTAAAGGTCATTTATATTTACGTTTTTCGACTTTAAAGTAGTATACCTGCAGTGATAGGCAAAATAATTTGCTATATACGATATCTAAAATTGTTAGTCAATCTTTTAGAAACTTGCTATTATTTCATGACGTTGAACAATTTCTGTTTCCTTATATGGAAGAAATAAATCCATTTTATTGTAAGATAATATGACAGCAACCATTCATAAGAGTTATACATATTTAGTAAGATAGCAGAATACGTAATGGCGTTGGTCCTAGAGAAATTAATAAATATGTGCTTTTTGGAAGAAACGGCGCATTGTGTGCCGCATGAATGATTGGCAAGAATAACATACGTGACACTTTGGATTTGTGTTTTCGAGAGATAAACACGAACTTTATACAAATTTGAGAAATACATTTTTAATTAATAAATAATAAAACATTTTCAGATGGATCCAAAGAGATACACTGCTTCGACTTATTTATTCATGCATTTCTGTGTCAGTCGAAAAAATGGCTGCAAAAATAGACACAAACTTTGCCTACGAATTCAAATCATGGTGTCACAAACTGAATGAAAGCTTGTTACATGCTATTTAAAATCTTCCTGTCACCATAATTCGGTGTCAGGCGTTTTACATATGTTCAAATCATTTTTTAACTATTAGACAAATTTCGTTGTTTCAATTCTTATATAAAAACAATATTTGGAAGAAAGTTCTGAAAATAAACAACTCATTTTGCATCAGATTATATTTAAGGTTTTTGAACATCTCAGCAAAGACATAAATAATTTAACACCTCTTCAATGTTAGTTCAGCTCGATTAAGTTGAACCACTAATCCATGACGACTGAATGTAAATTTATTAGGTACTCTTGCCGTCGTCACGTAAATGTCACATCTGAACGTGTAAAGCGCCGCGCCAAGTCTGTGGGTTGGCCCGTATAAATCAGACAGAACAGCACGTTGACAAGAATATCGGAAGACGAAAGAGACGTCAATTTGCGAAAATTACGGACTTTGAGGGAGGCCTGATCATCGTGCTAATAACCGAAAAGTGGTCGGCAGGCCGTATAGCCGGCCACGTGGATTGTTTTGACCATACCGTCTGATAGTGTTGGGAACAGTGGACACGTGACGGCACTGCCACGCGGCGGGGCGGCTCCTGGCAGACCATGAGTACCACCGGTAGAGAGGATCGACGGATCGTGCGCCTGGCACGTACGGATACCACGGGGACTCGATCCACTATACAGGCAGATGTAGTGACTCCTGTGTGCCAACGAATCATTTCCCGACGTCTCGCGGAAGCGAATCTACAATCCCAGCACCCTTTTCGTGTGCTGCTATTACCACCGTAAAATCAACGGTTCCGTGTGCAGTGGTGCCAGGACAGAGCGACGTGGAACGTTACAGACTGGCGACGTGTAGTATTTACCGATGAATGCCGCTTCCTTTTGGGGATAGATGATCATCGTGTTCTGGTGTTGAGGTCCACGGGTCAACGGCACAATCCCAACCTCCCTATACAACGCCACACGTCACCCACTGCAGGCATTATGGTCTGGAATGCCATTGCCTAACGTAGCCAATCAGCTGTAGTAGTGGTACGTGGATCAGTGAAGACCCAGCGGTATGCGGATGAGATTCTACGGCCCCATGTGCTCCCATTCCTGGTTGGGATTCTAGGTGCGCTACATCTGCAGGATAATGCTCGACTGAACACAGCTCGTGTTATCCAGGCCTCTCTACGTAAGGCCCAGGCAATTCCATAGCCTGCCCCTCTCCCCGAGCATTTCTCCTGTCGAACATGTGTGGAACAAGTTGAAACGCCAGCTTCCGCCGTGCCGTACTGTTCCGGACTTAGAGCACACCGTCCAGGACGTGTGGCCCAGTCTGCCGATGGACAACATCAGGCGTCTGTTCGCCTCCATGCCAGAAAGTATTGCGCATTTATTGCCGCTCAAGGCGACGTGACGCGATATTGAAGATGACCGGACTAAGTGCCATAGATCCCTCTGTAATTGTCCTGCAGCTCTGTTTTTCCCATGATGTCTATCATTCATCTGTATCTTTACGTACATAAAATGTAAGTTCAATGCGATGCTTCCTTCTTGGTGCGCCAACTTCCTTGTCCCTGAATGTATTTGCAAATGAATGCTATACTACACTGCTGGCCAACTAAAATGCAACACCAAGAAGGAAGCATCCGATTGGCCTGAAATCATCAGCATGCGTTGCACGAGAAAGGACATGCAAACGATTAGCATTGCAGGGCATATGCAAATCATGTGGGCCCGGCAAGCCACTTAGAAGCACTATAAGAAGGGTGCACAGCAGGCGGGGTGTAAGTAGTGTAAATGTGTTGTGCTGCCGGTCCTGTGCGTGGGAAGCTTCCTGATGCCTCGTCGCAGAATACGGCAGTCATTTCAGCACGTTTCAGAGTTCAACAGAGGCCGAATAGTGGCTTATCGCGACAGCGGTTTATCGTACCGAGACATCGGCGCCCGTGTAGAAAGACATCCAGCCACAGTGAGGTGAGTATGGATTCGGTGGGTGCAGTAGGGACGGACGGACGTGAGCGATTGCCGTAGCCGTGGCACACCACAGAACGAGATGACCGGCATGTTGTGCGGCGGGCATGGACAGCACGTACCGCCACATCACGAACGTTAGCGCAGGAATTAGGGTGTGCTGCGCAAAAACCTGTATCAGCACTACCGTTCGACGTCGTCTGCAGAAGCGGTGACTTGTCGCATGGCGCCCATTGCTCCGATTCCCATTAACGTTACACCACCGGCGAGTGCGGTGGCACTGGGCCGTTGAACGCCGCACCTGGACTACGGAATGGCATGGCATTGTCTTCGCAGACGAATCCCGCTTATTTCTGCAACACCACGATGGTCGGATCCGCGTGTGGCGGCACCGTGGCGAGAGACTGTATGACGCCTGCATTATGCATCGCCATACCTGTCCGTTGCCTGGCGTTATGGTTTGGGGCACAACTGGATGTTACACCCTCACCCCTCTGTTACGCATCGCCGGTACACTCAACAGCCACCGCTACAGCTCCGACGTTTTGGAGACAGTAGTCCTTCCTTACCTGCAGGACCTGCCAGCGGTCACGTTCCAACAGGCAATGCGCTCGCACATGGCACGCATCGCACAACAATCCTTTACGTCCCACTAGGTGTCACTGGGCGACATATCGGGAGAACCTGCAGTTCCCCGTCTCTTCTCCTGATATGTCGCCCATTGAACACGTTTGGTCTCTGATCGGCAACCGAGTGGCCCGGCAAGCATCACCCGCGGCTAAGCCTGAAGAACTGTGGCAACGTGTGGAAGCAGCCTGGACCGACATACCCAAAGCCCACATCCAAAGCCTCTTTCGTTCGATGTCGCGGCGTGTAGTGGCCGTTATTACCAGCCATGGGGGCCACACGAACTATTGATGTCTGCGTGTTCCGCAAGTTGCACGGGCTGTAAGCTCAATCGTTTCATCTTTGTATATGTTGTTGTGTGTCCAGTAAATCTGGCTTTGCTATCTCGTGTCCTTCTCGGCATTGCATTATGGGTGGCCGGCAGTATAGTTAGACTGTTATACTCATTCCTTTATATATAATACTTTTACCAAGGGAATAATGAAAACTTTCTTAGATGCATTTGTTTTGCTATAAAACAAAAAAGTTTCGGGTTGTATTATATAGAACACCAAAAGTGTTCTGTAACTGATAATTACAGTAAAGGAAATTAATTGAGCTTAATGAGAGAAAGATATTTCATAGATTATAAATGGGAAAACACCTGAAAGTAATTAATTTTGTAAATATTTTATTTGAATGTACGAAATAAATGTAAAATCATTATCAATGGGCTATCATATCACATCTCTAACATTTTCAGAGGAAACGTTTACATTTTTTTGATTGAAATATAAAATAATGGAAAATACAGATAACTTGTTCCGGAATAAATTTTTCCTCTCGGAAATTTTAATATTATTTAGGATCAAAAATACTATATTCATTTATTCGTATTATACTTTTCGGAGCCGAACTTCATAATTTGCTCAGCATTTTTGTCTTTAGATTTTTACTGTAACTTAAAATCTGGCGCAAGATTCCTTTAATTTCCAATTTCGATTCCAACAAATGAAAACAGAGAGAGTGTTTCAGCAATTAATCAAACTCTATTCATGATTTGGAAGTCAAACATTAAGCTTATCACACTTGAATTTTATATGAGGTCTTTACTCTATGAATGACACTGTTTCAAGATGTAAATTGCTCATAATAGTCCAAACGCAAGACACAGAAGAGATAATGATGACATATTTTGGTAACAGACAGTGAATGAGCCCCATAAAAGTTTGCTTTCATGCGTTCTCACCAAACGATGGCAGGTACTAGCAGAGTGCTAATTGCATATGCTCAAACACCCTTAAGTCGAAGAAACAGAAGACTCCCAGGAAGTACGTATATCTTGGAGTTACACTTCGTGTGCTCACAGCAAGAGTAACTCAAGAAACTCATTGAAGAAGTAACAGAACAATATTAATATGCATAATCAGAACAATATTAATATGCTTAATGAGAAAATACCGTCAATAAGAAAATAATTAAAACTTTGTGAGCAAATCATGAAGACTTTATGAGAAAATTGTGCTTTTCGGTTTACATTTATCAGCGGTGTGTCCACAGTGTTTTGCTGTAATGCTGTCATGTGTACACATGAAATGAAATACGATCACGTGTCAGAACCCGTTGAACATGAAACACGTGCCAAGTCCCTAGCCCTAAAGCTTTTCTGGAGCTCTCTCACCCCCATAATAACCTAGGTGATGCTTCTTTTTAATTAATTTACTAAGTGTCTAAAATTAAGTTGGAAAACATAATTACCGTTGCATCCCGTGTAATGCGCCACTCATTAAAAATAATTGCATTTCCCCTAATTACTGTTCGTGAACAATGAACTTATTCCGCCATTTGGATGCACATGTTCTTTCGAACAATGAACCTCTTTCGACATTTTCGAATAAGTACGATGACCTTGTAATGTTATTGAACGTTGTGTATTTAAGCACAGGAACTGTTATGACTACTTTTGTCGATTTCTTAGTTTAAATTAATGTTTTTTCATGAAATTAAGAAAAACGTCGTGCTTTTATTAGACGTAAGGTGACATCAGCAGCAGCCGGAGTATTTTCCAATTTTCAGAATATGGACATGTTTTCCTATTTTTAAGCAGTGGACATGTTTTCTGTGGGCATTTTTTCGTAAATTCTTGTAAAGAGAGAAGCTTTCAACCTTCATACGGACCCTAGCAACTTTTGAAATATTTCGGCGGTCCAGAGAAGGGAGGAATAATGTACTACAATGCACTCTTTGGTATATGGGTGGATACTCCCTCTACTCAAATATAGGAAAATTATACCTACTGTTAACTATAATGTTTTGTTTGAAACATGACGTCGTTCTACACAATCATGAACAAATATCCTAATTTCAATTGATAAGTCGACAAAACTAGTCCGAAACTTTTCATCTTCTAAACCATATGTTGTTATCTAACATTACAAGGACACCATAGTTTGTCGCCAAAATTCTTGGTTGAAATTTAGATATATTTTCATTAAAAAAGACCCCATGTTAAAAGACCCCATGTTTCTGCACATAAAAAACACGTGTCCATTCGAGAAATGATCCTCTTCTGCCATTTTGGAAACAAACTGTGATGGCGTTTTAATGCTAGATAACTCGATAGGGTTGAACGGAAGAAGTGTTTTGATTAGTTTTGTCCATTGCTTAGTTGAAATTAAGAAATTTTTCCATTAAATTGAAAAAGAACTCATGTTTTTGCACGTAAAAAAGCACGTGTTCATTCGAACAATGGTCACCTTCTGCCATTTTGGAAACACACTGTGATAGCCTTATAATACTAGATAACTTTCCGGTAGGGAGAAGTGGACACTGGAGAACTAGTCACATTGCAATTTCAGTGCCATAAAATTGTTTTGAATAAACAAATATCGCGTGGCCATATTTCCCTATTCTTGAGCAAATATTGTTCACAAAACATTTTTTTTTTCAGTATTTCATTTTGAATAAGACATTTAGACATTTCCATGATTTTCGGGCCAAAGACAAAGTGGAGAACTTACCACAAAAATTTTAAGGAGTCGTACAAATATTGCGTTTTCGTCCGTTTCGTTGCCACCTCCCCAGGTGTTGATTATTTGAGTCACTAAAGTTTCCGTAATTTTGCATTTTCTTAATTGCGCTATTTAATTCAATTGTTTATAAAAAAAATATAGTCAACAGCTCAAAAAAGAATTTCATGGTATATAAACTACAGTTGAAAAATCCTCTGCGGGCATGTGCAAACATCAGAAAACTTGTCGGGTGCGGCGTTCAACAGCCCTCTGCCGTCGCACTCGCCCTCTGCCGTCGCACTCGCCTTCTGCCGTCGCACTCGCTGGTGGTGTAACGTCATTGACAATCGGAGCAATGGGCCCTGTGCGACAAGTTCCCGCTGCTGCAGACGACGTCAAACGGTACGTGCTGACACAGGTTGTTGCGCAACACACCCTAATTCCTACGCTAACGTTCGTGATGTGGCGGTGCGAGCCGTCAATCCCCGCCGCGCAACATTCTTATCCTCTCGTTCGGTGGTGTGCCGCGGCTGCGACAATCGCTCACGTCGGTCCGTCCGTCCCTCCTGCACCCACCGAATCTATACTCGCCTCACGGTGGCTGGATGTCGTCCCACACGGGCGCCGATGTCTCGGTACGATAAACCGCTGCCGCGAAAAGCCACTATTCGTCCTCTGTCGAATTCCCAAACATGCTGGAATGACTGCCGTAGTATGCGACGAGGCAACAGGAAGCTTCCCACGCACAAGTCCGGCAGCACGACACACTTCCACTCCTTTCACCTCGCCTTTTGTGCATCCTTCTTATAGTGCTTCTTGGTGGCGTGCCGGACGCACATAATTTGCATATTCCCTGCAATGCTAATCGTTTGCATGTCCTCTCGCGGGCGACGTATGATGCGAATTTCAGGCCAATCGGATGCTTCCTTCTTGGTGTTGCCTTTTGGGTGGCCAGCAGTGTATGAAAAAAATATAGAACCACACAGGCAGGTCATTTGATAAATATGTAAATAAGATTATTTGTAACCTGGATTAAGGAGCCCAAGGAATGTCTTTATTAGGTGAGAAATATATTAACCGAAATCTGGTGTAACGAGCACAGGAGGCAGGCGTTTGATAAGTATTTAAATAAGATTAATCCTAATCTGGATTAAGCAGTAAATGAAATATATTTAATAAGTATGAATAACAGATTTATCCAAACCTGTACTAAGGAGCAGAAGAAGAGAGTTTGTAAAGTATTTAAATAAGATAAATCGTAACGAGGATTAAGGAGCACAAGTGAGACGTTCGAAATAATATAACAGCTACAGCTCTGTTTACGAAATAACAAAAATGCGATGCTGATATGAAATTAGACAAAAAGCCTGGCTTTGTACATCACTTAGAGAAGAACAGTGGCATACAAAAATGTAGAAATTCAAACACATCGCCATCCGTGCAACGGGAACATCCCGTTGCATTTATCGAGCGTAAGGCGGCATGTTCTAAAACTTTCAGGTTCATAAAATTTCAGAATTTCCAGAAATTTACCAAAATTTTCTATAACGCTTAATTCTTCCAAGTTTCATGACGTTCTGAATACCATTCACTATATGGAAAACAAAAACTTAAGTCACGTGTGTATAAAAGTTTTCATTCCTGAAACTTGTTTTCTGCTAAGCTTAACTAATGGCCCATCGAACACGGCAAAATTCAGTTCACATATTTCTGAAACCTTAAGACTTTGGCATATAACCAAGAAGACGTAAAATCAACTCTAAATCCAGCTCATAAATATTTTTTCTTAACATAAATGATCATGCCTAAAACAATTTTAATGAACAGATTCTAAACAATAATACGGAATAAAAGAGCTTATTTTATCTGACCCTGAACACTGCCAAAATATTAATATCATAATATCAGTAACTATATCAACAAAATCTATTTGCAGAAAATATAATTTTTGTGATGAATCATTTGTCGTTTTTGCCTTCATCTGGTTTACCATGAATACTCTTCATACGTTTGTGTAAATATCTCCCGATATATAACTGCTTTTTAATTTTAAAGCAGCACCCCGCTCAAATATGTTCAATGGCGGAAATCTGATTTCACGGACGCCGATTTAGTACTTATCTAAACTTTTCTGGGGATTCAGCTAAGAAATTTGGTATGTCCAATCCAATATGTCAACACCATGTCTCAAACTTTTCTACACAAAAAGAAAACTGTGAAAGATGGTGCATTGCTCTTCTGACAGAGGTACGGGACTTTCCAAAGTAATACTACATTGTTGATAGAGTATACTTGTCCAGGGAGATAATTAGAACTCAGAATTCACGATTTGGTACAAAACGACTAATAGACGAATGCAGAACCACGAAAGACCGATGCATACAATTACTCTGCCTCCACTAAAATTCTTTATGGGGGTCATACAGTCTAGAGGACACTTTTCTCCTGGAATCTGCATCATCCACGGAATACCATCAGAATCGTAGGTTGTCCTCCGTAAAATAACTTCGTCCGCATCCTGTGGAAACAAAGTGTCATCCACCGATATATGTGTCCGTGTGTGTGGTTCAAGCCTCGGAGTAAGTGAACAATGCGCTCTGAATTACTGCCGGCATATTTCAGTGTTGAGTTACAAATTAAACTCGGATTTATTCAATCCTACAATAAATGTAAGTGTAGGAACTTGTATTGCTTTGATTTCCACAATTTAGAAAACTAATTCGAATGTAGGACTTACGCCTACGAGAACTTACTAAACTTAAAAAATCGGAAACTAAATCAGGCTGTCAGTCATTCGCAGGGTAAACGGCGACTAATTGAGCCCCCAGTTAGCGGCTGAAATCGAGGCTGCTCGATGTATGTTTACGAAATATTTTTCAAGGGACAACATTATCTTACTTTACATGTTCGTGTTATTTTTTGTAGCTTAATTGAAATATGACTGTCTTCTTGTACCAAAACTTTTATTAGATTGAATAATTCTGAATGCAGGTGTAATTCGTTTTCTTTGATTGGTTATTAAGTTTCTTTTAGGAATAATTCTATCGCCCCATTAAGTCCTGTGGCAGGAGGAATCCCAGAATTAATAATTTGTTTATTCTAAATTTTTAACATTCACCACAGGCAGTAACCGTCCTTCGGATAAGTTCTTTAAATGTTTTCTTTAAGCGTTGTTCAATAAGTAGTGAGGTTTTCTGACTGAAAGAGTCAAATCGTTACATGCCTAAACATAATCGCAGCCAGGATCTAGACAGCGGTCCCACCATTGCACAGATCATTTCATTCCTGTGGCCTTGAAGGAGGCCAGCTTTTGCAGTCAGTTATCTACAGCTTCTTCATCTGATCATCCGAAGTGAAACATTTACCTATGAGAAATATTTTCGTAGGTCCAAAGATGTGAAAATCGGAGGGTGGCAGGTCAGGTATTACATTCCGATAATGATAACAGCTTTTTTTTAAAATGAAAGACAAGAACGGGAAGAAATCATAAATATAATTGATTTTAAACAATACGGTGAACAATTATTAATATTGAAGTTTCTAAAGTTATACAGATGTCTCCAGAATAAAGAACAAATATGTTAGTAGAGTTATTGCCCGTCTGGTCTTTTAAAAGGAACCAGAAAATTAAAAATGCAAAGTGTTAAGATGACTTGCAAGGTTAGAAAAATCTATTTTATAATATATTGTATAAAACATGAACCTCATACATTAAAAGAGAGTTTTCAGAATTTCAATGATAATATTCAAATACAGTATATTGAAATAATGCTTGCAGTTTGGTATTTGTAAAATAAGTTATATATTGAAACAGCAATGAAATTTTCCTAAATCCTGTGTGTCACACTCATCTTAAATTAGCCTAAGAAAAGGCTCACTTTGTTTTTATTGGAGGTTTAACGACCACAGTGAGCAACTCAATGAGCTATAAGCAGTCGCCTGTCCCTAATTTAGGGTCACTGGTTCCAGGGAAGGGAGAGAACCAGTGCCGTAAGACAAATATAACATCCATGCCTCGCCGGGATTCGAACCCGGACCCCGTTCTGACGAATAACCTGAGGCCATCGTTTAGGCTCACTTTGAAAATTAACAAATGCATATACAATATCTCGAATATTGTAAATATCTAATAACTGAAAAAAAATATATGTAACGACGGAACAGCCAGGTTCGAACAATTGTAACATTAGCAACAACAGAACCGAACTCATTCTTCTCGACCAACTTTTTATGTTGTGTAGTCTACAGGTACCCATCTGGACCGTTGCGAGACGACTTGCGGCCAGCGGACTACATTCGAGATGTGCAATCCGCCGCTAACCACAAGCGATATCGCCGTCACTGGTTGTAGTATTGTTGGCTCCTATCAACGTGGGATAGCGTCGAATGGTGTTGTGTTGCCTTCATGGATTAGTAACTGTTTATACTTGGTGATGATGACCAACTCATACGTGTCTGGCGAATAGCTGTCCAGATCACGCATCCTGCCTTTGTAATGGAAATGTACACGGTTCGCACGCCGGGAGTAACTGGATAGTCATTTCTTACATTAGCCGGACACCTTTCATTGTCATTCCTGCCACCCTCACTGCTCAGCGGTTCGGACAAGATACACGCATGTCCGAAACTTAAGGATCACTTATGTTTTCATAGAATGCTTTCCTTCCAACAGGTTTAATATGAAAATATCTTTATAAGGAATAAACAAAGATGAAAATGTCACCCATAAATGCGCATGAATTTGAGCTTATTAATTGAGAAAATCGATAAAAGATCGAAACATCTCAAATTGGTTCACAATAACTAAAATTGATGAAAAAAGTTATAATTGTTCATGGATCATTTCAATAGAGCATATGTCCAAAGCTGATTGCAATGCATGATTGGACTCTTTTGGCCATGCTTTTGCCGAGATTGTCCAGAATATCCTAAGAGAGGTTTCTCCATCCTTTCAGCGTCATCCCCAGTCCTTTTTGGTGCCAGGTGGAGGATCTCGTTAGGCAATGCGCCTCCCCAGAGATCCTAAGCATTTCCCATGGAATTAATGACGGTGGAGTACGCAGGCCGCTCCATTCCGTTATCACTCCACTCTCTAACCGTTTTTCGAAACATGATGATTGATTTAGGACGGCACTCTATCTTCCATGTAAACAAACGTATTTACCAGAGTACTACAGAACAACCTTACATTTCCTAAAATGACCTCTTTACAAAAACGATCGACATTCATTGACCCTTTCTCCACCAGTATGAGCGCTTTACAAGAATACAGTCCCATACCAGACCATTACTCCACCGCCCCTGTAATGGTCAATTTCTACGATGTTTCTGGCTGAATAGGCAGTGCGGGTTTCTTGCCAGATGTGTTGCCGCTTAGAGTCAGATGATAAGCAAAATCGACTTTCATATGTAAACGGAACATTCGCCCAATACTGGTGTGTTACCGACTCCATCAATAGCGAGTTCTTCTGTGTGTTGGGGTGAATAGAAAACACTGTACAGGTTTCCAAAATTATTCAAATGTCTTGACACTGTTTCACACGATATTGTGGTACGCTTGCATGATTTCAGTTATTTTGCTAAGTTGCCAGCAATTATTCGGCCAAATATTTTAGCCATTACGGTAAGCTAACGATCTTGGGATGCAGTGATTTAGCGTGGTCGATCACTATTAAACCTTCTTGTAGCTTCATATGTAAGTGGGAAACGAGTTTTCCTTAAGAAATAATTCTTCACAAATGCATGGAAGGCAATATAAATGCAATTTTTGGCACAAATGTGACGAATTTTCAGCTTCAGTTGGTTGGAACTTCCTTATCCTGGGTGATGTAACGAATAGCTTGCTCAAACGGAAATCGGGAGATGCTGGCTCGATTTCTGCTCCAGGACAATGTAATGTTTAAGTTTTCTGAAAAAGATGCTACACGCAAATAGTGAAAATACTACACATTTGTACCAAAAAGCACATTTGTATTGCCTTTCATGTATTTGTGAACAAGTATTTCTTGAGGGAAATTCGTTTCCCGATTATACGTGTGATGTTTCCTTACGCACTGGAATTTCTGACCTACATCCTACTCTGCATAGGTCCGGGTGGCACTAGGAGGAAGCACGGAATAGCTTTGGCTATTGCAAAATTCGAAGAGATTTCTGAGCTACTTTGCTTCGTTTCAGTAGCGTAGAATATTCCTTGTCCTGTGTGGTGTAACGGATAGGAATTTTTAACGGAAATCAGGAGATGCGGGTCCGATTTCCGCTTCAGGACAATCTAATTTATGGCAAAAATCACATAACTTCTGGTAGCTATTCCATGTTCAGAAAATTGTTTTCAGGTTTGTGATACTACACTTTGGGCAATTCCGAACTCCTTCGCTACGTGTATCGTTTACCGCCGTTCTTCCAGTTTAGCAGCAATTCTCACGCGGGTAAATTCATTTAGTTCAGTTGTTTTAGATGCATTAAAGCTATAGCCATAACAACAGAAAGGGCAGATCTTCATGTCGGCACATACAAAACAAACGATTTCTTCCCACTCACGCTTCGATTGTTATAGCCGATCCACAGTATACTTGTGAACCTCAACCAACTCCCTGTTCTACTTCATCCCCTTCGCTGTCCCCCAGGAACTCACAATATTGCCCCAGGATATTCGAAGAACTGGTGTGGGTTGTTTTTCATCTTTACGGGAAGTCCTCGGGGCGCACTTTCAAGTATGGGCTCTTTCTGTTTCTCCAACGATTCAGCCATCTTGACTTCTTTTGAAGAGGTGCAAAAACTATCTAAATGTGGGGTATTTGAAAAATGCAACAACTTTATATTACCTCTGTTAGCCGTACAATAAAACGTCAATTATCGCAGGTACGGTACATTTCCTAACATATGCTGACTATGAAGTTTTTGTTTGTCTCGATGGGTACTGCCTATATTTTCATTTATGACCAACACTTCTCAATCACAATAAGAGAACGTACCCTTAATTACTATACAACTTCAATTATTTAATCCGTTTTTGCTGTTGTAACAATTCACAAAAAGCAAACAACGACTCGGTGCCGAGCATTCGCATTCCGAACAGGAGGCTTTCTCACGGTCAGTCAATACTTCAGAAAGCTTTCCGTTTGTGTGTTTTGTCTCAGTCATTGTGTATTTTTGTAATTGGTTACACCAGTAAAAACGGATTAATTAATTGAAGTTGTATACTTCTGAATCATCTTGTATGTTAGAAATATCAACGCTAAACTCAGGTTTTTTTATTTCGTTTAAATTTGTTACACGACCTGATATTTCAAAAGTCTTCAATGCTTGCCACGACCTGATATTTCTGAAAGCCTTCAATGCTTACCAAATCTCATGCACTTTTCTACCGGAGGAGTCCTGGAAAATTGAATTCGTTACACGACCTGATATTTCTGAAAGGCTTCAATGTTTACCAAATCTCATGTACTTTTTCGACCGGAGGAGTCCTGGCATCTCTCATGTACTTTTTCTACCGGAGGAGTCCTGGAAAATTGAATTTGTTACACGACCTGATATTTCTGCAAAACTTTAATGCTTACCAAAGCTCATGTATTTTTTCTATCAGATGAGTCCTTGCAAATTTAATTCGTTACACGACCTGATATTTCTGAATGACTTCAATGCTTACTAAAGC
Organism: Macrothele yani; assembly: GCA_039090855.1. NCBI lineage: Eukaryota > Metazoa > Arthropoda > Arachnida > Araneae > Macrothelidae > Macrothele > Macrothele yani. Next base: position 69,500,492 of record CM077034.1, on the reverse strand, counting down.
GCATGTACTTTTTCTACTGGAGTCCTGGAAAATGTAATTCTTTACACGACCTGATATTTCTGAAAGCCTTCAATGCTTATCAATTCTCATGCACTTTCTTTACCGTAGGAGACCTGGAAAATGTAATTCGTTACACGACCTGATATTTCTGAAACCCTTTAATTCGTACCAAAGCTGAAATAGTTTTTCTAACGGATGAGTCCTGGCAATTACAGGTAACGTATGTCTGAATGAACTGGCAAAGAAATTTAAACAAAGATAATTTCTTGTTGGTGTAATCTTTGAGAAGACATATGTTCTTTAAACAAATTGTGTTTTTGTCCTTTGTCCAGCCTTCAAAAAATTATGCATGGGATTTTGAACAAAAAACTGAAACTCAGACTTCTTACTTTCTACATGTCCTATATAAAAGAACCTAATAAAATAATTGTCAATATTTTATCAGGTCAAACGTGCGTGTGCATTAAAGTGGAAAAAAATAAACATCCACATTATTTACCATACGTTGCATTTAACACGAAAATATGAAACAGAATAGATACAAGAAATATTATCAATTACGTATGAGAAATGTAATGCATTTTTGTATTCGTTATTTCAAAATTTAAATTTCAGGGTTTTTATACTCCTTAATAGAACTTTATTTTATTTACGGTTTTTTTCTTCAGAATATTTTAAATAACTAATTAAGAAAAAAATCTTTAGTCATTTTCCTGTTTAAATACTTTAAAGGTACTTGATGAAGCGCATGTTGATTGAAAGAAATCAGTGGAAAACAACCTCTTCACGCATCTAAGAGTACGTCTGATCAATTCGTTAAAGTCACCAACAAGAGCATCATACATACATTCAAACAGTGAAAATACGGCTTACTTGTGCCAACGATTTCATTAAAAAGGAAGTTGAAAAATGTTAAAAGCCCTTATTACCATAGTCTGAGTTTGGAAGTACTTTCGTTCAAGCATCTTAAAGATCCCACTGCCTGCGTTTGCTTATCTTATCGCGTTACACAAACCGCTGAGATTGAGCTCTGTTAATCACTTTCATTCTGGTTCTTTTGAAAATAATGGCCGCGGACGTTATCCAATATGACGAAGGACAAATTTAATGGTAGGACAACTGAGTCAGAGTATTTCGGCAGAGGCAAGAACTGGGAGGTAGATATTCACGGTCAGCCGTGGTTTGGGCGTCCAAAAACTGGTCTGAGGAGGAAAAATATAAGAACCGCAGACAGACCACGTCTCATCGATGCTGCTGGGATGAGCGAACGCTATCCAGTATGATACTATCCCACAGAAGTAACACTACGGCGCAACTCGACTGTTATTTTAATGCTGATCACGGAAGTAATGTGTCACAACAGACAGTGCATCGAATCCCGTTTAAAATAGATCTGCGTAACTGCTGGGGGCTCCGACTGCCAAGTCAGTCAAGATTCCCAGTAAACGCCCCTACAACAGGCACACGAACTTCAAAACCGGTCCTGGAATGATTGCAAAAAGGTCGTCTGACTCGATGATTCTCGTTTTCTGTTGGGCCATGCGAACGGCTGGTTTACGTGCGTTGCTGTTTGGAGACGTTTTAACAGAAAGATGAACCGTTAGACGAAAAGCAAGCTTTGGGCACTCTTCTGATAAGAAATCCCCTCACCAGTCGTTCTTGCGAGCATCTTTTGTATGTGTCAGGACAGCGAATCAGATCTCGACATCAGATTAAAAGAGTGAAAGGATCTCCTAGTAACGTTTACAAGATGACACAAGGTACAATTAGAAATCTTGTACAGCACACCTGCATTCCGGGTTAGAGCGGCGGTGCTTTGACGGGGAAGAACAACCTCATATTTAACAGGTGGTCATGTTGTTTCGCTCTTCGGTGTGTATTTATCACGCCACAAATTGCTCAGTTCAATCAAACAGACGAAATAACATATAAATGATAAACTTCAGCTTATCATAGGCATATCACTGAATGGCCATCTACCCTCTCGCTGCTGAAAGCGATGGTTAAGATGATTGTGTCTACTATGTTTGCTCTGCCAGAAAAATCCATGCTAAGGACGGATTTTTTATGTAAGCAGATATTCAGCAACAAATACTTTGCAAAAGTACTGGACACAGAAAGGACTACACAATGTCCAAAATCCTATCACTTAATCGGTTTAAAATATAACGTCAAACTATTTGAGGTAACAGGGAATGTTCTGTTTCGATCATAATTGGGTAGACTACAATTCGAAAGCTGCGGCATCATAAATGGATGAACTAGGATCTTAAATCGAAGTGGAACACGCAATGCACAACAGGTGGCAAAATGTTTGGGCCGGCCAATAGTATCAATAAATTGTATACTTCACGGTGTGTCAGATCTTTACCTTTAGAATTTTTAAACTTCATACCTGATGTTACTAGCGAATACCGTAACACAATAATCATTTGAAATTGAGCTCAAAAGAAAATCACAGATGATCCGCAGTGAATGTTAAATGTTATTCGGACAAAAAAAGGCCATTTTTCTTTAACTTAGTTTATCAACACACATCTACTGTATATATTAATTCTATAACGTTTTTTACTGAAAAACCCTAGAGGGAACGGCTGAACGTAAAGATATGGCTGAGGTATCAAAATAAAGGTTCTGCAATGCAGATGTGCCAGTCGAAGAGAAAAATGAGATTGAGAACACGGTTCGGGCGTCGTGGGGCGGAACAATTCCCATGTAAAGTCCATGGGAGAAGCGTGCGATTGACATTAGATCGCGTGCGGTTGACTCAAACAACACTCGCGAAACACGCGCTGTTTAAAGCGAAAGCATGGAGGGACTGAAATAGTCCTATGTCCAACGTCTTCTCTTTTCTGAGCGAACCTTTGCGCAGAACAACTCTGTCAGCCATTCATATCAAAGTTCTTCGCATCAGAACAGCTAAGACTCTCGAAGACCTGCTTGCTTTATGCCGTTAGACTGTGTGATGCATATATGCGATTTAGTATTCATTCGATCGAGTTTATTCACGTAGGTAAGACGTTTCCCATTATGTAAATATGTAAATAAACATTCCGTTGATCATTGTTAATAAACATATTTAGAATGTACATATTGAGTCACGCCATCTATATATTCATTGTATAAGGTTATTCACTGTGCGACCTATTTTGAGAGAACAGCTGAATGTAAATATATGGTTCAGGTATCAAAATAAAGGTCTTACCATGCAAATGTGTCAGGCCAAGAGAAAACTGAGATTGGGACAACGTCCCGGGCGTGGTGGCCAGCGGGGCTGCAAAGTTTCCATGTGAAGTTTATATGTGAAGCGTAAGGCCCGTATCTACATCAGGCGCTCAATCCAGTGGCAGACTTGGTGTGTACTTGGTGATCAAATGCAAGCCAAGTGGCCTTTCAAAAGATAGTAAAAGTTATCGTTAGTCATGGATTTGGGAAAATCCCGTTTTCGTCGAGGCATCCAAAGATGCCGCCATTACAAAAACATTGGAGTGAAAAAAAGAACAAATTTGGAGGAATAATATTTTCTATGTGTAACCAATAATTCTTCAACGGATATTAAGTTTCGAAACTAACAAAAACTACGGTAAATTCAATTTCAAATTCCATAGTTGTCCTGATAGATCATCTTTAAATCAAATGGAAAGGCACACATGTCATTCGGACTAATAGAATCATAAGAAATATGAGTCGGCATTTACCTGTGAGCACATGAACCAATTTTAACTGCAAAACATAGCTTTGATATTTGCTTCTGAACAGCAATATGTTGAAAGCTGTGTAATAAAGTCTAAGCGATAAAATGTGCGGTTGTTAGCGGCAGGGAGTAAACAGTTTTATACCGTGTTTGTGGAAGCGTTATGCAAAATGACACTTTTAGAAACAAAGGCTTGAAATGCTGTTGCACATAGAGCAGCATTTAACAGAAAGTGATGAATGCCGAGGCATTTGTTCATTCCGCAAAGAAACAGGCGTCAGTTAGAAATTATCTGGTTCACATTCAATAGAAATGAATCCAATTCATAGTTATTGTAATAACGCTGGTACCACTGCGATTTGTTCTTCCGATGAGCCTGTTCAACCACTTCGCACACTGGAGCTATGGATTAAAGGTTAGGATGCATTATTGTTATTACAGACAGTTTTGTATGAGGCGAAAATGTTTGTGGACATACCACCGGTATGAACTGTAAACAAAAAAACAAACAAAAAGAAGAGTAATCACGATTTTGGAGAAGTTGCCAGAAAACAGAAGTTATGCATTGCTGATATCTTATTCCGAAAGGTGATATATTGTTTACAATAATACAGAAAATAACATTTCTCCTACAATGAAAGGAAACTTTGTAAATGGATGCCAATATATTTTTATGTTTTGATGTATTGGTCGTGATATATACTCTGGAGAGTTTAAAATACTAAAATCAGCAGATGGGCAATCTTTGAACTTGTGCAACGATGCTTGTTTTCTTAATTATTTATTAAAATAAACCTTCTTTAAATTAATTGTTTGATGATACTTATTTTCTTTAATCCTTTATTGAAATGTAACGAAATGTTTTTGTTCTGAATTAACTACGTAAGACTGAACACATTATTTGTTTAACTAAGATGCCATTGTTTAACTTCACCCAGCCAGTGGAATCAAGAGCTTTTCTTTAAAAACAGTGCTTTCATTTGTATTCACCGTCCTTATTATACCCAAAATGATTTGTGCTTTCGTTTATCTGTAATCCTGAAACGAAATCTTAGTTGATTACTAAGACTTAAACGCTTCAGAATAAATATTCGCGTATAGGAGAGCTGGAGTTGTTGTATTTTTATTATTTTCGTTTGCATTTTAATGGTAAAAATATTTGTCCTGACATCATTCTAAATTTCAATATTTTCTCCTTCAATCGAAATGTAAAAACTGTTCACTTCAGTAAAAACCAACAGATTCCACATGAAAAGTATTCCAAAAATACGTTATTATTCTATTTCATTCTGCCGTAGAATCTCGAATATTTGAAATTTTTCAGTTACAACGTATGCCATACATGGCAGAATTTTGACAACCTAAGAAGTAAAACGTACGTGTGTATTACAGCCAACTATAAATACCTTAGTTACCACAAGAATACCAGAAAAATAAATCCGTGGGATTTCAAAATTGATATTATCCGTTGTACGAATTCATTTGGTTAGTATAATATGATCTGAAACGTCAATTGTTTAATACATCACTGCTGTTTAGATTCATATCTCTTTTAGATTCGTCATTCATAAAATATAATACTTTACGAATGACGAATCTTAAAGGAGAGTTGTCTATTTTTGTTCGAAATCCGTTTTACTGAAGTGATGAATGATCAGAATCGAACTTACGGGTATAAGGACGCTATGTTGCTTTGTGGGAATGTCCAAATACGGTGCTAGGCTATCACTCTGAATTTTTGGTGTTTTTAAATTAAACACTGTATGTACATGAATCATATTACATAATAAACATATATGAGTCGTCTTCTTTAAATGTTGACAAAAACAGAAGGGATGACAAAAAAGTTTTGTGCCTACAGTAATTTTATTCTAGAATATACGTCACTGTACCGAAAATTGCTTTGAATTAAAAACATTTATGTGCAGACTTATAAAAATGTCAGCATCAGTTAGATTATGCTAAGGGTACGAATTTCATTACAAATCGTTATTGGATCTTTAGATATATGTACATAAGAAGGTGATTTTTACTTCCTATAAATCTAAGAGGGACGACAGAGATATTTTACTGCACTGAAAGCATATATTAATTTATAACGAAGTATTTCTTCAGAATCAGGCGTTGCATTTTGGATTACAAAAGTAAATATTTATTTAACGAAAGATATTTTACTTAATAATAAAAATATTCTTTGTTGTGCAATAGAAGTAATAAATTTGGACTATTCCTAAAATTATTTCTGTCTGAATCATTCAGTATTTTCTTTGTAAAGAATATTACATAAATTTATTTTGCTTAAAATAAGCGTTGCTTAGTTAAAAATTTGCAATTAAATTTATATATGTGTATGTACTCATGTGATTTTCTTGAAGATCTTTTCTCCTGAGAGGTGCTACACGTTTTCTCTCACAGATAAGGAAACACAGGGACTTTATCTGATAATCTACCTTTCTGAATGTTATCATATCACACACATGATGATACGTTATTATGCAAGATATTAGAGCCAACAGGAATTCGGTTCTATCATGTGTGAAAATTCTCAAGCTTGATTTCTGCCTGAAAGTTATTTTTATTTCACAAAACTGAAAAGGTACTGTTTTTTGCTAATATTTGGAACATCCTTAGTGAGAAATCGGTGCTTTTGAATTCGAATTATTTACATTGACCTTACATTTTTTTTTCGCAATGAATATCGCTTTGAATTTAGCTTTATTAGACAGCTGACCAATATTATTTCTGGTGATTGCACATATGTCGTGCTTTTTTAACAATAAGAATAAAGGAACACATTTTTGTTTATAATTTTCTGGATGGATCTGCACGTAAAATTCAAAGCATCATGCCGCACATCAACTTGGTTGTTGTTTATTTATTGTCTTTCCCGTCTTGCCTTTCCTTTTTATTTAAAAAACAAGCCTTCCTTTCAGAGACAAAATGAACAACAACAGCACGATCTGCATTACTGTAAGATTTTTCAACAATTTAATTCAAAAGATTAATTTTGTCACTTTGTACAAGAAAGAGAAACTGTTTCACATCGCTTCGACATGAATTAAAAAATTTCTGTCTTCTACACTGAAGAGCAATTCAATTAGAGATACTTGTCTTGTAACGTGTAGCACCAACTTTACACTGATGACGGCGGCGATTCGTATCGGCATGGACACGACAAGACACTGGAAGCGTTGGGAAGCCATACGGATCCACGACCCCTGAAAAGGCTCCCACAGTTCACGACGATTTGATGGAGGGGAGGTCAGAGCCTCGAACATCTCTCTCGATGGCATCCCAGATGTGTTGGATGGGATTAAAGTCAAGTGACCTAGCTGGCCAAGGAAGCGAGGTCACGTTGGTGGAGTGTTCATCCAACCATTCGGATACTATTTGGGAGCGATGACACGGTGCATTGTCTTTTGGAAGGATGAGGTCCCCAGTTGGATGTTGAAGACGCACAAACGGGAGCAAATGGTCGTCCAGGAAATCCTGGTAACGTTGACCTGTGAGGGACGATGTCACATGTACCAGGGGTCCCACTTCAGTCCACGTAAACAGTCTCCAGACGAGAATGCTACCCCCACCAGCTTGAAGAGTACCCAGCTGGAAAGAAGGATTAATCGCTTCATGTGGTTTGCGCCGTACTCGTATCCTGCCACCCGCATGTACCAACGTGAATCTCGACTCATCAGTCCAGGCTACATTTTTCCACATGTCTAGGGTCCATTGGCAATATTCCCGTGCCCTGGCTAATATTTGCACCATGTGATGTGCGGTCAGCAACGGTGCCCTCGTGGGACGATGCCTTCGGTACCCCATAGCGAGGAGATGGTTCTAGAGGGTGTGGCTGCTTACACGTTTTTGTGCACCAGCGTTAAATTGCCGAGTGATTTTTTGCACTGTGGCCCGTCTATCCACTGTTACAATGCGAGCTAGCCGACGATGACCTGCTCATCCTCACGCTGTTGTCCACGGCAGTTGGCCCTTGCAGTGATGGGTTTACTGGATTCGATGTACTCACGGTGCACCAGTGAAACAGTGGATCGTGAAAGTCCCTGGTCTTGCACGACTTCCGATATGGAGTGACCCATTCGTCGGGCCCCGATAATTTGCCCATGATCAAATGCTCTTTGATCCTTCGTCTTACCCATACTGCGTCTGATCCTTACTGATTCCCGTCGCATCACTCCTTATATTGTGGGATCTCTGCATACGTCATGTCGTTTCCGTTTACAGGGCCGTCCACAGCGCCACATTTGCATAAGGCCAGCTGTCTCTAATTCAATTGCTCCTCAGTGTACATTGGCACACTACCATCCTAAGATTGCAGAAACGTATATGTTCGTAGATGACGCCAGGTGCTTTTCTGCTGGAGGGAAAATCTTTTATTGAATAAGCCAACAATACGACTAGAAGTACAGGAAAGATCCAAAACATTACGACCTGGGCGTCTTTATGCAAATCGTAGCAAAGCTGGTAGTTCACAAAACGATATATATTCTACCTGATGAAGAATGGAAGCAAAGTTCTTTTTGTTGATATCGATGAGAGCTCGTTCTCCAAACCTGCGTCCAAGGCCAGAAAAACATTTCCTAACAATGGATTTAAAAAGGTTTACGTAAAAAATAATAAATTCTGCCTTAGTCGAATTTCGATTTATGAGAAATAAAAATCGATCCTTGAAATATATCTGGAGAATGGCATCACATATTGGCGCTATATTATATCTAAATACCAGAGAGATATGAGCAGGAATTCAATAGCCAGCAAAATAGCGAAATAAAAATTTCAAAGAATTTCCACGAGTGGATTTCCTAAAGATGTCGGAAAAGAAGCTTTGAATCTTCTGTAAATTTGTTTGCTTTAATCGTGAAAGGGAATAATGTAAAACATGTACATCATAGCAAAATAAATTTAAATCCTATTGCAAAGACCAAAGAAATATTTAAATAGGAAGATAATAACAAATCTCATTGAAATAGTTTTCAGGTCGGCGCATATTTTAGTGACATGCAGGTTATTAACAGTGTAATACGTTACCAAATTTAAAGTTGAAGTTGCCTACAAATAATTCCTTAAAGTAGCTCTCAACGAATGATTTTTGCTTATCTGAATTTTTTAGTGTTTCTTTCTACATGTATAAATTTTTTTCATGGTTATATATATGTAAATTAATTCTAAAATATTATACTGCTATGCAGAAGTTCAATACTTCTACAATCTGGAAATTGTACAAACAGAATGTCCCACATAACGTACATACATCCCACGTGACCTTGGTTTTTCGTTGGGTTATTAATAACGCATAAAGAAATCTAATAAAAATGAATATATTTACGCCAACAACAACTAGATTTTTGCAATTTTTTACAGTTGAAGTTACTTTGAAAGATATTTTGAAGATTATTCTTTCGGAAATATGATTTACCGAAAGCTATATTTTTTTACACCTTTTTTGATCTGGTTATTTCCTTTGTTCTGAAAACGAAACTTGAACTAAAGTGCTGTTTGGTTATCATTATTTGATTTATATTTTTCACATGATTTAATGTTTCTATCTGAATTTATGACTTAAACTGAATTTCATGTCTGTGTGTTCCGATAATTATAATTATCGTTGTCTACTAGCATATAAAACGTAGCAAAATCTTATGTCGTACGTTTAACATATTAGATAAAGGATCTGGACTCAAATGTCCCTCGGGTTTAATGAGCTGTATGCCTTCGTTCTTAGCTGTAAAGTATTTATGAAGATAATAACAATCGCTTTGAAATAATAAAAATAAAGAAAATAAATCTTATTTGAAAAAAATTAAATCTCTTTCTTCTCGGTTCATCAACACTACATTTTACTCATTTTGGTCAAGAAAAAAAACTCCTTTAATGAAAGCCTTGTTGTGTCTGCCTCACCATATAATAACATAATGTTTCTTCCTAACAGAGAACTGCACAAATTCCTCGCTTAAATTAATTGGAGAAAAGAGTAATTAATTTTATAAATACGCGTATTGATGCAAATACACACGGTTCTGAAAATTTTCTTCTAAATTAATTTTATAAAAAAAACGTTTTAATGACAAATCACACATTTCTGGGAATTTTATTCTTTCTATAGGTAATTTCCGAAAATTATTTCGGACATTCTGCAAACTGTAAATTTCACGTTATCTCAACCAATCTGCTGTGAGATATCACCAAAGTTTTACCCCAGTATGGTGTTTTTTAATAAAAAAGCAAGTAAAAACCTTTAATTAATTACTATATATTTTTTATTTTTTCTCTAATTATTTACTAGCAGATACTCCCGAAATGCTTGAGGATAAATAGTTACATTATAACTTCCTCGAATTACTTTACTTGCATATTTAAAATAACTGCATAATTCCTCGCTTAAATTAATTGGAGAAAAGAGTAATTAATTTTATAAATAAGCGTATTGTTGCGAATACACACGGTTCTGAGAATTTTCTTCTAAATTAATTTTATAAAGAAACGTATTAATAACAAAACACAGATTTCTGGGAATTCTTTCTATAGGTAATTTCCGAACTATTTTCGACATTGTGCAAACTGTAAATTTCATGTTGTCTCAACCAATCTGCTGTGAGATATCACCAAAGTTCTTCCCCAGTAGGGCGGTTTTTAATAACAAAGCAAATAAAAAGCGAGTAAGCTTTAAGGAATTACTATATATTTTTAATTTTTTTCTCTAATTATTTTCTAGCAGATACTGCCGAAATGCTTAGGGATAAATAGTTACATTATAACTTTCTCGAATTACTTTACTTGCATTTATGTTTGTCTGAGCGTAAAAGCATGTTTCTTTTGAAATAAGATTTGAGAGGAAATGGATTATACATATGAAATCAGATATCAAGGTTTTGTTGCTCCACGTTCGCGCGTAAATGAAAGGGAAAACAATTGATTATGAACCAAGTCATATATGTGTCGGTTTTCGGTATGTGACGTCATGATGGTGAAATGCCGAGATCACTACGCGAAGGAGCGGCCGCTGGGTGGCGTGAGCGTCGGACGTCGGCGCGTCACTAAAACGTGCTTCCAGAGACAAGAATTAGAGCTAGAGAGAGTTCTGAAGTGTAAGCACCAAGACTGGGCTGTGTGCCGAAATCTGTTCGATTGGTGTTCGCCATGTTTGTATTTCTTAGCGGAACGACGAGTAGATTCCGTTGTTATTATATTCCATATCAATTGTAAGTGTACAACAGATTAAATATGTGTGTGTGTTCAGAGATCGTCCAGCCCTTCCATTATTTAAGTGTAGTGATTCGATGGAACTATAGTGGGGAAGTTTCCCAATACCTAACAATTCTGGTGTCAGCAAGTGAGATTCGTTCCGAATCGCCTGTGGATTACGTAGTGGTAAAGACGGAGCTCTTATTTCACGTCTTGAAGGTAAGCTTTCTTGTAAATTATGTATAAAAAATATTGCAAAGAAGACTTGATTCAAGTAGCACAAGAGATCGGTGAAACGATGAGGGGACGTTAGTTCATTTAAAATTAAAAATAGAGAGCACTGAAATCTATAGAAGTGATCAGGATTTTGTAAAAGACGTCTTATGTTCTATAATAGAAGAAAGGAAGGCGAGGGCTGAAAATGATCGAGTATTAGAGATGGAAAAAATCTAATTAGCGCGATTGGAGACGGAAGTAGAACTGAAAAGTTTTCGAAGACGTTCGGCATTGGAGCTGAATGAGCGAAGTGATAATACGGGATTTGAACGGCCTACGTTTAATCCTGAAACCCTGTTAAAAGTGTTCGTACACTAAGTATGACTATTTCAGTTGAACTAGAGATTCTCAATTTGTTTTTCTAATCTGTGGAACGAGCTTTTGTTATAAAAACGCTGTCCCTGGACGTGAGGTCAGAGATCTTGATAAACCTTGGGGAAAAAGTTAGCAACGTATTGCTTTACATCGGGGAGGAAGAGCTGAAAGATTATGCTAAGCTTAAGTCGCTAATATTAAGAGAGTTTCAGCCGATAGCGCAGGAATGCCTGAATAATTTTAGGAAAGTTCGTCGACAGACGAGTGAAACCCATATTTAATTCGCATCGAGGTATACAGCAAACTTTGAGTATTATTGTAACCTGCGTGAGGTTAGAGATTTTAACTCGTTATGCAAATTGATGTTGGCGGATAAATTGTACCAAACCTTGGACAAAGACACGGCGTCTCCCATAGAGATTAAGCAGGGAGAAAGTTGGTTTGACCCTGAAAGATTAGTCAAAGATTGCGATGTGTATTATGTGTCGAAAGGAAAATCTTTAAACGACGTTCAAACAAATGAGTACAAATCGTTGGAGAATACGAGTAAAGGTGGGACCCGAAATTTTAAGAATGTACGGTACGAAAGGTCCAACAAAAATAACTATGGGCAAAATAAGGGAAACCCCAGCTGCTACGTATGTGGAGGAAAACATTTTGCAAAATTCTGTTCTAAACGTTTCCAAAGACAACCTGAGGTCGTAAGTGAGCAAAATTCAAAACGGGTGGGTTTCAAGTTCAGCCAATGTACTGGAATCGGAACAGCCCGTTAAGGAAAAAGTTTTTAAAAACGAACTGCAGTATATTGAAATCTTGATTGATGGTAAAGAAGTAACTGCTCTTATTGATTAAGGCGGCCAAATTGTGGTAGTGAATAGCAATGTGGTCTCCGCCAAATAAAATAATAGAGGGTAGGGTAATTGTTTTTAGTTGTTTTATTGATAAACATGAAAATTCGCTGCCAAAGTCCCAGATCTGACTAAACAGTTCTCACGTGCCCGTCGAGGTAACGGCAGAAGTTTCTAATAGCCTCAACGCTCAGTGTATAACGCTGCAAACCTATTTTCCAAGGTGAAAGTCGGTCAAGTTAAGATGCTGGCGTCGTGGGAACCAAGCCTGTCGGAACAGCAGACTGTTACCGCTGCTTCGGGAGAGCGAAATGAGAACGTGTTTAATGTTTTTTTGCTGCATGTGACGAGTGTGACGGAATATTGGGGCATGTTGAACTTGAATCATATACGAGATTTGGAGTTGCGCAGGGAAGTTTCGGATCTTGTGCGTGAGTACAAGCCAAACAAAACCAAAAGTACCACTTTAAAAATTAGCACGACTTCAAGAAGCAATAAATGCACCCCATTTGAACTGATGACTGGCGTTAAAATGAAGAATGCTGTAGATCTAGATATTACAGAATTGTCAGAAGAGGAACATTTAAAATGCACGCTACGTGATAGAGATAATATTCGTGAAGACGCCAAGAGCAATATCTTGAGACTGCAACAGGAAATTTGTCGACAATTCAACCGGAAACGAAAATCACCTAAACTGTATAAAGTGAAAGATCTAGTTGCAATTCATAGGACGCCGTTCGGTGTGGGGTTAAAGCTGCGACCACATTCGTTGGCCGTTATTGTGTCCATGCAGTAAAGCCAAAGGATCGGTACGACGTCGAGAAAGTGGGAAACCACGAAGGACCGAACAACACATCTACCGCAAGGGACCGTATGAAGCCATGGCCTACAGGGGGTCACTGAATGACTTTCAATTCATTTTAAATGACTGTGAGTATGTGTTTTATTTGACTGTTTTCTTTTTTTGTCTAAATGTCCAGAACAATAAAGTCGCCATGAACACTAACGGATGCAGGAGCCGCTGAGGACAGCGCCTTTTCCGCATGGCCGAGGCTGTGGGTTTTCGGTATGTGTCGTCCTGATGGTGCAATGGCGAGATCACTTCACAGAGGAACGACCGATGGATGGCATGAGCATCGGACGTTGGCGCGTCACTAAAACATGCTCCCAGAGGCTAGAGGCAGAGCTGCGGAGAGTTCTGAAGCGTGAACACCGATACAGGGTTATTTGCCGAAGGGTGTTGCGTTCGCCAATTTGCATTTCTTAGCGGAACGAGTAGGTTCCGTTGTTAGTGTATCCTGATATCAATTGTAAGGGTACGTCAGATTAAATGTGTGTATGTTCAGTGTTCGTCCAGCCCGTCCAATATTTAGGTGTTGTGATGCGATGGAACCGTAGTGGAGAAGTTTCCAAATACCCCACTTGTATATATATATATATATATATATATATATATATTCTATAAAGATACCCAAGCAAAAAAAAAATATACAAATAAAATTTTGACTCACACCTAGTACAACATAGAAAAGGTTATGTATCTACCTGTGTGAGTAAAAGGAGAAAGGAAAAAAAAAAAAAAAAAAAAAAAAATAAAACAACTGAATGTAGAAGGTGTCGAGAATACTGAGCCTTGGCTTTATCAAGGACCAGCAAAAACTCTGCATTTTCTCACTTCCACAAAGACCTAGTTGGAAATGGGTTTCTGCAAGGCCATAGATGCAAGTAACATTCCCACCTAAAATAGTTTAAAATATATATATATAAGTCATGTATATATATATATATATAGGGATGTAAGGTCAGGTGATGCGTAACATCACAGCCTCTCCTTGACAAATGTCAACCCCGCCTTCTCGTGGTGCATCCTGTTCCCACTAAAGGGGCTCTGACGACCGCCAATAGCGGTATAAATATACCATCGGGATTAGAGGAAATTCTATCCCACACTCACCAACCCGCTTGGCCAGCGTGGTGAGTTATGGCCAAACCCCTCCAAAACGATTCCACAACTTAAATCTTGGCCCTCAGTCTCCGGCAGCTGGAATGTACCTGGCCAAGGCAGCGGCCAGTGCGACATGAAGGCAGAGGGTGCTAAGAATCCCCGGAGGACCGGACTAGGCTGACATCTGATGCTGACCTTGGCTACATACAATGGACGCTCCCTATCTTCTGATTCAAGGCTTCTTGAATTGGAAGAGGAACTACAAAGGATCAAGTGGGACATCGTGGGGCTAAGTGAGGTAAGGAGAAAAGGAGAAGATCTCGTCGAACTGAAAAGTGGACATCTCTTCTACTATCGTGGGACAGATACTGGCAGAACTAGTGGTGTTGGATTTATAATAAACAAGAAACTGAAGGATAAAGTTGTAGAAGTTGAAAGTTCCTCTGACAGAACTGCACGACTCATTATCCAACTCTCGAGGAGATACAAAGTACAGATTATTCATACTTATGCACCCACCACAAGTCATCCTGAAGAAGAAATTGAAGAATTTTATGAGGAAATTTGTCATCTAAATAATAAAGGTAAGCAGCACTTGAAAATAATTATGGGAGATTTCAATGCAAAAATAGGGCAACGGCAACGGAATGAAACTTCAGTAGGTAAATTCGGTCACGGCAACAGAAACCAGCGTGGAAATACTCTCGTTGAGTTTGCAGAGGCAGAAGGGTTTTTCATCTTGAACTCCTTCTTCAAGAAAAAGCCACACAGGAAATGGACATGGAGACATCCAAATGGGACGACAAGTGAAATTGATTTTATTATGTGTAACAAAAAATTCGTCATAGAAGACTGCAGTGTGCTAAACAAGTTCAACACAGGTAGTGACCATAGATTGGTGAGATGTAAGATGCACCTCAACACTAAACTGGAACGTGGCAAGCTCATAAGACAAACAAAATCTATTGACATAACCAACCTTAAAAAACACCATAATACCTTCAAGTTGGAACTGAAGAACAGGTTCTCTGCTTTAGAAGGCCTAACATCGGAAGAAGTGGACATCTCTGAAGTTAACAGAAAAGTAACCAAAGCTGTTATGGAAACAGCAACAAAATTAGCTGGGTCTAAGAACAAGTTGCATGTAAATAAATTATCAGGAAAAACGAAAATGTTGATGCAAAAAAGAAGAGAGATGAGGACAACTAAAGAAGATGTGACTTCCAAAGTGGAATATATAGAGCTATGCAAGACAGTAAGAAAAAGTATCACTGAAGACGTAAGAAAATTCAACTGTGAACTAGTGAGGAAAGCAATTGAAAACAACCAAAGCCTAAAGATAGCAAAGGGACATCTCAGTAAGGGAAGAAAACAGAATATGGCACTGAGAAAAGAAGATGGTTCTGTAACAAGAAATAGAGGCGAAATTTTGACAAGAGTGAAAGATTTCTACTCCAAATTATATGAAAGGGATGATACATGCACCCCAGACATCATGAAAGATACCAGTACCAGAGTTCTTCCAGTCCTTCCAGCAGAAGTTGCACATGCAATCAAGAACATGAAGCGGGGAAAAGCTCCAGGAGAAGATGGAATTACTGTAGACATCATACAAGAAGCAAGTGGAGAAATCGAAACAGTACTCGCCCAAATTTTCACTCGATGCCTTAATGAAGGAAAGATTCCTGAGGATTGGAACACCTCTACAATGATCCTGCTACATAAGAAAGGTGACATTGAGGATCTTGGAAACTACAGACCTATCAGCCTCCTATCAGTAGTTTATAAAATCTTCACTAAAGTTCTTTCACACCGCTTAAAGGTAACACTGGACATGGCTCAACCGAGAGAACAAGCTGGATTCAGGAGTGGCTACAGCACAATAGATCATATCCACGTGCTGAGAGAACTAATTGAAAGAGCGAGGGAATATGAACTTCCATTGTGCATGGCTTTTATCGATTATGAAAAAGCCTTTGATTCGGTGAAACCATCAGCAGTTACAATGGCTCTGAAAACCTGCGGTATTGAAGATGCATACATTAATATTATTAATAACATCTATGAAAATGCAAGTGCAAAGACTAGGCTGTGTGAACATACAACACACGTAAAAATTGGAAAGGGAGTGGGACAAGGTGACACCATATCTCCGAAGCTCTTTAATGCCACACTGGAGGGTGTTTTTCAGTCGCTGACCTCGGAAAACAAGGGGATAAAGATTAATGCAGATTATCTAAACCACCTTCGTTTTCCTGATGACGTAGTCATTTTTGCAACTACCCCATCACAGCTGCAGAGTATGATCCAGGAACTTGCTGACAGGAGTAGGGAAGTGGGATTAAAAATGAACTTTCAGAAGACAAAAGTGATGTTCAATGCTTTTACAAGAAATGAAGATTTATCGATCGATGGAGAAAAGCTGGAGATAACAGACACGTACGTTTATCTTGGACAGCAGATATCAAGTGAGGGTCACATTGGTAAGGAAATTAATCGGCGTACAAAACTTGCCTGGAGAGCTTTTGTAAGAAACATCATAATTTTCAAGAGCAATATGCTATTATGGTTTTAAAAAATAAAGTGTTTGATCAATGCATCCTTCCAGAGCTTACGTATGGTGCAGAGACGTAGACCTTAACTAAAAGAGACATACAAAGGCTGCAGACAACTCAAAGAGGCATGGAGAGGTGCATACTTGGTGTAACCAGGAGAGATAAGAAGAGGAACTCGTGGATCCGAAAAATGACAAGAGTGGAAGACATCATGGTCAGAGTTAAATCCCTGAAATGGCAATGGGCTGGACATACTGATAGAAGGACAGACCATCGATGGACAGCCGAAATTTTAGATTGGATTCCAAGGGACAGGAAAAGACCCAGAAGAAGACCACATGGGAGATGGGTGGATGAAATTCGAAAGTATGCAGGGGTGACATGGAGGAGACTGGCACAAGACAGACCGTTGTGGAGGAAACTTGGGGAGACCTTCGTCCAGCAGTGGATTGATAATGGTTGACAATGATGATGATGATGATATATATATATATATATATATACACTGCTGGACAATTGCTAAGGACGGATCAGAAACGGTTATATAGCGCATAAAAAAGTAAGTGTGGTTGGATGCCAAGTGAAATAAAATAATGTCAGAATGCCAGGACATTACAAGAAAGACAATTTATTGTGCTCTGAAATCCAGAAGGCTTTGGAACGTGTTCAAGGGACAAACAGGCCATTTTGTGCAGAATACGTAAACGTGAAAAAAAATGCAATTACCGTCTGCAGGCGTTCCAGCGTAAGATGTCAATACGGGATATGGCTACCACGGAGGGCGATGCAAGATTCCACACGTCGTGTCATGCTTTACACAACATTATCAAGCAGCTCTTGGGGTAATTTATCCCATTCCTCTGTCAGTGCACGGATGAGGGTGTCCTTGTTTATTGGAGGGCATTGGCGACCAGCAAGACTCCTCCCCAAAGCATCCCACACATTTTCAATGGGATTCAGATCTGGAGAACGTGCTGGCCATACGAGGTGTTGAATATCCTCGCTCTCAAGGCACTCCTGGACAGCGACTGTTCGATGACATGTTGCGTTGTCGTCCATGAAAATGAATCTATCACCGACAGCACCACGGAACATGCGAACATGAGGTAGCAGAACATCATTAATGTATCGTTGGCCAGTCATAGTCCCAATTGGAAGCACATAGAGGGACGTACGGCTATTGATCATGATGCCAGCCCATACCATGACACTACATGTCGAATATCGGTCCCTTTCCTGTATGTTTGCTGGACAATATGCAGTACCACTATCATGCCAGATCAGTTGTCGCCAACAATCAGACGATAGACTGTATCTACTCTCATCTGAGAAGAGGACAGCAGACCAGTCGTTATCAGTCCAATTGCGATGTTGATGGCACCATTGCAAACGGGCGGTACGGTGACGTCTGGACAATGGGATGCACACAACAGGATGGCGGGCGTATAGTCCTCCTTCATGCAAACGTCTGGCGACAGTTTTTCGGGAGATCCGCTTGCCAGTAGCAGCCATAAACTGATTTGCTACGTCACTAGCTGTGCTGCGCCGGTGTCTTTTTGTTGATAGCACTATGTACCGATCTTCTGCAGGTGTCGTACTGTGAACACGACCTCCCCCGTGATGTTTGCTACACTCTCCATTTGTTTGAAATGATTTCCAAAGCCTTGAAACAACACTGTGGCTGACCTCAAACTCCCTGGCAACATCTGTTATTTTTCGCCTTTCTTCAATCTTGCCAATAATACGGCCATGCGTAAAATCATCTAGGTGATGTCGGGAAGACATACTGAAAATTGCAAGTTCGTCAATTGATTCTTTCCCTTTCAACTTTGCGTTTGAACAACAACGGTCAACACGCGTCAAATCCTTTATATCTCTTATCAGCGCTATGACGTCACGAACAAGTTCGGCAATCCAAAATTTGCATACGCACAACACGTCTTACTGTATCCCGCACTTATGCTAATTTCCACATTTTCCTGTCTTCCATTTTATGGTTGCTATCGTTGCTATTGTCATCCGTCCTTAGCAATTGTCCGGCAGTGTATATATCATCATCATTGCCAGTCTCCTCCATGTCACCCCTGCATACTTGTGCCAGTCTCCTCCATGTCACCCCTGCATACTTTCGAATTTCATCCACCCATCTCCCATGTGGTCTTCTTCTGTGTCTTTTCCTGTCCCTTGGAATCCAATCTAAAATTTCGGCTGTCCATCGATGATCTGTCCTTCTGGCAGTATGTCCAGCTCATTGCAATTTCAGGGATTTAACTCTGATTATGATGTCTTTCACTCTTGTCATTTTTCGGATCCACGAGTTCCTCTTCTTATCTCTCCTGGTTACACCAAGTATGCACCTCTCCATGCCTCTTTGAGTTGTCTGCAGCCTTTGTATGTCTCTTTTAGTTAAGGTCCACGTCTCTGCACCATACGTAAGCACTGGAAGGATGCATTGATCAAACAGTTTTCTTTTAAGACATAATGGCATATTGCTCTTGAAAATTATGCTGTTCCTTCCAAAAGCTCTCCAGGCAAGTTTTGTACGCCGATTAATTTCTTCATCAATGTGACCCTCACTTGATATCTGCTGTCCAAGATAAACGTACGTATCTGTTGTCTCCAGCTTTTCTCCATCAATCGATAAATCTTCATTTCTTGTAAAAGCATTGAACATCACTTTTGTCTTCTGAAAGTTCATTTTTAATCCCACTTCTTTACTCTTTTCAGCAAGTTCCTGGATCATACTCTGCAGCTCTGATGGGCTAGTTGCAAAAATGACTACGTCATCAGCAAAACGAAGGTGGGTTAGATAATCTCCATTAATCTTTATCCCCTTGTTTTCCCAGCTCAGTGACTGAAAAACACCCTCCAATGTGGCATTAAAGAGCTTCGGAGATATGGTGTCACCTTGTCTCACTCAATTTCCAATTTTTATGTGTGTTGTATTTTCAAACAGCCTAATCTTTGCACTTGCATTTTCATAGATGTTATTAATAATATTAATGTATGCATCTTCAATACCGCAGGTTTTCAGAGCCATTGTAACTGCTGATGGTTTCACCGAATCAAAGGCTTTTTCATAATCGATAAAAGCCATGCACAATGGAAGTTCATATTCCCTCGCTCTTTCAATTAGTTCTCTCAGCACATGGATATGATCTATTGTGCTGTAGCCACTCCTGAATCCAGCTTGTTCTCTCGGTTGAGCCATGTCCAGTGTTACCTTCAAGCGGTGTGAAAGAACTTTAGTGAAGATTTTATAAACTACTGATAGGAGGCTGATAGGTCTGTAGTTTCCGAGATCCTCAATGTCACCTTTCTTATGTAGCAGGATCATTGTAGCGGTGTTCCAATCCTCAGGAATCTTTCCTTCATTAAGGCATCGAGTGAAAATTTGGGCGAGTACTGTTTCGATTTCTCCACTTGCTTCTTGTATGATGTCTACAGTAATTCCATCTTCTCCTGGAGCTTTTCCCCGCTTGATGTTCTTGATTGCATGTGCAACTTCTGCTGGAAGGACTGGAAGAACTCTGGTACTGGTATCTTTCATGATGTCTGGAGTGCATGTATCATCCCTTTCATATAATTTGGAGTAGAAATCTTTTACTCTTGTCAAAATTTCGCCTCTATTTCTTGTTACAGAACCATCTTCTTTTCTCAGTGCCATAATCTGTTTTCTTCCCTTACTGAGATGTCCCTTTGCTATCTTTAGGCTTTGGTTGTTTTTAATTGCTTTCCTCACTAGTTCACAGTTGAATTTTCTTACGTTTTCAGTGATACTTTTTCGTACTGTCTTGCATAGCTCTATATATTCCACTTTCGAAGTCACATCTTCTTTAGTTGTCCTCATCTTTCTTCTTTTTTGCATCAACATTTTCGTTTTTCCTGATAATTTATTTACGTGCAACTTGTTCTTAGACCCAGCTAATTTTGTTGCTGTTTCCATAGGAGCTTTGGTTACTTTTCTGTTAACTTCAGAGATGTCCACTTCTTCCGATGTTAGGCCTTCTAAAGCAGAGAACCTGTTCTTCAGTTCCAACTTGAAGGTATTATGGTGTTTTTTAAGGTTGGTTATGTCAATAGATTTTGTTTGTCTTATGAGCTTGCCACGTTCCAGTTTAGTGTTGAGGTGCATCTTACATCTCACCAATCTATGGTCACTACCTGTGTTGAACTTGTTTAGCACACTGCAGTCTTCTATGACGAAATTTTTGTTACACATAATAAAATCAATTTCACTTGTCGTCCCATTTGGATGTCTCCATGTCCATTTCCTGTGTGGCTTTTTCTTGAAAAAGGAGTTCAAGATGAAAAACCCTTCTGCCTCTGCAAACTCTACGAGAGTATTTCCACGCTGGTTTCTGTTGCCGTGACCGAATTTACCTACTGAAGTTTCATTCTGTTGCCGTTGCCCTATTTTTGCATTGAAATCTCCCATAATTATTTTCAAGTGCTGCTTACCTTTAATTATTTAGATGACAAATTTCCTCATAAAATTCTTCAATTTCTTCTTCATTATGACTTGTGGTGGGTGCATAAGTTTGAATAATCTGAGCCTGGTATCTTCTCGATATTTGGATAACGAGTCGTTCTGCTCTGTCAGAGGAACTTTCAACTTCTACCACTTTATCCTTCAGTTTCTTGTTTATTATAAATCCAACACCACTAGTTCTGCCAGTATCTGTCCCACGATAGTAGAAGAGATGTCCACTTTTCAGTTCGATGAGATCTTCTCCTTTTCTCCTTACGTCACTTATCCCCACGATGTCCCACTTGATACTTTGTAGTTCCTCTTCCAATTAAAGAAGCCTTGAATCAGAAGATAGGGAGTGTCCATTGTACGTTGCCAAGGTCAGCATCAGATGGCAGCCTAGTCCGGTCCTCCGGGGATTCTTAGCACCCTCTGCCTTCATGTCGCACTGGCCGCTGCCTTGGCCAGGTACATTCCAGCTGCCGGAGACTGAGGGCCAAGATTTAAGTTGTGGAGTCATTTTGGAGGGGTTTGGCCATAACTCACCACGCTGGAGAAGCGAATTGGTGAGTGTGGGATAGAATTTCCTCTAATCCCGATGGTATAGTTATACCGCTATTGGCGGTCGTCAGAGCCCCTGTAGTGGGAACAGGATGCACCACGAGAAGGCGGGGTTGACATTTGTCAAGGAGAGACTGTGATGTTACGCATCACCTGCATATATATGTATACATATATATATATATATATTGGAGGGGTTTGGCCATAACTCACCACGCTGGCCAAGCGGGTTGGTGAGTGTGGGATAGAATTTCCTCTAATCCCAATGGTATAGTTAACTTAAATCTTGGCCCTCAGTCTCCGGCAGCTGGAATGTACCTGGCCAAGGCAGCAGCCAGTGCGACATGAAGGCAGAGGGTGCTAAGAATCCCCGGAGGACCGGACTAGGCTGCCATCTGATGCTGACCTTGGCAACGTACAATGGACGCTCCCTATCTTCTGATTCAAGGCTTCTTGAATTGGAAGAGGAACTACGAAGGATCAAGTGGGACATCGTGGGGCTAAGTGAGGTAAGGAGAAAAGGAGAAGATCTCATCGAACTGAAAAGTGGACATCTCTTCTACTATTGTGGGACAGATACTGGCAGAACTAGTGGTGTTGGATTTATAATAAACAAGAAACTGAAGGATAAAGTGGTAGAAGTTGAAAGTTCCTCTGACAGAGCTGCACGACTCGTTATCCAATTATCGAGAAGAAACCAGGCTCAGATTATTCAAAAATATGCACCCACCACAAGTCATCCTGAAGAAGAAATTGAAGAATTTTATGAGGAAATTTGTCATCTAAATAATAAAGGTAAGCAGCACTTGAAAATAATTATGGGAGATTTCAATGCAAAAATAGGGCAACGGCAACAGAATGAAGCTTCAGTAGGTAAATTCGGTCAGGGCAACAGAAACCAGCGTGAAAATACTCTCGTTGAGTTTGCAGAGGCAAAAGGGTTTTTCATCTTGAACTCCTTCTTCAAGAAAAAGCCACACAGGAAATGGACATGGAGACATCCAAATGGGACGACAAGTGAAATTGATTTTATTATGTGTAACAAAAAATTCGTCATAGAAGACTGCACTGTGCTAAACAAGTTCAACACAGGTAGTGACCATAGATTGGTGAGATGTAAGATGCACTTCAACACTAAACTTGAACGTGGCAAGCTCATAAGACAAACAAAATCTATTGACATAACCAACCTTAAAAAACACCATATTACCTTCAAGTTGGAACTGAAGAACAGGTTCTCTGCTTTAGAAGGCCTAACATCGGAAGAAGTGGACATCTCTGAAGTTAACAGAAAAGTAACCAAAGCTCTTATGGAAACAGCAACAAAATTAGCTGGGTCTAAGAACAAGTTGCATGTAAATAAATTATCAGGAAAAACGAAAATGTTAATGCAAAAAAGAAGAGAGATGAGGACAACTAAAGAAGATGTGACTTCCAAAGTGGAATATATAGAGGTATGCAAGACAGTACGAAAAAGTATCACTGAAGACGTAAGAAAATTCAACTGTGAACTAGTGAGGAAAGCAATTGAAAACAACCAAAGCCTAAAGATAGCAAAGGGACATCTTAGTAAGGGAAGAAAACAGATTATGGCACTGAGAAAAGAAGATGGTTCTGTAACAAGAAATAGAGGCGAAATTTTGACAAGAGTGAAAGATTTCTACTCCAAATTATGTGAAAGGGATGATACATGCACTCCAGACATCAAGAAAGATACCAGTACCAGAGTTCCTCCAGTCCTTCCAGCAGAGGTTGCACATGCAATCAAGAACATAAAGCTATGAAAAGCTCCAGGAGAAGATGGAATTACTGTAGACATCTTACAAGAAGCAAGTGGAGAAATCGAAACAGTACTCGCCCAAAATTTTCACTCGATGCCTTAATGAAGGAAAGATTCCTGAGGATTGGAACACTGCTACAATGATCCTGCTACGTAAGAAAGGTGACATTGAGGATCTTGGAAACTACAGACCTATCAGCCTCCTATCAGTAGTTTATAAAATCTTCACTAAAGTTCTTTCACACCGCTTGAAGGTAACACTGGACATGGCTCAACCGAGAGAACAAGCTGGATTCAGAAGTGGCTACAGCACAATAGATCATATCCATGTGCTGAGAGAACTAATTGAAAGAGCGAGGGAATATGAACTTCCATTGTGCATGGCTTTTATCGATTATGAAAAAGCCTTTGATTCGGTGAAACCATCAGCAGTTACAATGGCTCTGAAAACCTGCGGTATTGAAGATGCATACATTAATATTATTAATAACATCTATGAAAATGCAAATGCAAAGATTAGGCTGTTTGAAAATACAACGCACGTAAAAATTGGAAAGGGAGTGAGACAAGGTGACACCATATCTCCGAAGCTCTTTACTGCCACATTGGAGGGTGTTTTTCAGTCACTGAGCTGGGAAAACAAGGGGATAAAGATTAATGGAGATTATCTAACCCACCTTCGTTTTGCTGATGACGTAGTCATTTTTGCAACTAGCCCATCAGAGCTGCAGAGTATGATCCAGGAACTTGCTGACAAGAGTAAAGAAGTGGGATTAAAAATGAACTTTTGGAAGACAAAAGTGATGTTCAATACTTTTACAAGAAATGAAGATTTATCGATTGATGGAGAAAAGCTGGAGATAACAGACACGTACGTTTATCTTGGACAGCAGATATCAAGGGAGGGTCACATTGATGAAGAAATTAATCGGCGTACAAAACTTGCCTGGAGAGCTTTTGGAAGAAACAGCATAATTTTCAAGAGCAATATGCCATTATGTCTTAAAAGAAAAGTGTTTGATCAATGCATCCTTCCAGTGCTTACGTATGGTGCAGAGACGTGGACCTTAACTAAAAGAGACATACAAAGGCTGCAGACAACTCAAAGAGGCATGGAGAGATGCATACTTGGTGTAACCAGGAGAGATAAGAAGAGGAACTCGTGGATCCGAAAAATGACAAGAGTGGAAGACATCATGATCAGAGTTAAATCCCTGAAATGGCAATGGGCTGGACATACTGCCAGAAGGACAGATCATCGATGGACAGCCGAAATTTTAGATTGGATTCCAAGGGACAGGAAAAGACCCAGAAGAAGACCACATGGGAGATGGGTGGATGAAATTCGAAAGTATGCAGGGGTGACATGGAGGAGACTGGCACAAGACAGACCGTTGTGGAGGAAACTTGGGGAGACCTTCGTCCAGCAGTGGATTGATAATGGTTGACAATGATGATGATGATGATATATATATATATATGTATATGTATACCGCTATTGGGGCTCTGACGACCGCCAATAGCGGTATAACTATACCATCGGGATTAGAGGAAATTCTATCCCACACTCACCAACCCGCTTGGCCAGCGTGGTGAGTTATGGCCAAACCCCTCCAAATTGACTCCACAACTTAAATCTTGGCCCTCAGTCTCCGGCAGCTGGAATGTACCTGGCCAAGGCAGCGGCCAGTGCGACATGAAGGCTGAGGGTGCTAAGAATCCCCGGAGGACCGGACTAGGCTGCCATCTGATGCTGACCTTGGCAACGTACAATGGACGCTCCCTATCTTCTGATTCAAGGCTTCTTGAATTGGAAGTGGAACTACAAAGAATCAAGTGGGACATCGTGGGGCTAAGTGAGGTAAGGAGAAAAGGAGAAGATCTCATCGAACTGAAAAGTGGACATCTCTTCTACTATCGTGTGACAGATACTGGCAGAACTAGTGGTGTTGGATTTATAATAAACAAGAAACTGAAGGATAAAGTTGTAGAAGTTGAAAGTTCCTCTAACAGAGCTGCACGGCTTGTTATCCAACCCTCGAAAAGATACCAGGCTCAGATTATTCAAACTTATGCACCCACCACAAGTCATCCTGAAGAAGAAATTGAAGAATTTTATGAGGAAATTTGTCATCTAAATAATAAAGGTAAGCAGCACTTGAAAATAATTATGGGAGATTTCAATGCAAAAATAGGGCAACGGCAACAGAATGAAACTTCAGTAGGTAAATTCGGTCACGGCAACAGAAACCAGCGTGGAAATACTCTCGTAGAGTTTGCAGAGGCAGAAGGGTTTTTCATCTTGAACTCCTTTTTCAAGAAAAAGCCACACAGGAAATGGACATGGAGACATCCAAATGGGACGACAAGTGAAATTGATTTTATTATGTGTAACAAAAAATTCGTCATAGAAGACTGCACTGTGCTAAACAAGTTCAACACAGGTAGTGACCATAGATTGGTGAGATGTAAGATGCACCTCAACACTAAACTTGAACTTGGCAAGCTCATAAGACAAACAAAATCTATTGACATAACCAACCTTAAAAAACACCATAATACCTTCAAGTTGGAACTGAAGAACAGGTTCTCTGCTTTAGAAGGCCTAACATCGGAAGAAGTGGACATCTCTGAAGTTAACAGAAAAGTAACCAAAGCTCTTATGGAAACAGCAACAAAATTAGCTGGGTCTAAGAACAAGTTGCATGTAAATAAATTATCAGGAAAAACGAAAATGTTGATGCAAAAAAGAAGAGAGATGAGGACAACAAAAGAAGATGTGACTTCCAAAGAGGAATATATAGAGCTATGCAAGACAGTACGGAAAAGTATCACTGAAGACGTAAGAAAATTCAACTGTGAACTAGTGAGGAAAGCAATTGAAAACAACCAAAGCCTAAAGATAGCAAAGGGACATCTCAGTAAGGGAAGAAAACAGATTATGGCACTGAGAAAAGAAGATGGTTCTGTAACAAGAAATAGAGGCGAAATTTTGACAAGAGTGAAAGATTTCTACTCCAAATTATATGAAAGGGATGATACATGCACTCCAGACATCATGAAAGATACCAGTACCAGAGTTCCTCCAGTCCTTCCAGCAGAAGTTGCACATGCAATCAAGAACATGATGCGGGGGAAAGCTCCAGGAGAAGATGGAATTACTGTAGACATCATACAAGAAGCAAGTGGAGAAATCGAAACAGTACTCGCCCAAATTTTCACTCGATGCCTTAATGAAGGAAAGATTCCTGAGGATTGGAACACCGCTACAATGATCCTGCTACATAAGAAAGGTGACATTGAGGATCTTGAAAACTACAGACCTATCAGCCTCCTATCAGTAGTTTATAAAATCTTCACTAAAGTTCTTTCACACCGCTTGAAGGTAACACTGGACATGGCTCAACCAAGAGAACAAGCTGGATTCAGGAGTGGCTACAGCACAACAGATCATATCCATGTGCTGAGAGAACTAATTGAAAGAGCGAGGGAATATGTACTTCCATTGTGCATGGCTTTTATCGATTATGAAAAAGCCATTGATTCGGTGAAACCATCAGCAGTTACAATGGCTCTGAAAACCTGCGGTATTGAAGATGCATACATTAATATTATTAATAACATCTATGAAAATGCAAGTGCAAAGATTAGGCTGTTTGAAAATACAACACACATAAAAATTGGAAAGGGAGTGAGACAAGGTGACACCATATCTCCGAAGCTCTTTACTGCCACATTGGAGGGTGTTTTTCAGTCGCTGAGCTGGGAAAACAAGGGGATAAAGATTAATGGAGATTATCTAACTCACATTCGTTTTGCTGATGACGTAGTCATATTTACAACTACCCCATCAGAGCTGCAGGGTATGATCCAGGAACTTGCTGACAAGAGTAACGAAGTGGGATTAAAAATGAACTTTCAGAAGACAAAAGTGATGTTCAATACTTTTACAAGAAATGAAGATTTATCGATTGATGGAGAAAAGCTGGAGATAACAGACACGTACGTTTATCTTGGACAGCAGATATCAAGTGAGGGTCACATTGATGAAGAAATTAATCGGCGTACAAAACTTGCCTGGAGAGCTTTTGTAAGAAACATCATAATTTTCAAGAGCAATATGCTATTATGTCTTAAAAGAAAAGTGTTTGATCAATGCATCCTTCCAGTGCTTACGTATGGTGCAGAGACGTGGACCTTAACTAAAAGAGACATACAAAGGATGCAGACAACTCAAAGAGGCATGGAGAGGTGCATACTTGGTGTAACCAGGAGAGATAAGAAGAGGAACTCGTGGATCCGAAAAATGACAAGAGTGGAAGACATCATGATCAGAGTTAAATCCCTGAAATGGCAATGGGCTGGACATACTGCCAGAAGGACAGATCATCGATGGACAGCCGAAAATTTAGATTGGATTCCAAGGGACAGGAAAAGACCCGGAAGAAGACCACATGGAAGATGGGTGGATGAAATTCGAAAGTATGCGGGAGTGACATGGAGGAGACTGGCACAAGACAGACCGTTGTGGATGAAACTTGGAGAGACCTTAGTCGAGCAGTACATTGATAATGGTTGACAATGATGATGATGATGATATATATATATATATATATATATATACATATCATTCGTCTTATACTCCGTACAATGTTTTTGCACAGATCACGATATTTGCTGTTACGTGTTGACTTTACTAAGCGACGGTTATGCTTTTCAAAGGGAATGCTCAATGATCTAAGCCAGTTATATACGCAGTTTGCACATTCGATGCATTATCGGCCAGACTACTGTAGATCTCATCCACTTACATCTTGAAATTACGACAGACAAGAACGATCCCCAGCAAATCTGTCGGGAACGAAAAATGGTTAGACATCACGCCACTACTGAACCACCCAAGTATTAATTTACATATGCCATGCGCTGTGCAGACCAGTTATACTGATTTTTTTGAAAAAAACAGTTTAGAAGTTATCTACAGTTTACGACATTCTGTCGGCTTATTTACGTTTGATAATCAACTTTAATATTCAGTACCGATTTAAGAAAATATTGTAAACGTGTTCATCTAACGATTTCACTTCAGCACTTAGCTGATTCTACTGGTTGATGTGCAGAAATTTTAACCTATGGTGCTAAATTTTGCGCATGTCATATGGGTTGAATGTAATGCCGGTTCTCCGTATTCGTGAATTTAGAGGAGCAAATCCATTCTACTTTCCTAAATTTGATGAATCGAATTTTGATAAACCTTACTGTTTGCTGAAATTAATGCCAGCCGTCATAACTTAGGAATTGAAGAGTCAAAGCCTTTTCTCCTTCCTGAATACTGATGATATACATACGAGTGTGAAAACATTAAATGTCATTAAATGTCTATATTGCCGGTTGTAACACTCTGATAATTTCTGAAAGTAATATCCGAATTTTAATTCTAAAACAATAGCTTTTGTGAGGTCGTTTACCTTCAAATTTCGGTTCACACCACTTTTACGAGGTGCATTTCATTCCAGATTTTTAAGCGGACAAATGAGTTCGAAAAGAAAAAGTGTTCTTATGGATACCGAAGAAGACTGGTGATAATTAAAGATAGAATTCACAGCACGGTGTTGTAAAACATTTTCGTTTAATCGTTACTTCGCTCATACGTCACACCTCCGGTCCCGTGAGTGACAAAATCAGATCAGAGAGTTTTCCGTATAGTGAATGTTTGAATTTATTTTAATACATAATCCTTAATGCCGTTTTGTTTGCCGTAAGGAACTTAAAAAAACAGTCATTTTAAACTTTACAAAATAAATTCACACAAATGTGAATTTGTACGCAAGAACATATGGGAAGACTGTGTTCTTTGTTAAGATATAAGAAGATACATCAAAGTTTCAGAGGCGGTGTAACAGCCTCATGATATTCGAGGTTTATTTTACAAACAGAAAGATATAAATCTCGAAATTTGACCTGATCATATGGGTAAAACGAACACTTACTGTAATTGAAGAGACGTGAAGGTTATAATTCATGTCTTTTTTTTTTTTTTTTTTTTTGATTGGAGGTTTAACGACCACCGTGAGCAACTCAATGGGCTATAAGCAGTCGCCCGTCCCTAATTTAGGGTCACTGGTTCCAGGGAAGGGAGAGAGCCAGTGCCGTAAGACAAACACAACATCCATGCCTCACCGGGATTCGAACCCTCACCGGGATTCGAACCCGGACCCCTTACGGACGAATGATCATAGGCCATAATTCATGTCTGTCCTTGTACTTGTCTAATAAAGAGCATAACTTACATCAAAGGAATTAGAAAGAATGCAAGTCTAGTCCAGATACAGAACTAAGTAAATTATAAAACGGAGGCTCTTGTCCTTTAGTCTGCGTTATGAACGAAATAATTTTTGATTCACCTGTTGGAAATTAATTTGATTTTTAGTAATAAATAAAAAAAATCAGTTACATTATTTGTAAATTTTTAAAGCTTTAATGAGTTTTGTTCAACGAGATAGAAATACATAGAGTGCTTCTGTGATTAGTTCTCTGCTGTGGCAGCTGAAGCCAACGAGGGGAGAGCCCGCCATCTTTGATGAGGTACAAATTCTGCGTGTGTCAAGGAGTCACCTCGGTTCTTTCAGTTGCTCGGATATCGTGTTATGATTTGTGAATATTCACAATTATCAGCACATTTTGGATAATTATTTCAACAATAAAATGCCATTTACTCCACTTTTGGAAGGTTAGCCCTACATTTCACAAGTAAGCATTTTTAAATAAGGTTGAGCTGTAAATGCTCAGTTAATCAAACGCAGAAAATAGGACATTTAATCCGTGTAGCTGGTGATTAAACCAGCAGATGAACCATTTCAATATCTGTGTTATCTTAAGACTTTTTATTCCTTATATTTTGTAAACAGTCGTACTCAATGTGAACACTGAATCATGTTTATGGGAAGGTGAGGTTAATTGTGAGTTACCAACTTTGAGGCTTTTTGGGAACAATTTTTACTTATGCTAGTGTTTTTTTTTAACATGAGGATGTTTTGCAAATGGCATTTGCATATATATTCTAGAATCTGTACAGTGTACTTGCAACTTGTCTGACAAGACAACAAATATTTCAAAATCTTAGGAAGCAGCAATTTCTTTTTATGTGATAAAGATCATGTACCCATGGCTAATGCCCATTAGATAGCAAATACTGGTAAAGCAATCAATTTATGGTTACTTAAATTGCAGAAGTAATAATTGTGATTGGTAATATAAATTTATTGCTTGCTGACACCTGTCAGGAAACAATATAGTATTTTATCTGAAAGCACAGGGTCACCCAGCTTGTGTTCTAGGCATTTGTCTCTGATTAGTGATTAATCTGTAGTATTACTGCAACAAAGTGAGAGTGGGGAGCTTGAAAATTTCTTGACAGAATACTCTTTATTTGTGAATGTGTTAGTACAATGTGTGTGGTTTTTGGGTAGCAAAAATACAGGCAATATTGATTTAAAACTGAAAATAGGAAACAGGGAGTACAATGGTACCTCAAAAATGCAAATAACATAAAATATTTATGAAAACTGGCACAAACGATTATGAAATGACAATTGGAAAAAAATTACGGAATAATACAAAAGAAAGGGACTAGCAACATTTTGTAATAACAACTTGCATTTGATTTTTGCGTGATAGGTGGTGTTTTTTTTTTTTTGTTTTTTTTTAAGAAGGTGACCTCTGATTCATGATGAATGTACAGTCAGTATGTCCATGTATAAATTGCCAGTTATTCCTATTGCATCAACCATATATATGAGAGGTTAGTATTGAACAAATATCACTCACGTAAATCAATCTTTCTTTGAATTGAACAAGTTGTGCCTGTATTTCTCTAAAATACAAATCAGACGCACTTGTATTTCCAGCAAAACTGCTGAAGGAACGCACAAAATAACAACACAAAACATAAACATTTGCTCGCCAAACTTTTTGCACATCATGAATGCAAATCAGTGGTTGTTAATTTCTCACTTCATATTAATAAGAGGCTGCTCCCTTAAAATTGAAACAAAAAAAAAAAAAAACTATGTGCAGTACATCTTAACAATTGCCAAAATGTGTACAAATATCAGGTGAAAACTACAAAATTTCAGCTTTGGGACAACAAAAAACTAGGCTTCTTAAAAAAAGTAAAATATGAAAGTGCAAATAAAAAATATTAAATACTTAATACTGAAACAAAAAAAATACAATTTTTTGTCCGATAAAAAAATTAAAGTCCATAATCTGAATTTTTTGGTCACTCAGCCCAGAGCTTGAAAAATATCTAAAATAATACATGCCCAGAGAAAATTTACCTGCCCAGATATTAAAAGCAGGATGTGTAGAAAGATTTTTCTTTTGATACCAAAAAAAGACATGCAAAGAATGCAGACAACTCAAAGAATACATATATACAGAGAGAGAGAAAGAGTGAAACCACTGAAATGGCAATGGGCTGGACATGTTGCCAGAACAGACCACCGATGGACGACTGAAATTTTGAACTGGTTTTCGAGGGACAGAAGACTCATGGGAGATGGGTGGATGGAATTCGAAAGCATGCCGAAGTAATATGGAGGAGACAGGCTCAAGACAGACAATTGTGGAAGAAACTTGGGGAGACCTTCATTCAGCAGTCGATTGATAATGGTATATATATATCATCATTGTCAACCATATATATATATATATATATGGTTGACAATGATTATGCTATATATATATGGTTGACAATGATGATATATATATATATCATCATTGACAACTATTATCATTACAATATATGTATACTGTATATAATCAATATATATATCATTATCATCATTGTCAACCATTATCAATCCACTACTGGATGAAGGTCTCCCCAAGTTTCTTCCGCAATCGTATGTCTTGAGCCTATCTCCTCCATGTTACTCCGACATGCTTTCGAATTTCATCCACCCATCTCCCATGGGATCTTCTGGGGTTTTTTCGGTAACACCTAAGCTATGATTTAACTTCGGGGCTCCAGATGTCTTTCCCTGAAGAGTGGTTTGGGGTTCCTGAGTTGTTTTATTCCATGTCATTTTTGTTTAGAACCATGAAAGTGGGTTACTTCTGGTTAATTCTATGTTTATTTCTACTACGTCTGATTCCTGCAGCAAGGTGCAGTGTTGACGTGGTCTAATTACTACATGAGTGTGCTTTTTTACTTATTTTTACTGATAAATGTATAACATCAACCATTATCAATCCACTGCTGGATAAAGGCTTCCCCAAGTTTCTTCCACAGTTGTCTGTCTTGAGCCTGTCTCCTTCGTGTCACTCCTGCATGATTTCGAATTTCATCCATTCATCTCCCATGGGGTATTCTTCTGGGTCTTATATATACATAGAGAGAGAGAGAGAGAGAGAGTGAGAATTATATTGTGTGAAGTATTTAGTGTATGTGCTGGGAGATACCTTTATTATGGTCAAGTTACCACAATTGCCTTGCCTACCCACGAATAAGGCTTACAGATCTGTGTTGTCGAATGTCAAGGCTAACAAACAGATTAGAAACATGCCCAGTGCTAAGGACTTTTAATTTTTATTAAATAAAAACCAGTTAAGTAGTAGTTTTCTTCTGATTATATAAGATAGGGGCAGTTGGTAAAAGTATTTTAATATTGGTACCTCTTGGCTGTGTAAACTCATTGTTTGTTTTCCGTTTTTCTTCGAACTTTTTTTTTTTTCATTTAAAACTCTTACAAAATATTTGGCGTCTATGTATTTGGAGTGATAAGCTGTGGGATGATTCAGCATTCTCATGGTGATGACCCACGAATATCTAAAATTTTTACCGAAATTGCGGATTGACTGCAACTGTATTTTTTATTTTTGTATTTCTTTTTTTTTTCCATTTACTCTATTACCGCTGACTTATATTTCACTGAAAATTTGCTCCAAGAAATTTGTGAAATGTCAAAAAATTACGGCATGATATTTTATTCAACGACAGCAAGCTGCATCCATTAAAATATCATTTTTTTTTAAAAACACTATTGCCGTCAACTAAGAATGAAAAGCGTTATTTGATACGTTAAAGTTTTAGTCTCACCCCTAGGTGTTTATAACAACATTTCTGAGTTATATCCTTATTTAACATCAAACCATATATTACGAAAACTCCCTTGCTTAACACGGAACGGAAATCGTTCTGTACCTCATCAAACATGGCTGCCACTTGTTTCCGGTGGCTTCACCCGTTTCCCGACGTAAGCGCTCTACGTATTTCTATCTCGTTGGTTTTGTTTCACTCAAACAATGCATACTTTGAAGAAGGGTTATGCATGCCTTCACTTGACAAGCACGTACAGTAAAACAACGAATTAATGCAACGGTAAAGTTTCCTCCCAACGGCACTTACGTTTTCTGTCATTAATACTTGATCGTCTTTGGCGCAGATTGCAGTGGTATCAGCAGTGAGCAATGTGGAACGCTACGTACTGGCGACGTATATTGTTTAACGAGCAATCCGTTTTCTTTATGGAAACGGACAACCACCGTGTCAGAGTGTGGAGGATCGCAGGTGAGTGCTATAATTACAACGTCGCTGTACACCAGCACTCAACCGACACTGCCGCTATGATTGTGTGGGGAGCCATCGGGTATGGCAGCCGGACTTACCTCGCAGTGATCAGAGGGACTTTGACAACTCAGAGCTATGTACAGGAGATCCTGCGGTTCCTCGCTGACCGGCCTCGAGTCGTTTTCTAACACGATAACGTAACGCCCCTCAGCACACGCCTCGGGTTTTCCAGGAATATCTACGTCATGCTTCGACGCTCCACTGGCATGCCAGTTAGCCTGATGTCTCCCAAATCGAGCACGTGTGGAACTAGATGGGACTCCAGGTTCCTTCATCTTCCAGTGTTCGTGATTTAGGGCAACAATTGCAAGACCTGTGGGCCAATCAGTACCAGGATAACATATGGAATATCTTTTACTCCAATCAGGACCGTATCACCGCATGTAAGCACGAAGCAGTCTGACGCGGTACTAATACTGACTGGAATGTTTTAGTTATGTCCACCATATAACCACTAAAAACAAAGATCTCAGTACGTCTGTCAAAGAGAAATTCAGAA
Source organism: Macrothele yani (assembly GCA_039090855.1). Taxonomy (NCBI): domain Eukaryota; kingdom Metazoa; phylum Arthropoda; class Arachnida; order Araneae; family Macrothelidae; genus Macrothele; species Macrothele yani. Next base: position 69,465,718 of record CM077034.1, on the reverse strand, counting down.
GTATCTGTCTCTGATTGTTTACTTTGGAAGGAATATTTGTAAAGAATATACAATGAATTTTTTTTTAAGAATTATTTTACATTTTTTGTGAGACCGAAAAATGCAAGTTACGGAATTTTAAACCAACAATATTTAGGCTTTTTAAATTAGATAATGCAATTCAGATTTTTCGGTTATAGGGAATTTCTAATTTGGCAGAGTTAATTTTCTTTAGGATACAATTTTAATTCTTATAATACATATCAGTAAAGAAATCCGTATTTACCAAATACAGTTGACAGGTTTTAGTTTTCGTCTGCGGATTCATTCAGGAAAATGTATTTATATTTTTGTTGTATGTTGATTGTGCTGGTTGGCTGTATCATATATCACGTACTACTTTTCATATTGTCGCTGTAATGTTTTAGTCACATTATGAAATTTTTATATGTGCGCTTCTAGACTCATTGCCATAAAAATTCGTGCACAAGAAAGGAGGCGACGGATTGAAACGAGATTTTAGTTGTAAGATGCTACGCACCTCGGACAGAAGTGATTACAATATCAGAGCAGTAGGACTATTTCCAACAGACATACGGTACACATTCCGGTCAGCGTTAGTACCGCGTCGGACAACCTCATGAACAAAAACTTGCAGTGATAAAGTCCGTCATGGAGTCAAAGAAACGCCGTATGTTACCCTGGGACTGAGTAACCCACGCTTCTTGCAACTGACGCTCTAATTCACGAACACTGAAACATGGAGAAAAATGGTCTCCAATCAGGTCCATCACGTACTCGATGGTCGAGAGATCAGGCGATCTGGCAGGCCCCGAAAGCCTCGAAGCATGACATCAGCAGTCCTCGGAAACACATACACTGTGCTGACGGTCGTTTTCTTGCTGGAAAATGTCTCTGTGCAAACCCGCCAGGAAAGAAAGAACATGGAGCCTCAAGATCTCCTGTATAGTGAGCTGTATAGTGAGGTAGGACACAGGTGAGCTCTCTGCACATTTAGCTCACCTGCGGTCCTCCACACTCGGACACAGTGGTCGTCCGTTCTGATACAGAACTGGGATTCGTCGCGGAACATTATACGTCGCCAGTCCGTGGCATTTCATATTGCTTGCTACAGACACCATTGCAATCGACACCTGTGATTGTCAGGTCCCACACAGCACAAAACCTTTCAGATATGTATCAATATTGTTACAATATCTCATTTTCGTTACACTTTCAGAAATATTTTGCAAATACGTTTCAGCAACATTTATTTTGGAACATAACTGTTTGTATATTACGGTTACGTTAAAAATATCATTCACCGATACTATTGTTTTATAGTCTGCATTGTACATAATTGCTACCTTGATGTTATATTCCGGCGATATTTCAGAGTTTTGGTTTGACAACGGCGAGGATGCTCATGCGTATTTATTTATGCCATTTCACCGAAGCATTCTCGTAGTCGTATTTCCACGTGCTACTGGGATATTCTTTGGTGATATTGTCGTACTCGTGTTAGCTAGTTAGTTGATTTAATACAACATCCTTTTTTGTGTTTGAAGATCATCTGAAAGTAAGTAATTGTTTTGATTATTATAATTTTTAAATTCTAAAAGAACATTTTATAAAATCAAAGTAGATGGCTGTGTTGTTGTATTAGTATTCTATACAAGCATGTTTTTTTTTACTTGTAACTGAGAAATTTCATATTAATAGGTATTTAGAGAAATGACGAATTTGATTTTCTTTCTTTTTTTTTCGCTGAAATGTAGTCTACTCCACATGTATCATAAAAATTCGACACCCTCATTCGGAACCGATTTTTATTTCTTTTGTTATCAATATATAAGCGCCTCCACTGTTCCCAATAGAGTGCGGACTCCGTTGAACGTGTGAAATGTAAACAAATTGGAATACGACTGTTGTTGCTTTTGAAACAGCTTTCGAGTGTAGTACACTGCTGGACAATTGCTAAGGACGGATCATAAACGGCTATATAGCGCATAAAAAAGTACGTGTGGTTGGATGCCAAGTGAAATAAAATAATGTCAGAATGCCAGGACATTACAAGAAAGACAATTTATTGTGCTCTGAAGTCCAGAAGGCTTTGGAACGTGTTCAAGGGACAAACAGGCCATTTTGTGCAGAATACGTAAACGTGAAAAACATGCCATTAATGTCAGCAGGCGTTCCGGCGTAAGATGTCAATACGGGATATGGTCACCATGGAGGGCGATGCAAGATTCCACACGTCGTGTCATGCTTTGCACAACATTATCAAGCAGCTGTTTGTGTAATTTATCCCATTCCTCTGTCAGTGCACGGATGAGGGTGTCCTTGTTTATTACAGGGCATTGGCGAACAGCAAGACTCCTCCCCAAAGCATCCCACACATTTTCAATGGGATTCAGATCTGGAGAACGTGCTGGCCATACGAGGCGTTGAATATCCTCGCTCTCAAGACGCTCCTGGACAGCGACTGTTCGATGACATGTTGCGTTGTCGTCCATGAAAATCAATCTATAACCGACAGCACCACGGAACATGCGAACATGAGGTAGCAGAATATCATTAATGTATCGTTGACCAGTCATAGTCCCAGTTGGAAGCACATAGAGGGACGTACGGGCATTGATCATGATGCCAGCCCATACCATGACACTACATGTCGGATATCGGTCCCTTTCCTGTATGTTTGCTGGACAATATGCAGTACCACTATCACGCCAGATCAGTTGTCGTCAACAATCAGACGATAGACTGTATCTACTACTCTCATCTGAGAAGAGGACAGCAGGCCAGTCGTTATCAGTCCAATTGCGATGTTGATGGCACCATTGAAAACGGGCGGTACGGTGACATCTGGACAATGGGATGCACACAACAGGACTGCGAGCGTATAGTCCTCCTTCATGCAAACGTCTGGCGACAGTTTTTTGGGAGATCCGCTTGTCAGTAGCAGCCATAAACTGATTTACTACCTCACTAGCTGTGCTGCGCCGGTGTCTTTTTGTTGATAGCACTATGTACCGATCTTCTGCAGGTGTCGTACTGCGAACACGACCTCCCCCGTGACGTTTGCTACACTCTTCATTTGTTTGAAATGATTTCCAAAGCCTTGAAACAACACTGCGGCTGACGTCGAACTCCCTGGCAACATCTGTTATTTTTCGCCCTTCTTCAATCTTGCCAATAATACGGCCACGCGTAAAATCATCTAGGTGATGTCCGGAAGACATACTGAAAATTGCAAGTACGTCAATTGATTCTTTCTCTTTCAACTTTGCGTTTAAACAACAACGGTCAATACGCGTCAAATCCTTTATATCTCTTATCAGCGCTATGACGTCACGAACAAATTCGGCAATCCAAACTTTGCATACGCACAACACGTCTTACTGTATCCCGCACTTATGCTAATTTCCACATTTTCCTGCCTTCCCTTTTATGGTTGCTATCGTTGCTATTGTTATCCGTTCTTAGCAATTGTCCGGCACTGTATTTTTTATTGTGATTTCACAAAGTTTGTTGAAACTACAATGTTCAATTGCTAAATACGTAACAGTAATATGATGATGTCACAAATAGCTTTCAAATACGTAACGTTGTGTGTCCAATATTGGATATCACCGGCTCTCAGTCGATTACAGAACAATTTCCTTGACAATGTCAAACTTTCGGTTATGACAAATCCCGAACCTTTGAGTAGCCTTTTATTTTTAAACACATAATCACGCTGCGACATTCGCAGAAATTTTATTATGAGTGGTCTCGGTCTGGAAGCCACTGTACGGCCCAAGCGATGAGCGGTAACAATGTCTGTTCCAAAAAGGTTGCACTTGATCTTTTCATTTAGAAAGTCAACCGCTTCCCCAATCGGATTTGCAGTAGAGAATGGAAGATTATGAAGCACAAGGCAAGGACGTCTACTATACTGTTCAAGTTCATCAAGGTAGCTCTCCATACCTTTCAGCGAGGACTGGAAAGTTCGTATCCTAGACACAAAGTCACTCAAACGCTCGGACTGGAAAGTTCGTATCCTAGACACAAAGTCACTCAAACGCTCGGACCAGTCTTCCTCCGCACCCCTGATAACAGATGTAAAATCGTTCATTAACTCCTTTTTTTATATCAGCATCCCTAATACCTACCAAGTTGTCTGTCAATGAGGGAAGGGAGCGCATCCGTGAGTCTGTCTTATCACTTAAATTCTTTGTCAGCTGTTCCAAGTCCACTGAATATTGCCTTCTAAAATTGGCAACTCTTCAGAAATATCATGCAATCTTTTGTCCCTCAGCGGAGTACAAATTGATGTACCCTTATTATTCCCCTTTGGTGGCATAAATAACTGCATTGTATCAGCTCGTAGTGGGAAACAAATGACATTGTGCGGACTTAAGATTAGAACTCAACCAGCAGTCAGTAAACATGATACCCCGGTGTTCAATGATTGGAAGAAGACCGTTTGCTCCGACGTATCCCGTTTCCTGTGACATCATGTGGATCGCCCTGTACATGTGCTTATCTGGAAAAAATGAGGGCACCTGGATGCACCGTGGGATAAAAACGAGCTGGTTTCACCTCTGCCCAGGTAGAACCTTTTATGGCAATGGTATTCCCCTCTATTATCTTAAGGATAAGCACAATGCCACAGGGCTCGGATGATTCGCGAATGGTTAGCGGAAAGTATTCTTCCAGATATTACAATGCCGTCTAAATTCTCCAGACATCAATTCAATTGATCATTTGCAGTTTTGTTTTGGATCAGTAAGTCCGATCTGCCGGGACTCAGAAACGTAAAATACGAATTTAATGGATGAGCTCGAAACGTGTGGGTACTATAACTACAAGACACCGTAAAATGACTTCTAGTATCTTTGCCTTGCCGGGTAAGAACTGCTTTAGTTGCGAGCTTTTTTGAAACTTTTATTTTTTCAGAATACTAGTTAGAGCTTCATCAGAAAGACACAGTGTTCCAATTAATAGGGGTTTAATTACCCCTTTTTGCGTTGCTTCGGATTTAATGGCAATTCAATAAATTCGAAAATAGTATGTTTGAATGTACTGGTTTGTGTAATCGACACTCTACAATTTCCTCCGCATGTCATTTAAAAAAACACGCATCCAGGACGTTTGGGGCGTTAATTCAATTTCTGTTACAAAAATTATTTGATTGGGAAATATGAGCCGCCACTTTTGCGAAATTGCAAAGGTAGCTAAACCGATGTTTCACAATATTTTTAACTTGATTAGAAAGAATAGACTGACAACAATCTCATAAATAATTTTCTTTCTGTTACCGATGCCCAGCCTAGAGATAATATGTAGAAAGATACATCCCCTATGTAATTACTCGCCTACTTCGTTGAAAAGTAATTTGTCTGTCATTTTAAATATTTAGTGTGTTTTCGTTCGTCATCATTTACTCATATTCCGTGTTATCTTATCCAAATGTTTTACACAACGAGAAAGAGCGAATGCTTTGTACATTTAGAATGATCAACTGGGAAACGGAGATCACTCATCAGTCAGTGATCCGAAGCATAACAGTAATGGATTCTGACATTTAATGAGCCATATTTTATTTACTGCCATAGTAAAGAAAAATGTGTTCTCAATATTTCATTTGAAATTTAATTCCGGCTTTATGAATTTCATTCGTAATGTTATACCTTTTAGAATGTGCTTGATCTAAGGATTTCTAAGAAAAGGAAGATATTGAACTTACTCTGTTCTTTAGCAAATTTCTGAATTTGTCAAAGGACGCGTCTATTATATCTTACACGAAAAAGTCCCACATCCAATTTAACTAGGTTTTATTAAAACTAGGTAATAAGATAAAAGATCAGTGTACGTATGACAACGGTTTGTATGGAACATTTTATAATTCTGAATTATATCTGAGGGAATCAAAAAAAAAATTACAATTTCTTTTAAGTTGGTTTTCTGATTTTCATCTCCTGAAATCGCAGATGATTCAAACCTCAATGCAAAATTTGTTTTTACAAAAATATGTGCTGTACATTAATGTTTGATTTGTAAACAGTGGCGGGGAAGAAACTGCTCATAAAAAGCAAGATACGTAGCGCAGTTCCTGTGTAATTTTCTAGTGACGTTTGGCTTTTGCACTACGAAAAATTAAAAATAATGTTGTATTCTATTCCTACAACGTGTAGTCTAATCTAACTAGGAATTCAAATTGACCCTGTGATATCTTTTGAGAAATCTAAACAGTAGTCACATACTTAGGAAAAGGTTACTCACAAAATGAATGCAACTCAGGTATCAGCGATTTCCATATATATGCGATAATTTGAAAAAATACCTTTCTGTTAAAGAATACGAAGACATGGATAGGTTATACCAAAATAAAGTTTATCGGAAGAAGAAAATAATATGTCACATTTATCAACTGAACATACTGAATTATCAAAAGTGAAATATGGAAATAAAATGATATTAATATTTAAAAATTAATCCAAACAGAAATTTCCCCGAAAGAAAGATGTGTTCTTAACAAAATACAAATATGCATTTTGTTTGCATTTTTTATACAGAAAAATTTATAATATGTATAATAAATTAGATTAAAATGTTGTCGTAGGAATATTCAAAGTTCTGGATCATTTCGTAAACGCTTGATTAAGTGTTTGTTTAAATAGAAAGGTTTCCCTCGTATTGTGACGTTGGAGCTTAACTTAAACTGGAAATATTCTTCAGCATTTGTTAATTCTGAAGACCGTTCTAAGATATCTATTATTATCACAATGTAAATAGATGTCAGCGTACTTAAAATGTCTGTTGGTCAAGCAACAGGTTCAAAACAAAAAGAACCTAAACGTTGCCAATCAGTATTATTCAAACTTTAAGCCTGTCATTAAGAGAATGTACCTGGAGAAGCAATTTTTTAAAAGTTCGGGGTCAGCATTACATAGAGAACAAGGCAAATCTTTATGTGACACCGATGTGTTTATATGATTCAATGGCTCTGTGACGTTTGAAGAAAGTTTGAAATATTTTATCTCCCTGTTCTATTTAACCTACTTCCTTTGCCCCCCCCCCCGACCGATGTCGTTAATGCCTTCACTTGCAAACTCAGATGCATTTATTATTTTCAGTGTGCTTTAGTTTACGTTGTCGACTGGTAATAAGGCTTATGTTTAACTTAAACCACATACACTATTAGGCTTATACTGTAAGTTATATGCCAATATTTCACTAAGAAGCGGTGTAATAAATTTTGTGATATCTTCTCCCAATGAAAAAAATTACAAGAAATCACTTTTTTAGGTTCGATGAATTGGTTCCTTTAGTTGTGAAATGGAGGCCAGAACGCAATTCCAAGCGAGGTTTCATCAGATAGTTTGCTTATGGACTCGTTTCTATACCTTGAGAGGCTACATTTTAATCTGGATCATCGCATCCCGATTTACAGTTTCCCGACATTTGGACTCTATTCTGCACATGCAAAATGTTCCCGAAAAATATCATTAGTTGTGATAACTGGACAATTTTAGAAAATGTTCAACTGCAAAACCCTGGGTTGAGCAATTCATTTATAGGAATCTATGACGTCTAACACCTGCCTAAACAAACCAGATGAGCACTGTCATAGCAACGGTATTCCTGTGAAGCAGTACCTTCTTTCAGCAGCATAATGCGGAGGGCCACACTGTCCGGAATTTTCTAGAATGGTTCGCGGTAATAAGGAAAATTTTCTGGTGCTGCGCTGGACTCCTAATTGCGAAGATATCAATACTATCGAGCATCTATGGTTTGTAATGGAACATCAAATCTGACCTACAGAGTCTCAACCACGTATCTTAAAACAGTTAAAGGATCTGCTGGTAAAGTGACTGTTACCGGGTACCCAAGCCCTGTTTACAAATCTTTTAACGTTCTCGCTTCGCCGGAAAAATGCGGTTTTGGTGGCTAGAGTATCCAAAATATACATTTAGGCATTTAGTAACAATAATTTGGCTCTTCACTGTATGTTCAGAAATGTAATATTACATTTTCGATTCCGTTTACACTGAGTGCTTTCTTTATTTTTTCATGTATTGGAGATTTAAAATTACATGACATGTCCGGCACGGGGTAACGTTAATGGGTATTACACGGAGATTCGAAAGACGTGAAAACATCATTTTTCTGCCCCAGTTACAGACAGGTCTGAGTCTCGTTTTTTAGAAATTTCCCGAAGACTGTATGGGATCCTGTACCGGTTTAGGCATGGGCGGTGTGCTTCCACAGTAGGCCCTGTTTTCCTCCTTTCTTGGACCCAGTGGCACTGTTCTAGGTACGAGTTGCTTCGGAAAACATTCAAAGTTGGTAGTGGATGTGGTTTCTCCGAAAAAAAACAGTCTTTATTTTTAAAACAAGAGGACAATTGGAGCACTATCTAAACTCATTTTACTGTTTTAAGAATTATATCGAAAGTTTTTTAAGGCAGGATTCTCGAATACTTTATATGCAAATGAGGGGAAGTAGGACCTTTTGGTTTTGGATTGTCGGACGTTTTATGATAAAATTAAGTAGATCTGCACAATTTGTCAGAATGCCTCACATAATTGTTTCCCAAAAGAGCACTTATTAAAAATTTTAAAGATACGCAATCTTTGTTTCTCATCATTTGTGAGAAGAATGCAATTAGCGTTTTTGTTGTAAAATTGCACGTAATTGAGATTAGAAATTAGTTTTTCCTGCAAACAAAAGTTAGTGCATATGTTATCCAGACATAACTTTTTTCTAACTAGATTTCAAGTACTTCATCTTGGAAAGAATTTTTTAAATAATGTAGTGTGCTTCACCTGAAACGAATGTACGAGGAAGTTTTTTTAAATGAACATATTTATCATCTGGAAGGAATATATTTCTACCAGTTGTTCCCTATTGCGTTTCCATTTAAAAAGTCGATTACATCATAATTTTCCGTTTTACGTTGAGGTGACATTTCATCATGACACCATCAAATAGAATATGGGCAATTCGTTTTACTATTGCACTGCGACTAATATTTGAAAAAAACACTCGTCACAATGTAGTTTTAAACTAGGAATGATATTCTTGTAAAAACTTGCTTGAAAATCAAAACACCTTTCTTGGTTAAATTTTTTACAACACGGAACGTGTTTTAACTTTATCTTTTTAAATGGATCTCAAAAATAATTAGGTTTTGCCAAAATGATTTGACCTTTGTGTATATGTCGCATGCATACCCTCTTTTTATTTTTAATCTAAGTTTGCACTCACTCTGGTTTACGACGAAATATTTATGTTTCAAAGACATTCACTGTTCGTGAGTAAAGCGTTGGTATCGTTTTCAGCTTTGATCCTGGCATAACAGGGAATTGGTCAATCACCTTGAAGAGCATTTTTAAATTTGCTCAAAAGCGTTTTATTCCTTTATGTTATCCGAACTAATATAATACTTTTTTGATGAACGGTTAGTGAGCCACGAAGCAAAGTGATTTGAATTTGTAAAATTACATTTTTTATTTACTTATTTTTGCAATATTAAAATCAGTGTTATTGTATTCATAAACATTTAACAGGCAAAACTTCGAAGCCACATGGCGCATGTAAATCCTGGGACCGTTGTTTCGAGACACCTTATCTAATATGTTGAACATATGATATAACATCTGGTATATTTTACGTGCTCGTTGACAACAAAAATGAAAATCTGTATACACACATCTAAACGTCAGTTTAAGGCATGATTTTAGTCCAACATTTCAAATTTAAGAGTAAGGAAAAAATAAAATTATAGCGAACAAAGAACATTTGAAGTTAGTCTTCGTTTTCAGGAGATATCAAATTGTGTGATGTAAAAAATGGTAAAGGAACATAGCCTTCCGTAAAAAAATGTTCCAAAAAATCAATCTGAAAGATTATTTAAACTTCCATAAATTATTAAAAAATGTGAATAATCCGATTTTGTTCGCTTAAATATAAATAGTGTTATCTAAATCTTTGTTAATGACGCAGCAAAAATTCAACGTCGCCATGATTTTACATCATATATTACATACACTTCCGTAATACTTCCCGATGGCAGAAAATTTGGACTGTTTGTTCGTAGTATTTTACACGAAAACTAAAATTAACTGACATTTTATAGATTTTCTCACTTCAAACTCAACGAAATTCAATAGCGTAGAAGACAATATGTCTCTCTTATTTGAGCGAGTCATCATGTGTGATATTTTTACTAAGTAGTGACTGACCTTTAAGTCAGTTCCTACTTGTGAAATGGTTGAAGAAGCTTAATTTTTATTATTATGAGTTCACAGTAGTAATATCCGTGCCCCCATCTCCATGTAAGGAAAAGAGCTACATGGACTTCTGAGACACCGACTGATATGCACTTTGTAGTTTATTTCATAGGAATGCCTTGCATTTCAGAGCACACAAATCATTTCCCTCAACAATCTTTATTGGTCGAAAGCCTTTTAATAAAATGATTTCTGAGATAGAGATTGGCAAACGGATTCTTTGGATTCGACTCAGTTTCTCCGTCGTCTGATTATTACTGTTTGGAGATCGACTTGTGTCTAGGGAATGGGTTCTGAGTAAAATCCTTTCGTTCGTTTAGGTCAGTGGTTCTCCCTGTTTAGAGGACGATTTGTATATTGGGAAAAAATGCCAGTCAAATGCTTTTGTTCGTTGATCGTTGATAGTTTCATGTTTAGTGGCCAATTTTTAAATTTACATTTGTTTTAATTCTTAGAGAAAATATTTTCCTCGGTTTTCATATTATAAGTTCGATTCGAAACGTTCAGGTAATTTATTGCAGTTGAACAATTCTGAATAAGGTAAGATAATCTTATAAGAACATGAACCTCGCCAGGACACCAGGATGAACCTTTGCTCTATTCGGGAAAGATCCGTTTGCAGTTGACTCAGTTTGCTGATTCGTTCTTTTCGAATGAATCATTAGCGAACGACACATCTCTAATCTGGGCCGCTTCACCTTGAAATTTAGTCATGCACTGAATTGCCAATAAACTGCATATTAAAAAATATTCCTTGTCCGCAAAACAGTTTTCCATATGATTTGTTGTTATTTCTTTTATAAAAAAATATTCAGGCTTTTCTGCCCCTTTGTTAAGTGTGTTTTGCTATGAAGTACATCTTTTTCATTTTCACGATTTTTGAGAAAAGACCTACTAACAATACAGAACTTTTATTTTAAATGCCTTTCAGAAATACTTTGATATTTTGGTTTGGCTGCTTTCATGTCTATTGAATTCCTGTTCAATCATCTCTCGTACTTAAGCTGAGCAGAAAATAGCGCGAATATGTAATATATGCTCCAGAAGTATTGTAAAGCATAGGTTTATATTTCTCAACTCGAAATTCGACCAAAGCCGAAAAGAATGGTTTACTCTACGTAAGCCTCCATATAATCCCTTTGTTTAGCACATTTCTTCTGATAATTAGTTTCTTCTTGACAAACCGATCTTAAAACCAACTAAGAAATAAAGCCCGTTCCGCACACGCCGATGGCCCAAGAAGATCCTATTACGTGTATGCGTGTTTTAATGCTATAAGATAATTAAAATTCTTAAGAAAATAACATACAGTGTATGGTCAGATGACGAAGCACATTTCGAACTATTTGTTCAATAATATACGCCTGTCTCTCCGGAGTTAAACGTTAAGCAAAACTTTCAATATTTACAAGTATTTATGAGGCTTCCACAATGCAGTGTGTTGAAATGCATTTAAGAATATTCCAAATTCTTAAAATGCAATTCATTGACATTATTCCGAGCAGATAACCTCGGGCTAAAACATTCATTTTCACACAAATTTTCGTACGGTCCCAGATAGTTATTTCGTTTTCCCTGCATTCAGTACGGCAATTTTATCAGTTTTACTGTTCGGATTACTTACTGGTGTCAAAATATCAATCAATGAAACGAAGTCAGAAAATTTCGAAATTATCATGCAGCTCTCGTGTTTCTTTCTCAAAAAGTTTTTTTTTCAAAATCTAATTATACTTTTTTTTCATTGTTTCAAAAATAACTAATCTGATAACCTCATTTTTTTCTGTATCTTTATTTGTATATCATCAAGCTGCTTGTTTCCTCTGAAAGTCCCTGCTCTATTTTATTACTTCTCATAACTTGTTACTCTAGGTGCGGAAATTCCGCGATCTCAAGTCTGTCAGATGAACACAATATCTCTTCACCTTTTGACTATCTGCTGAAACCTTACATAACACCTTTTACGCGTGGGGTGTTTGTACTAGTCACATGCAGATAGTAACGATTCTTTCCAACCAGCGAATATATATCATTTTCCATTCATAATATATCTGTCGGATTTCATTGGACGATTTCCCATTTAGAATAAATCCCTGCTGAAAACCGGGCGTTCTGTAGGATTTCATTGCACACGTCTGTCAAAACGTATTATCGATATTTACTAAAGCACATTTTGTTATTACCGTCCACCTTTGTAGTCTGACATGTACACGGAATTCAAAATTCCTTGAAAGACAGCTACGACTGCAAAATAGTGCCCAACACATCATATCAATTGGAAAAAACAGTATTCGTTTCAATGAGGAATTTTTTTTTTTTTTTTTGAGTTTTAACGACCACCGTGAGCAACTCAGTGGGCTATAAGCAGTCGCCAGTCCCTAATTTAGGGTCACTGGTTCCAGGGAAGGGAGAGAGCCAGTGCCGTAAGACAAAAACAACATCCATGCCTCACCGGGATTCGAACCCGGACCCCTTACGGACGAACGATCAGAGGCCGTCGCTTAGACCACTGCCTTCAAAACAAACCTTTATTAGTCTAAAAGCAAGGTACATGTGATACGCTTCAGTCACATGAGACTGTATTAAAAGAGACGAGGCCAAGAAGTCTCAACACAAAAGAAAGGAGGAAGGAAAACTGGTAACATCAGAACAAAATTAAAATATATACAGTTAAGAAAGGAACACAGAAAACAAAAGACGAAAAACACACACATTACAAAACCCAAACCCCAGAGTGAGGGAAGAAAAACACATTCCAAAAACTAGTACATAGCAGCGCGTAACACAAAGGTGACAGGTAAAAAAAACAACAACAATACAACACAACACAAATTCACTGACATTGCAAGACAGTGACAGGTGAAACAAAACTGTACTTCTGAAAACATGCAGCAGCGGCCAAAACATTAGTACAAGAAGAACATAAAAAACAAAAAAAAACCGTGCACATAAAGAGGGGTGTTAACCAACCACTATAACTAAAAACGAAATACGAAGTGACGCATGTAAGTCAGGAGGAACACTGTACAGAAGAATACATGATACTAAGGGGAAAAACCGCTGCATCACACAAAATAAATGTAGCCAAACAGGCACACGAGGTTCACAAAAAAATCGCACTCAATTCAAATTTCATACTCAAAACAAGAAGACGCGCGTTGACAAACCCCAGAAGCCGACGTGGCGCTATAGAGAGAATCACGCGGAAACAAGATCGCATAGCATCATAACACATTGAAAACAACACAAAGTACGTCCAGTCGTGCACTGCAACAGAAGGTTGAGCCGAGAAAAAATACAATATTACAGGAAAAACCCGGACAGGAGAAGCACGAAGCAAGACGTAGAACTCTAGCTTGAGTGCAAAGAAACACAAAAACTAAAACACAAAAAGTGCACTTAAAACATAATCAAAGACAAACTGCCTCAACTGACTACTTCACTACACATGTAGTCACATACAGTCAAGAAAGAAAAACACACAAGAGGCACAGTAAAAAAAAAAGTACAAGGCAAATAGAGCGTTTACCAACTCCTTGGGTCAACGTAACCCAATAGACAAAGAAGTGAACATGAAACACAAGGCATGAGAAAAAAAGGCTCCCTAAACTGCGGAGCCAACTGAAACACGAAAGTAGAACATACACAAACAAGTAAAAAACAAGATTATCACATTAGCAGTATAGGTAAAATACAATCACAGTATTAAAAAAACTCACACAGGAGCAGAGCGAGTATGACAGCCGCCATCCGAACAACTGAACACAACACGTGCAAAAAGCAAGAGCAATTACAAAAACACGGTAATACCACATAAGGAAACACAGTACAAAAAAGAAGATCAGGAACAGCAACAAACAAACAAGCACGAAAGAAACACAACACACCAAACAATTTTTGCAAAACTAGACAACACAGACTAGCCCAACGGAAAGCAACAACACCCAATAAGCATCACACTAATACCAAACAATAACAGTGATCACAAACAATTGGTGGCCAACCAGTACAACAAAACACCACAACAAGAAATGCGTCGACCAACAACTGTGGCAGACGAAAACAGAGAAAGCAAGCACACAATATTACATAGACAAACAGCTCAACAAAAATACCGACACAAAATACAATAACCGATTGCACAGAAAAACGAAAACACAAAAGGTCAAAGCAACTAGCTGTAAAACCAAGAACCAGAAAAAAATACACACAGAACACAGGAACACAAATGCCCACGGACTCCGGACAGAAAAAAAAAGTCAAAGCAACTAGCTGTAAAACATCCAATCACAGCGCAAAACGACAAGAAAATTCAAAGAGGCCGAGGCCGCTAGTAAGAGGAAAGTATAGAAAAGCACTATCCCAGAAAGAATATACCGACCGGTAGAATGAGCTAACAAAGCACAGAGGAAAAAACAACAAAAAGACCGGAATCTCTAGGAAGTAAAACAGTACAACATTACCAAAGGGCCATCATAAAAACAAGAAAAGAAAAACGGTAAAAAAAAGGAAAAAACAACAGGATTAGAAGAAAAGAATGAGACAAGCCAAAAGAAAAAACCTGCAGCTCAATCAAAAACAGAACAAGACAACAACCCGGAAAAGCAAAAACAAACAAAGTGAAGAAACCAGTACACCAAAACAAAAACAAGAAAAAACAACTGATCAAACGAATTGAATCAACCCATGCTCAACCCGAAACCAGGGGAGGTGGGGAGACCAGATCGAGAAGAAAGCAGGAACAGCCTGCCGGGCCAGAGCTACCTCGTACTCAAGTTGGATGACGGACTTGATCGAGGAACGAAACCTACGGCACAGAAAAACTCTCGCAGGATGATATCGACGAAGAGCAGGCCGATCAACACTGGTATGATAGTATAAATAAATAGTCACCTTGGCCTGCAAAATTAAAAACGCGCAAACTGGATTGTGAACAGCAGCGGAAGGATGATGACGGCGAAGAAAATAGTAATGTGAAACAGAGTGAAAGGAAGGACAGACCTTGGAGAGAAGAGCAAACATCAATGAAAAAAGAGGCTGTAAAACTAAGCAGGAGTCATATGCGTGATGAACATCGCCGAGCGTTGAACAGAAAAAACACAAGGGAGAAGACAGGCGACCAAAACGATGAAGAGTTCGTGGTGTGAGCAAGCGGCGATGAAGATGTAGCCAATGAATATCAGTTGCTTTTGGGGAAGCCAGAGAAATGTGTGAATCGACCCATGTCTGAGAGGTTTCATCAGGAGGCACAAAAGGAATAGCGAGGGGTGCTCGAAAATAAGTAAGAAAGTGGCGGTACAAGAGTTTTGCAGTAACTTGATGCACCAGAAAGGGAACATCATTCAAATAAACCAGAACAGGAAGGCAAGGGGACGCCGAAGAAGAAACAATTAACCCAAAAGAATTCACGAGGGACGGGTAAAGGCGTTGAAGCTGAGAATGAAGCAACCGGAGTTGGGCGCGATGTAAGGGAGTGTCAGCAAGAGGGGGGTTGATGTGGGAAAGAGACTTCCAGCGGAGAGAAGCATTTACAAGTTGGGATACCTGTACCACGCCACTGGCGAACCAGGTGGAGAAGCACAAGTACGGTGAAGAGGGAGAACGGAGTGCAGAAGAGTAAAAGAGAGGTTCCGCAAGCAGATCATTAGTTGAGGTAGGTGGGAGACGGACGGGACATAAGGAATGCCAGAGGGAAAAAACGGTGCGATAAGTATCGGGAAAGTGATCTGGAATGAGGGGGAACAGATCCATACGGAGGAAAGTAGCGAGAGTGAGAAACGGACTGCGAGGGAAAAGTAAAGTATCAACAATAGTAAGCGATGAAATCTGAGGATGAGAAAAAGAACGGAGAAAGGTCTGAAGGTGAATAGCATTAGATTTTTGAAAAAGATCTGGGAGGGCAAGACCTCCAAAGGACAGAGGAAGGACGAGAGTAGAACGATGAACCCAGTGAACTTTATTCCAGATGAAATCAGTAATCAAACGTTGAGCGGATTGGAGAAAAATGGGCGAGGGAAAATAAGCGAACCACGAATGTGTCAGAATGGGAAGAAGAAAGGAAGAAACCAGATGTGCTCTGCTAAAAAAGGACAAAAAAGGTTTGAACCGGCAAAAAGGAGCAAGACGGCGATTGAGCTGCTGAACCAAAGGAATCCATGTGGCATCAGCAACCGCCACGGGATTTCCAACGTACACACCAAGAAGTTTAATGACCGAGGATGACCAACGGGCACCCCAAGGGCGATCACCGTGTGTCACCCACGATCCGGCCCACAGACCGACAGATTTAGACATATTAAGTTCGGAACCGGAAATTGAAGCATACTCACGATAAGCAGAAAGGACAACACCGAAAGAACGTTCAGTGCGAAGAAAGAGAGTGAGGTCATCAGCATATGCAGACAACACTATGCGGTGGTGACGAGTAGGAGCAATACTGCGAGGAATCACAGAAAACAAACGAGAACGCAGACAAATTAAGAGAGGTTCAAATGCAAGCGTAAAAAGTTGACCCGAAAGGGGACAACCCTGCCGGATCCCGTTGTCAAAGGGGATGGTAGCTGTCATGAATGTGGAAGTGCGAATTCGGAAAGAAGAGTGAGAGTAAAGATTAATAAGAGCTTGACAAAAAATAGTAGGAAAGCCAAAATGACGAAGAACAGCAAAGAGATATGAGTGATTAATGGAGTCAAAAGCTTGTTTCTGATCAATATTAAAAATTGCGAGAGATTCGGAAAGATGGGAAGCAAGAAAATATAAGTTGCGAATGGTGGAAATGTTGGTAGTAATCGAACGGGAGGGAATAGTGTAAGTTTGATCGGGGTGGATTAAATGCTGCAAGACGGGATTGAGGCGAAAAGCGAGAATTTTAGCAAAGGTTTTGTAGTCAGTATTAAGAATAGAGATAGGACGCCAGTTAGAAAAAAGACCAAGGTTTCCGGTTTTGGGGATGAGACGGAGAATAGCAAAAGTGAAATCAGAAGACTGAAAATTAGAAGAAGTAAAAACGGCATTAAAACAAGCAACCAGAAGCGGGAGGAGAGAAGAAAGAAACTTCTTATAAAATGAGAGCGGAAGACCGTCCGCGCCAGGGGAAGAACGGTCATTCACACTGGAAATTGCAGAGCGGACTTCAGAAGGAGAGATAGGAGAAACCAGAGAATCAAAAAACAATGTGGAACCTGAGGGAGGACATGAAGAAGAGGGTAGGTATTTGCAGGAGAAAGGAGTCGGTGTTGAAAACGATCCTAATAATGGGAAAAAGTAAGTTCACAGATACGATAAGGGTCGGTAACTGTAGATCCGTCAGGTAGTGAAAGAAAGGAAATCGTGTTGCTTTTAACATGATACTCCTCAAGGGACTTCAAACTAGAAAAGGGGTCGTCGTGAAACCGCAAGTGAGTGAATTTCAGACGAGTAATGGCTGTTGAAGCAAAAGTAAACAGAATACGACGAAGTTGAGCTTGAAACACGGGAAAAGAAGGATCAGAAGGAGAAATAGTCTGCAATTTACGACGGAGAACATCAATATCTTGAAAGCGAGAAGTACGGGAAGAGAAAGAAAACTGACGTGCGAAAGAAATAATCGAAATTTTTGTGGAAAGCCACAGAGCCACTGGGTCGTCAGACGAAGAAAGTTGTTGCACAGAAGACGAGATCATAGAGCGAATTTCAGCACAGAAAACAGGATCAGTTAAAAGTGAATCGTCGAGCGACCAGACTGGGGAAAGGGGAACAGAGGAAGAATGCAAAAAAAGTTTTAAAAGAACGGGGCGATGATCTGACGAAACGGAAGGATGATGAGTAATTTCAACTAGAGAGGAATGGAGAAAACTGGAAACATAGAATCTATCTAGGCGTGCTGCAACGCAGCGTGAAGCAGCCGGGGGGAACCAGGAAAATTCCTTGGACCGGGGATGGAGGGAACGGAATGCATCAATCAAATCAAAATTAACAACGAGTTGAGTGAGATTGGAAACAAGGTCGGAACGGCTTTCGGTTGAACCATCTCGGTCAAAACCGGGTTGCAAAGTGCAATTGAAATCGCCTGCAACAATGACTGTATCATTTGGATGGAGGGTCGAAAGGATAGAAGAAAGATGTTGGAGGAGAGTTTCTGCATCCGTAGCAGATTGCGGAATATGGATATTGAAAACATGAATACGTTTAGAACAAAAACAAAAAGAAATATGTTGAAAAGAACCCAGCAGACTCTGTGACTCAACAAGATCAGAAAGGGAAGAATGAAAACGCACATGAAACGCTATAGCGGTACCAGACCTGAGATGGGTCCGGTAATTATGATAAAAAATGTACGGCCAGCGGCTCCAGCGGGAACACCCGGCATCCAAGGAACAGTTCGTCTCCTGGAGAAGGAGGATATTAGCCCCCAGGTAACGAACGTCCTCGTAAACCAAAGCATTCGCCGCAGAAGACGCAAGCCCTCTACAATTAAAGATAAGTAGTGTTAACAAGGACATCACTGGTAGGTTGCATCCAGCCTTCCAGTTCAGCCCTCAAAATCTTGAGTAAGTATCCCAGACGGCGAGCATATTGCTCAGTCCCGCCAGGCAAAGTAACATTAGTTATAAATGCATGGAACTGGTTTAGCTGTGCAATCATTTCAGGCAGCAAGTGAAGCTTACTCTTAATGCAAGGTAGTGTGATCAACTTCGCCTTACGCGGGCGAGTGGTCAATGCACACAGATCAGATAAGGTAAGAGGGTGCAAAGGCACCGCAAGTTCTTCAAACATAGTAGAAATGTCAAGAAGTGTAGGAGAAGGAGAATCATCGTCAGAGTCAACCATTGCAGTGTCATCAGGATCAGGGGCAACCGTGTCCATAACATCATCATCCTGGAGACATGCGAATCGGTTCGAAACTAGTAATTCAGAATTAGGCTTATGATGGCTAGGTGAACCCGAGGCAGAATGGGCTGGTTTCTTGGACCGAAGACGTTGAGACGAACGGGAAGAGCGAGTAGAAACACCAGGTGAGTTGGGGCGTTTACGTTGTGATGTAGGTGCAGACACTTCCAGCGATGGGAAATCCTCATTGGAGGGCTCCAAACCATCCAGTACGACGACAGGAACCGGGAGGGAAGGAACGACTGGAGAAACAGCAGGCAAAATTGATGAAGGTAGAATGTGAGCAGGTGCCTCAGCGGCCTGCACAACATCCGCAGGGGCAGCGGCCACCGGAACTGTAGTAGCTAATGAAGAATCAGATCTAGCACCAGGAGTAGCATGAGGACAAGCAGAAGCGAGATGACCTTCCCCCTTACAGCGGAAGCACTGAACCCCTGCAAAAAGATTAAAAATGTACGTCTGGGTATCAGTGACTAATTCCAGAGTTGCAGGGCGTTCCGCAATTGACTGAGAAGTTGGGAAAATAACCCGGTACTGGCGGCGCCCACCCTGCACATGTTTCAGGGGGAATCACGGGCTGTAGCTGGAAGAATCTTGGTCACTCCCACAACACGACCCATCGTGTTGAGGGCATCAATCAACAGAGAATCAGGAACAGCCGTTATTACAGGAGAGAGGGTCACCGTAACTGGTCTTTGGGCAGCAGCGACAGGTTGTAGATGAAAGGACCCAATATCAACCCCATGAACTATAATTAAATCTACTGCTTGCTGGTGGGTGAAGTGAACAACCACCCCTCCACCCAAGCGAATAATGGACACAATGCTTTCGGCTGGAACAACCTTCGACACAGCATGCAGATACTGGGGGAGGGGGTGTCACGCAAAGCAGGAATGAAAACACTTAATAATAAGGCAGACGACAACTGCTTACCTTGCGGCGAGTCACTTGGAAGAATAATTTTCAACGCCGAAGCTACACGTTTGAAATGTGGTGCAAAATCACTAGAAATATATGAGGTACTTCCCACAGCTTGTGCGAACGACGTTGAAGTAGAATTAGCAGAACCAGGAATATTAGACGCAGCCGGCACACGGGTGGCCAGAAGCACAGTCTTTGGAAAACTAGCAGCACTAGTCGACGCAACATTCCCCGAAGAAGACACAGTACTAAGAAGCGAAGACATATCAGCAATCGACGAAGCAGCTGTAGACGACAGTGACTTATTTACAGTGGTAGTGGACATTCTCGACCACTGGCCCACCAAAACTCATGCGTCGTAACTGACGACACACGAAAATTAAAAAAACAAAAAATGAGCACCCACTCGGCACTCAGCCTCACTGCTCGTGAAGCGAGGTTACGAAACACAGGAACCAAAATACAAAACGACGAAATACCACAAAAAGAACAAGTAAACAAACGAACGTTGACTTCTACGCAGGAGCCGAAAAAAATGCGACCTGTCTGTTCAACGACCACTGCGCCACCGGGGCGGCGAGGAAATTTAAATCATAATATGATTACACAGCTGGAAAGATCTTAAATGCGATGTTGCGACGATTGATTTAAGAGAGAAAACCACTCCCTTGTGCCACACTCGTGTCCATTAAGAGGTGTGTTCTCGTATTTGTTACTTAAGACAACTACGCGTTGTTTACGTAGGGATGTTAAATTATGTCCGATACGCGTACACCTGGAAGAATAAAAATGTAGTATTTCTAAACAGATATCAAAATCTGATATCAAACTTTTGTGCAGAGAAAAAAAGCGGTAAATACTCAAAGAAAATATAATTTGTCTTTTTCAAAGATTATTTAATACTGCAAGAACGAAAACACTCTCTTCGAGCACTGAAATTCTTAACCTGCTGACCGTTCTTCCGAGTATGCCTACGATAGAGTCCCTGATGAGGCATGGGTGGTGTGTTTGCCTAAAGTTACTGGCTCCCTTCAACGGCAACGAAACCAGTAGAAAAAATGTTTGTGTGAGTGCTTATAACTTTTATTAGGTGTTCGTTTGGTCACTAATTTCAGAACAAAAAACTCATGGGGTTAGATTGATCCTGAATCTAATCACTTAGGATTACTGTTCCTGCGGTAAATGAGTGATTTCCCAAATGCGAATAGAAAATCAAGATTTATTGGTCTCGAAGTAACCAGACATGCAGTAACCTACAGTCAGAAAACATGAAGCATTGTGTTCTCCTAGAAATAAATTGCAAATCCATTCAATAATTTTGATTATACAATAGCGGGATGTGTGGGTTTAACTAAAATTATGCGCTATGAATTTATCCTAAAATCTTAGACTCAAGTGTGTACTTGAAATTTCTTGTAGTATTTAATGGTAAAAATAATAAATAATATGTAAATGAATAAACTCCAATTAAAGAGATCGTGTAGAGATACACCTTGACTAAATGACTAAAGAATCAGACAAATCCGTTTAATAGGCGTAATGCAGATATAAAGGTAACTAAACGCAAGCTTTCACCAAACACGGTTGGCTTCCTCAGGCGAATGTTATAAAATATAAACAAAGAATTCCATTTAAATGCCCAGGGTAATGTGTAAAACAATGATACAGGTGGTTGTGATAGACACGCGCTGTTAAAATCATGGAGCAGATGCGCGCGGGTGAGAATTAAGTAGGGCACGCTATGCGTGGGGAAGCTCAATTGATGTTTCAGAGTTGCATACGTCATGCCTTGACAGTATTTCTATGGCTTCTCGAAGAAGGGTCGCTTGGGCCGCTGTGTACGGAGCTACTTTCTTCATATTCGACCATAAAGGAAAAGCTGATCGGGTGGCAACTTCACGGGCCAGAGCGGTGGTTAGTAGGCCTCTCTTCTCATCCCGCTTATGTTCTTGGAGCCTTATACTCAGTGATCTTTTTGTCATACCAACATAGTTCTTGGTTGCTCCGTCTGGGTAGAGCAAAGGGATGGTATATACCCCCGCCTCATTCAGGTTAACGCCGCTTCGATTGTAGCCCGTCAGACAGACTGCGATGGTTCTAGGAGCTCGGATTATTATACCCATACCAAATATATTCAGGCTGTTCTCCAAGAAATAGGTAAATCCTGGAATATATTGGCAACTTCCAATGAAGAGTAACTTCTGCGTTGGCTGCTGGTCCTGAAGGCCGAGGATTCTGGACTGCGTGCGTGCTATAATGCGGTCAACCATATGGGTCGGGTATCCCGCAGAGTTTGCCAAATCTCTCAGTTCTTTTAGTTCGGCCAGGGTACAGACATCGTCCGAGGAATGCGTAAAGGCTCTTTTCGCTCTGTGCCTGAAGAGGGCCACTTTTCTCTGTTGCGGACATGTCGAGGCAGGAATTATCACATTGGGAACGTGGGACTTCTTATAGTACACTTCGGTGTGAAGATCGCCTGCAGAGGTTTCTTGATTGATATGTCCAGGAAGGGTAAGCAACCCTCCTTTTCCAGTTCCATAGTGAAATGCATATTAGGGTGTTGTTGATTAATATAATCTAAAAATTCGTTGAGCTGTTCCCTCGGTTGGGTCCACACGAAAAAAATATCATCCGTGTAACGTAACAAAATACGAGGAACTGGTTCTGTCGATGTCATGATCCGAGCTTCCATAGGTTACGCGGACGATATTTTTTCCTGAGAAACGACGGCCAAAGAGATGCGGCGAATTCAATTTAGGGTTGCTCCAACCACTCAGTAGTAGTACAACTATAATGACACGGGGCTTTGTCCTGTTGAAAGATGGCACCTCGGTTGGGGTAAACGTGCTGCATATATGGGTGCAGAGGGACGCCCAACAGGTCTCTGCAGCGTGTACATTTCAGTGTTTGTAGGATGATAACCAATGACACTGAATGGTTGGCAGAATGCGGAAAAAGGAACGCTAGTTCTGAAAAGAATGAACGGAAAGTTGATTACGAAACAGAACATTAAGACGAAACTGCCATGAATACTTAAGACTCATTTTGCAGAACTTACGTTGGAACTATAATGACGAATTGAATCGAAATATTTGAAATGCAGAAGAAGCTAATTCAAATCATGTGCTCCATTTTCGTGAAATTCCGAGCATCGTCTTTCTCAAGGCTCGAGTTATATTAATGCACTTAACGCTACACTCCTATCACTGGGAAGAAACAAGGCACTCAAACATCTTCCTTTTACTTTCTTCATGACAGAAGGTATGATGGGAAAGTGTTAATACATCTAACAGGACTATCCTGTCCTTGAGGAGAAATAAGGCACTCAAACACCTTCTCCTTACTTTCTTCATAACCCAAGGCATGATGTTGAAGTGTTAATACCCCTAACACGACTATCCTGTCACTGGGTGAAACAAGGGACACATACAGCTTCTATTTGCTTTCTACATGACACAAGGTATGACGGGGAAGTGTTAATACACGTAACACGACTATCCCATCACTGGGGAGAAACAAGGCACTCAAACACTTTCTCTTTCTATTCTTCATGACACAAGATATGATGGGGATGTGTTAATACCCCTAACACAACTATCGCGCCACTGGGAAGACACAAGGCACTGAAACATTTTATATTTACTTTCTTCATGACGCAACATATGGTGGGGAAGTGTGAATACCCGTAATATGACTATCCTGTCCCTGGGAAGAAACAAGGCACTCAAACACCTTCCTTTTACTTTCTTCATGAAGGTATGATGGGGAAGTGTTAATATATCTAACAGGACTATCCTGTCCTTCAGGAGAAACAAGGCACTCAAACACCTTCTCCTTACTTTCTTCATAACTCAAGGCATGACGTTGAAGTGTTAATACCCCTAACACGACTATCCTGTCACTGGGTGAAACAAGGCACACATACAGCTTCTATTTGCTTTCTGCACGACACAAGGTATGACGGGGAAGTGTTAATACACGTAACACCACTATCCCATCACTGGGGAGAAACAAGGCACTCAAACACTTTCTCTTCCTATTCTTGATGACGCAAGATATGATGGGGATGTGTTAATACCTCTAACACCACTATCGCGTCACTGGGAAGACACAACGCACTGAAACATTTTATCTTTACTTTCTTCATGACGCAACTTATGGTGGGGAAATGTTAATACACTTAATACGAGTATCCTGTCACTGGGGAGAAACAAGGCACTGAAACATTTTATCCTTACTATCTTCATTACGCAACTTATGGTGGGGAAGTGTTAATACATTCAATACGACTATCCTGTCATTGGGGAGAAACAAGGCACTGAAACACCTTCTCTTTACTTTCTTCAAGACAGAAGGTATGATGGAGAAGAGTTAATACACCTAACTCGACTATCCAGCCAATGGGATGAAACAAGGCACACAGACAGTTTCCCTTTATCTTCTTCATGACGCAACATATAGTGGAGAAGGGTTAATACACTTAATACGACTATTATGTCGCTGGCGAGAAACAAGGCACTCAAACACCTTCTCTTTACTTTCTTCATGACACAAGCTATGATTGGGAAGTGTTAATACCCTAACACAACTATCCCGTCACTGGGAAGAAACAAGGCACTGAAACACCTTATTTTTACTTTCTTCATGACGCAACATATGGTGAGGAAGTGCTAATACACTTAATACGAGTATCCTGTCACTGGGGAGAAACAAGGCACTGAAACACCTTCTATTTACTTTTTTCATTACTCAAGGTATGATGGGGAAGTGTTAATACCCCTAACACGACTATCCTATTACTAGGGAGAAGGAAGGCACAAAAAGACTGGCTCTTTACTTTCTTCATGACAGAAAGTATCACGGAGAAGCTTTAATAACCTTAACACGACTAAACTCTCACCGGGAAGAAATAAGGCACTCAAACACCTTCTCTTTATTTTCTTCATGACACAAGGCATGATGGGGAAGTGTTAATACCCCTAACACGACTATCTTGTCACTGGGGAGACACTCAAACACCTTCCCTTTAGTTCCTTCATGACCTAAGGTATGATGTGAAAGTGTTAATACCCCTAACATAACTTCCCTGTCACTGTGGAAAATAAGGCACTCAAACACTTTCTCTTTACCTTCTTCAGGACCCAAGATATGTAGGGAAATGTTAATACTCCTAACACGACTGTCCTACCATTGGGAAGAAATAAGATAGTCAAACATATTTTCTTTACTGTCTTCATGACAATAGGTATGATGGGGAAGCGTTAATACCCAGCACGAATATCCTCTCATTGGGGAGAAGCAAGGCGTTAGAAACCTTGTGTTTCCTTTCTTAGGTTCGTATCAAATTTATATCCGTTTTATCAGGTAATCAATTAGAAGTATTTAGTGCCGGTCTTCCGTATAAATGCTCACTTGAATACCAAAACTAAGAAAATAAAGCAGAACTTTCTGATGATCCAGTTCATTCCTTCCGGCCGTATTCAGCTCCTTTCTGATACAGAGTCTGTATTGGTTTCAGCAAATTCTTTCCCATTTTGTGTTTTGTTTACGCTTATTAATCTTTGCAGTCGGTCAGAGTTAAATAACTGTAGAGGCACATTAAAATGCAAATCTAACACATGACAAGCTTTAGTATATAATTCACCTAACTTCTCTTATTTACTTTAGTATTTATTCTTTTTCTAAGCCTCCCAATTCAAAAACTGAATGTCCCTGAGAAGCAGATATCTTCATGTTCGGTCAAAAACTTACTTATAAACCTGGAAAGAGCGATGACTTCCGTTTGATGCTCCTAATGCACGTCAATTGTGTGTATTTATTACCCGCTAGATGACGAATAAATTAAGTTATATAGGTACCGATACCAACAAATCTTTCAAAGAAAGCTGTGCTTAAAAAGAGAGTCAAGACTTAAATACAAAATTTAAAATTTTTCAAAAATAGAAATATTCAGATTTTAAGTCCTTATTCCGACTGAAATGTTTCTGTCAAATGCTGCGTGGTTTTCTCAGCTATTAAATGATTTAACACACTAGAAAAATAATTCAGCTGGGCAGACGGAAGATAACATTGCTTCTATAGTAGCTACAAAAACCGAGTAGTAACAAAAAGAAAAAAAAAGCTGTGTCCAAAAATTACACGTTTCAGGAAGAAATATTTGGTTTCATCAGGTGATTTTTATGTAATAATGTTATTTCTTTATTTAACATTTACCATTTGCAGTAATTAATCCATAAAAATGTGTGTATATACTTGAAGCTACAATATCATTCAGTGGAAATTCTGTGATATATGTAAATTTCAAAGCACTTGGCAAAGTGTCTAGTTATGAATGACTGGTATATCTTGTTGCGTGCCATTTTACGTACACAATATGAAAAGCAGGTTTTTGTTTAAACGTAAGTACAATCAGTCTCTAAGTGCAACAGGCTGGCATATGTTTTGAGTTATTACTATAATCCCTAGTTATCCGCGTATTTTTTATCCACGGGTTTGGTTAGACGCGTTTGTGAAATAAAGGAAAATACTAAAAGAAACTTATTAAAAATATCGTAGGAATGGAAACTAGCGTGCATTATTCCACATCTGGATTCCCTCTGTGGTTGATTTCAACATCGCGCTTAAAGTTGGCAAATGTGCCCCAATAACCATTTTATCTTATCTTCTCCCATGAGAGAAAAATAAAATCCGGTGCTTTGGGACCGATCTAGCTCCTCTAGCACAATGCGAACTTTGAAAATTTGACTGGGGTACGTAATTTATAGTCTGCATCCAGTAAGCAGGGAGACACGCGGCAAAGTAAAATCATACGGTACCTAGCGTACGAGTAGACTGGAGAAACATTCTGAATTACCATGCAAGTTAGAGCTGCTTATCTCTCTGGTTCTCACCTACTTGGACACGTCATCATTCCCACGGTATGCGCCCATGACGTCTAAATGTGCTATGTGTTGTGATTGCCCTCAGTAACGCTCCGTTATCTCGTAGAAGGTGGTTTCTGCATTCTGTCTTTTCCGTTTCGCTGCGTGCTAGTGCCTTATTTTTGACTTGGGACAGATTTTACACCTCGAAATGGCATTAAAGGAAAAGGGTTCAAAAGTCAACCTATTAAGAAATATTGTGACTTTAGCAAAGGTGATAGAGTTCTCGAATAAACTAGTGAAATGAGAGAGTTTATCTTGAGTTGCTAGGATGCTTTACATCCATGAATTTATTGTTCGTGCTATCAAGAAGTCTGAATGTGAAATCCGTCCTAGGGTTCGGGAGAGTGCTCCGCTGACCGAGAAGACATGTTCCCCAACAGGCAGCGTCCGAACTGAAAAAAGCTAAAAAATCAATAAATCTCTGGATTGAAGACCAGCTTGAGAACCTTTGGGTTCTCTTTTAATCCA
Organism: Macrothele yani; assembly: GCA_039090855.1. Lineage (NCBI taxonomy): Eukaryota > Metazoa > Arthropoda > Arachnida > Araneae > Macrothelidae > Macrothele > Macrothele yani. The sequence continues at coordinate 69,438,279 of CM077034.1, read as the reverse complement.
CGAAAGCGCGAAAAAACTGAATCAACATGTTACGAAGTGACTAGTGAAAGTAGAACTAGCAGCGCAAGCAACACAGCTTTCGTAGCCAGTTAGGGCAAGATCGAAAAAATGAAATATTTGATAAATTTATCCTATAACCTATAAAATTATGCAAAGTTGTCTGCTATTTGTAGCTAACTTAGTACAGTTTGTCCCCATAATCCCTGTGATTGTATACTCGCCAAGTCTTATTATCCACGTTTTTCTTATCCCCGGCACGTTGGCGGAACCTTACACTGTGGATAAAGAAGGACTGTTGTATTTAAATTATTTAACTTAAGTTTGTGTTTTTTTAATATCCGACTTAATTTCACATCCTTAAAATTAAATTTCCATATATACTATTTAAACGAATGAGCTATTTGGTGCATGAAACTTTGCGGTTGTAAGATAACAAAGATACAAGATCTTCTAGGTTTTCTTTCATGATCAAGAATGTGAACTTGCTTGCATTGGAATATTTTTAACTTTACGAAGACGATTACCTTTGTGTTCCTTTTTGGAATAGAAACAGCAACGTGTTGTGAATTGATGTCAAAATTTTAAATCTCAATGATTTGTTAAAAAATACTTCCGTATTGAAAAGATAAATAAATTAGATTATCAGATAGGACTCAATCTACAACTCTGATGAGTTAATGAAGCTTTCAGTTGCTTTCTTCGATCTTCAAAAAAGCTATTATTGACGCCTGGTGGCACAATGGTTTATGCAAAGGTGGCCCTAAATCTGGTTTCATCCCCCATTTTTTTATTCACCAACCATGCTTCCGTGACACTTGATAATATCTTTGCTCTCAAAAGAAATAAATTAGGGCTATAAGAAATATAATTTCAAGAAACACATTATAATGAAGCTGTAGAATGAACAATTTACATCTCATGCGAAAAACGGTTTCAGTTTTATTCATCTCCTTCCATACTCACCGAAAGATTACAGAGCTTGGGTTTCTCAAGAGCCCAGTTAAATTGTTGAAGTACGAACCATTAGTTAAATCACTTCTCATCGTTTTAAAAGGCAGTGCATTGATATTTTTCATGCATGGTGCATTGTAAACAGATTCCCATGCATTTTAGTACTGAAAATGTGAGTACACTATTGTAACTGTCGAAAAACGTACAATAAACGGTTAGTAAAAGAGTGTTGACTTTCGGAACTACATTTTGCAGTTCATTTTCGTCATCTTTAATTATCTTGAATTGATACTTCTTTTATATTTTGTTGTCCCTGCTTTTCCAAATTAAAAAATGATGAACAAAAACTGTTCTGGTACTGATTCTTACAGATGATGATAATCTCTGTGTTATTCATCATTTTCGAGTAAAATTTTATGCCGAGTAAATAGCTGAACTGATTGCGTTCTAATATTTTTTTCATTTACTTTCGTAACAGCATGTTAACTTCAAAACTCAATTTTCATATTCCAATCAACAGAATCGTGTGTTTGTCATGTAGCTTCCGTGCATTGAGCTGAAACTTCATGTGGATTGGGAGCAAACGTCTTGACTTGTATCAAACTGGAACAGACGGTATAATTAAGACATTCGCGTTTAGTGAAAAAACTCATTAACGCTTTTGTTTCAGTAATTTACTTCATCAAAGAAGATATACCTCATCTTACACGGGAACTATATATCACAATATCAGTTGGCAGATGTGCTGTTATCCTGCACGTCATTGCAACTGCTTTGCAGTGAACAACTGAGCCAAATTAGCCGAAAAATAAAAAGGGCATGGTATATGAGATGCAATTGTCAAATAAATTTCCAGGCAGTACATCAGTTTCAGATGCAACAACACATAACCACGTGACGGCGACCTGCACCTTGTGCTGCGCAATGGAATCCGACACATGTGATGCCGTAGATAATGAAGTTTTCTTACTTCATTCTTTGGTATCTGGGACCACCCAACTTTTACATGGTCCCGTAATTATGAAGGATTACGGAGCAGCCGTAGAGAAGGTGGCAAGGGTCATGAGATGAGGTCCATCTTTGTTCTAAAAAGGTAATGGGTGTGGATATCTCTTTCACCATGGAATCATATGGCAACCTTGTAAGCACGCTCCGGAGATATTATTGATGTGTGACTATGTGTTAAATTGTTAGCAAACAACGTCCGAGATATCACCCAGAAGTGACAAAATCACGTGCAGTAGAACTGCTTTCTTCAAATCATTACTTTTTTTATTTCTTAAGTTCCTGTACGTCAGTGTGTTCGTTTGAGTATATGTTACTATAAAGATAATATTAATTAGTTCTCATTATTTATAAGAAATATTTTCCTCACAAAATATATCTTATAACACACAATTTCTCATTTTACTCGTTTGAGATCTGATTGAATACATTCCATAAATTTGCTGCACCAGTGTTTTATCTTTTTAGACGGAAAAATATTACATTACGACCAACCCCAGCCTAGAGAAATCAGCGAGCCTAGGAACGGTTGGCAGGCGAAGTTCACAGAGCAGTACATATATACAACCCGAAAACCGGCTTTCGGTTAGTAGAGTGCTCGCAGTCAGAATGGGTAAAGCTGCAGACTTATTCGAGTTTGATAAAGGACAAATTGTAATGGGACAAAGCTTCGGAACTACTTCAAATCATTACTGGTCATCTCGGAAACTTCGCAGGTTGTGGGATGTCCACGTGCCGTTAAGGTCATTTCGGAAACTTCGCAGGTTATATCTTAAGGTCATCTCGGAAACTTGGTTAATCATTAAGGTCATCTCGGAAACTTCGCAGGTTGTGGGATGTCCACGTGCCGCTGTAGTGAGTACATATCAAAAGTACCATCGTCCGGCCGTGTGTCGTCCACAGCTCATTGATGCCAGAGAGGAGCGGAGACTGTTCCGCTTTGTTCACAGCGAGAGTGCGAAAAATCACTCGCACCTACAACAGTGGTTATCAGGGCAATGGGTCACAGCCCACAATTCATGGTAGCCTTCTGTGCATGGGCCTGAGTAGCCGAAGATTAGCAGGGTCCCCATGTTCACTGCACATCATCACCAACAACGCATGGGATTTGCCCAAGATCATCGAGATTGTACCGTTGATGACTGGAAGAAATCGATCTGCAACAGGAAACAAGATTCCCGTTGCATCAAGAAGGCGCCCGAGTGCGGATACGCCGTTTACCAACTGTTGTGCTGAAACAGGCCCGCTGCGAGGGTGCTATGCTTTCGGTGTTGTTTTCTTGGGACACTTTAAGCCCGATTATCCCTATAGCACAATCCCTGACAGGTGCCAGGTATCTGAACATCGTTGTGGAACAATTTCACCCATTCATGGCAACTGTGCTTCCTGCTGCTGATGCCTATTACCAACAGGATAATGCGTCATGCCACACTGCCGGAATCGTCAAGACGTGGTACTAGGAACATACTGGTGACTTTCTGTTAAATTCCTGGCCTCCAAATTCACCTGACATGAACCTAATCGTTTTTTTGTGTGGTTCGACTTGAAAAAGTGGTTACGCGCTAAATCACCAATAACCCGAAATGTACGGGAACTGAAGGAAATGCTGTTAGCATTATGGTACAAGATACCTCAGTATACCTATCGCCACCTCACTGAATTGATGGCTCGCCGAGTGGCAGCTGTTTTGCAGGCGAAATGGGGTCCTACAACTTATTAGTTAGGTGGTCAAAATGTAGTGGCTCACAGGTGTATATTGTTCCGCAGATTATCACTGTCTGTTAATAAATGTTGTTATCACTAAATGTTATTATAACTGAATATTAATAATTGTTATTATCACTGAATATTAATCAATATTATTATCAATAAATGTTATTATAACTAAATATTTATGAATGTTATTATAACTGAATGCTTTTTATAACTGAATAATAATGAATGTTATTATCACTGAATATTATTTTAACTGAATATTAATTAATGTTATTGTTCGTATCACTGAATTCAGTTAATGTTATTATCACTGAGTGCTAATGCAAACTTTCAATAAAGCATTTTGACTCGTAGAATATTCTAACAGTCATTCAAAAAAACAAGAAACGCTTATTCATTGGAAAATTTTATTGAACTGGAGCTGCCGAATTTCGAGCTGAGTGAACCAGAGAAATATAATAATTCTTTGTGTTGCACATCAGACGTTATCACCAGGGATGAGTAAAGAATTTTTTTCTGGGAGGGAGGGGCAGATGAAAAAGGAAGTTTTTGGAATCTACCAAAACAAAATTTAAAGTTAATGAAACATGCAGAAAGAAAAGCATTTTTTAAATGTAATTTGGTGCATTTTTATTAAATTAAGACATTTTTCCTAATGTAAGTCGTATTTTATCCAAAAATCTTAAAAAAAGAAGTACTTTCTGGAGAGTAAGGTCACCTGGAGACCCTCTGATTAAGGCCCTACTAGTTGCATTATATTAGCTCCTGAGGAAGTTCATAGCAGCTGGTAAAAGCTCTGAAGAATGCTGATATATATGCTTACCTTTTTGCTAGATAATTAAAGCATATTATGATCTACTAGATAAGCAACGACGAAATGTGGAAACAAATGATTCAAGTGAGTGTTGAAAGAAAAGGTGCAGTCCCTCCTGAAAAAGTGCTCTAATAGGTATTGGACAAAATCGTTTTATCCTCCTGTGATGAAAGTAATATTTAAGGAGAAGCAAAGGATCACACACTGAAAATGAAAAAAATTGTTAAGGAAACTATCAGCTACCTATATCGCTGCATTTGAAGCGGATGATATGCGGCCCATTGAGGTGTCATATTCAGACTCAGGTGCCACATTCCTCTGAATGTTACTTATGAGGATGACAGAATATATTGTTGTTCTGGTCATGGCCAGGGTGACCAGATGTCCGGCTTACGGAGGAAATGGCCTTGTTTTCTTACAATGTCCTCTTGTCCTTTCGACATTACGAGAAATAGTCCAAATCTCCGGCTTTACAAACATGGAAAAATGCAAATACGTTTTAATCAAATTGTATTGTAATCACATATCCTAACAAGCTACCGCTAAAACGTATTAATTCATTTCTGGTTCCTTCTCACGCACTCCCTCCTCCCGCAGTCAGTTGATTCCTGCAATCCTGCAAATGCTTGTTGCAGTATGTCACTTCTGAGGCAACAGCGCAGAGAAAATCCTCCAGTGCGCGTAAGTGCATCTGTCGTTCATCGCACGTGGATGGTGGAAAGCGTTGTTCTGTATACTCTAGCAAACAATAAGCTCATACTGCTTGTTTTTGTGTTGTGAGTTGATGCTGAAATTTTTTCTATTTATAATTCAAGTTTCTTAATGAATCAGTGAGGGATATACTGCTAATTAAATGCAATTTGAAAGACAAGCCATACTCCGACCTTCACGAATTTTTTTTAAAGAAAACTGATTTACTGAAGAAAATCTCTCCCAGTGAGAAACACGTAAAAATATCCAGCAGACTGAAATTGTTTTCTGTTTTAACGTTTTATACGTATACAAACAGTAAAATTTAAACACAGAGTATGTGCATTCATATTTATTTTTGTACAAATTTAAAGGCATCTAGTCATCCGGGCAATGGCTTCATCGTTCTCAGATATAACCGCCTCCCCCAGCACCACGGACCATGCAATTAATCATGTGAAGTAATAAAGCCAGTCGTAGATAATTTCAAGGGGCAAGAATGGGCTATCCTAGAAGAACTCTGTTAGTTTGTTTTGGTACTGTTAGATGCTAAACCTCCGGAAATGCTATTGCAGGTGTCATCTTAGTGTATAGGTCAGGTGTCATCATTATCAAACAAATTTCGCATGCTGAGAGCACATGCGAAATCTTCTCCGGGAGACAGAAAAGCATCTTTATAAAATGAAAAAATTTATTTAAGACGCAAATGAAATTAGAAGCTCATTTTATTAAACATGTTCTGATTCTGATAACCAGCGTGCATGTTTTCATCCAGTGTCGTCTTCGGCAAACGTTAACTATGACATTCTAATTTTTTCTTTATATGTAAATAACAAATATCGAATGTTTGTAATTAACAGTTGTCTAACAAACAAGAACTCAAAGCATTTTTTCAATGTGGTTATTTTCCTAATTAAATATCGCCTCTAGTTGTGTGAATGAATGCAAATGTAGCGTTTGTGTTCATAGGGAGCTCTTTCTCTTTTTTTGCTATAAAAGGCGGAAATGTTTTATGACAGTGCGACCTTTTATTGAACCAAAGTTTGCAAGAAGATGGTAAAAGTAAGAGGAGATATTTATGGATAATGGATATTTCATTCATACATACACGGGAAAAGAAGCCCTGGTGGCGCATTGGTCTAAGCGGTGGCTTATGACCATTTGTCCGAGTAACGTCTGGGATCGAATCTCGGTAGGCATGGATGTTCTCTTTGTCTTATAGCACTGGCTCTCTCCCTTCCCTGGAACAGGTGGCTATAAATTAGGGGAGGAAACTGCTTGTGGACCACTGACTTGCTCACGGTGGTCGTTAAACCCGTAATAAGAAAACAAACATATATACGGGACAAATGGTTATGATTTTGGATTTGTGCGTTCGAATAAATGGAAAGACTTTAGTTTACAACGAAGCAGTGAACCAGTGAAGAGGTTTGTCTAAGGATTTTCGTATGAAATTGTTCATGTAGGAAAGAAAAATATTGTTACGACAGTGGATCATTATCCCACCGCTGTCAATCAAATGTTACGATACCGGGCCGAGTGGTATAAGTATATTTCTTCCCTGATCTTCTTCGACGGAGTTCTTGGCGCGAAAACTGTATTATATGGGCATACACTTCAACAATTTGAACCAATCACATGCGTACACATAAATAATGTGTTCTATGACTGCGCTGATTGCCTAAACAAATATTTAATTGGCTATGAAAACATAACAATGGCACACATACGAATAAAATTTAGCTGTCTTCTGAACATAAGTATTGGGTCAACTTTTACCTAAATTAGTTCCCGCGAGATAGTGTTAATGAACTTAAATTTCACAGTTCTGTCTCACTATTTCTCAGTTCAGTTCTTGAAATACATTAGTTCAGTTCCTCAACTAACTTGCGTAGCAGAAAGTATAACAAAATCAAAATGTTTCTACTTACATGGATGCTGGGAAGAATAAATGCAAATTGTGATTGCACCAGTAAAGAGATATACACCTCCCTTTTTACATGGAAGGTTTCATTGCAGGAGCTGCGCCCCCTGGGCGCTACCGTACTCATACACACACACACACATCCAGGCGTTTGTTGAGGGAGCCTTCGTCTCGTAAGAAAAGCGCGACTCTTCACTTCCTCCACAGTAAGGGATGAATGGGGGAAGATGATTCTACACTGCAGTGTTTGGCATTCGAACCCGACTTCGCTTAGCTTCGCTTCTCATTGGAATGACCACTGTCCACTCGCAGATTTCATAATTCCCCTGTAACTTGGCTTTCATTAGGCCAAACAGTCGTTGATTTCCATTACGCTCCAGCCTAGAAATTTCTGCTTTATCACGCGGATTTAGGCATTCCGCTGTCTTTATGGCAAACTGGCATCTCCATCAGCCGCCTCGAGTTGTCGTCTCCATTTCTTACCCAATGCGGGGAGATTTGCTGCTTCATTTCCCAATTCATATAGCAGATCCAAGGCTTCCAGCCTTTCACATCGGAGAGCGTACAGACAACTAAACGTTCTTCCTTATTTTCACGCTAAGTGCGAAATCTTATTTTACTGCACGGACCACACAGACAGCAATTGTTCTCGAAAATGCCCCAAACAATCGACGAATTTACGATTATTCGCTAAACCTTTTGTCCCCATCTTCATTCATTTACTCAAGTGGACCCCTCTTTGAAATGTACCTCTTTCCCTTTCCGTGTTGCTTAGGCTTCCCGTCAGCTGCGCCCTGATCTTTATGACCTAACAGATCTAATCTGAGACCACCCAGCCAGGGAGAGAATTCTTCGCCTCTTTTCTGTCTAAACCCCCAGATAAAACTTTATCTGTTGTTTACACTTTTAAACTCCAATCAAGCCTAGAACATAATTAGTACTCAATTAATTTTACACATCCACCACGCCCATTAATTACTAAATTAATGGCGGGTGTGGGTCGTAACAATACTTATAACATTGCAAATTGTGTAAGATCTTAGATCCACTGCTACCAAAGGCATATTGCTCATAAATATTTAGATCAGAAAATATTTTCCTACGAAAATATTCACCTTATTTCAATAGAGGGATGTAAAATGCAGTTAAGGTAAATTTAAAAACTTAATAATCATTGCATTGCGCATGTTTTGCTTGCGTTTTATTTTCTGAAAATTTGTGTATAGATATAATATTGATAATTTAAATTTAAATATGATGTTATCCATACGTGTTAGTTAAAGCTAGGTACCGCGCAAACTAAAGTTGGAACTGCAAAGTACTACATAGCGCCTTTTCCAAAAGAATGAGCTTTCAGAAAGAATTTCTTCGCAACTGTAAAGAGTTTCAATCGTCACCAAAAGAGGGATTAGCGTCTGGGAACGGCAATAGATATGTCGTAGGATGATCCTCATTGGTAGGAATAAAACGCAAGCAAACAATTGGCGTGCGTGATGTGTATCACTAGTGCCAGGTAACTAAGAAATGATTAGCAAACTTTCTGTATTTTATATAAGTTTTCGAATTTTTTACTGAAAGCCATTGTATCAAATTACCGGGTAAATGTGTAAATTAGCGTCCTAAATTATTTCGCCGGAAAAATGTTAGTACTTGGAAAACGTGCGACATACGGATTCAGAGTATGGATATTAAGGGCAAATGGTACAGAAATTTCATATTTTAAATGTGTTTTGAAGATTTTAATCGGAATATTGACCTGTAAGTTCGATGCTGTGAAGTGACGCTGCGGTTGGCCTAATGCATCGCTACTGCGATGATGTCAACTGTGCTCCGTTAAAAGGAAGGTTTGTTGCTGAACCGAAATGACGGGCGGAAGAGTACGAGAGAAAGCGGTTACTGTTTGGCAGGAGAGCAATAAATTTTGTAGTGTACGCTACAAAAAATAGGTCCAAATTATGCACACTTTATTGGTATCCCATACGTTGTTGGCAGGAAAATCCGGAAAAAAGATCTTTGATTAGCAAGCGATATGTATCAGTGAGATAGAAATTGACCTGCGACCAAAGTATCAATACGAGAACCAAAAGTACAGTGGTACAGCAAATCAGCTACGAATGGAAGCCGTTCAAAGAATCGAAGTTATGCTTCCCCAGTTTTCTGCACAACATAGAAAGGAATATTTGCACTTTCTATTTTTAATTAGGGAATGATGTGTGAAAGAACGAAACATTTCTGAACATGTGCTTCAAAAACAATGACAAAACATGAGCGAACTATATTCTGTAACGTATGAGTACATGGTGCTTCGCTCTCCTGGCAAGAGCATATGCAGCTGCACTTGTAGTCATCCGCGCGTGAATTACTCGCAGCAGGGATCTTTCTTTCAACGGATTAAAGCTTCACATCGTCGTGGTAACGATGCATTCAGCCTACCGCAGCGTCTCTTCAAGAAATCACACTTACAGGTAAATATTACGATAAAAATCGTTAAAAGGCATTTAAAACATGAAATGGCTACACCATTTGCCATTAATTTTCATATTCTAAAATCTATACGGTGCCTTTTTTCTAGGTATTGTTCCGACGAAATAATTTAGGACGCTAATCTACAATTCCTTTCTATGTTGTGCAGAAAACTGGGGAAGCATAACTTCGGTTCTACTTTGAACGGCTTCCATTCGTAGCTGATTTGCTGTACCACTGTAGTTTTGGTTCTCGTGTTGATACTTTGTTCGCAGGTCAATTTCTCTCACTGATACGTATCGTTTGCTAATCAAAGATCTTATTTTCGGGGTTTTCCTGCCAACAACGTATGGGATGCCAATAAAGTGTGCATAATTTGGACCTATTTTTTGTAGCGTACACTACAAAATTTATTGCTCTCCTGCCAAAAAGTAACCGCTTTCTCTCGTACTCTTCCGCAGGTCATTTCGGTTCAGCAACGAACCTTCCTTTTAACGGAGCACAGTTGACATCATCGCAGTAGAGATGCATTAGGCCAACCGCAGCGTCTCTTCACAGCATCGAACTTACAGGTCAATATTCCGATTAAAATTTTCAAAACACATTTAAAATATGAAATTGCTGTACCATTTGCCCTTAATATCCATACTCTGAATCCGTACGTCGTACTTTTTCCAGGTACTAACATTTTTCTCGCGAAATAATTTAGAACGATAATCTACACATTTACCCGGTAATTTGATCAATGGCTTTCAGTAAAAAACTCGAAAAATTATATTAGATATAGAAAGTTTGCTAATTATTTCATACTTAACTTGCACTAGTGATACACATCACACACGCCAATTGGTTGCTTGCGTTTTATTCCTACCAATGAGGATCTTCCTACGACAATTCTATTGCCGTTCCCAGACGCTAGTACTAGATAAATAGAAGAATAACTCCGCAGTTTTAACCATTACATTTTAAACATTTTTTTCGTAAGAAAATATTTTATCGTAATAAAAACATGTGGAAGTTTGGGATAATAAAACCACTTAAGGACGTTTCAACAAAAAACCAAGACTGCACGAAATTTCAAGGTAAATATTTGCTTTTCCGCGACCAAAGATTCTATAATTACATATACAGGTACGACGAGTTTTATTGAAATTACATGCAGCTATTTCGTTTTTCAATAAGTTACTTTGTTTTTATACAAAATAAACACGGTGTGTTATTCTTCGGAAACATTTCAACCAAGTTTCTTTTGACCCTCTCTCGTGCAATGTAAATAATCCTAATATCACTTATATAGAAGCGGTAAAGAAACACTCAAAAGAAATGGAATAAAAAAAGGTAGATTTTTCAAAGATATCAACGAAATCTTTCTTTCATTTTCATTTAAAGTAATGCAGGGAGAAACACTCGCCACACCCATATAAAACGATAAAAACCTTACTAGCTAGAATACTTGTTATCAATCCACATTTGTGCCACATCCATTTTTTCAACAAGTGGAAGATTCAGCAAATATCAGAAACAACAACAAATGTTTATCAAATCAAACCACCGTCAAGACGGACTTGGAAAAAAAACATTGCCTTTTTAATATTCTTAAACTTGGAAAGCGAATATTTGAATTTTTTTTTATTACGAAGATATACCAATGATATTTTGTTGTTTATTTGGACAGGTCGCACTCATTGATGTAGTTACAAAATGTGTAATCTTCGTGTCAGAATTTCTGAAGTTGCGAGTGGTTCCTAGATCTTTTTCTTAATAAATCGAATATCGCGTGGGTTTGTGAGCTGTCGCTTTCATACCTTGACATGTTGTTCAAATTGATGTGAGGTGAGCTCATTAGGTAACCACTATAAACTTTTCCGATATTGTGCATGTGCTTAGCGATGACAGTTACAGAAACATCCAGTTCTTCTGACAGTTTGCTAGTGCTTGTTTGTAGATTGTCTGCAACACAGACGCTTGCAATGCTTCCGTGTCAACTGGATAGTGCCTACATGAACATTCTTTTCGAGCTCAAGTCACTAGCCGTAACGATGGTGAAGCATCTTTTAACCTCTGCTTCCAGTAATGTCAGAGCAGAAACATTATTTTAAATTCTGCAGGCAGCGCAGCTAACCGCGGTACAAGTTCAACGCATGGGAGTCGAACGATGTGTGTTCGCATTTCATTCGACTCCACACAGTACGCGCTTTCAATCGTTTGCAGCAGTGCCCCTCACTAAATATGCCCCTCACTAAATATGCATATTTACGTTGTGGAACTATCCTATGCAAAAACACCTACTTTTTCCAGATACCTCAATAATATACGGCTCGTATAGATGAACCATTACTTCGTAGAATGCGGAAATTCAATATTCAATTTCAAATTCTCAACTTTTTATTTGCTAATAATACCATAACACTAACTTCATCTTTTTTTAAAATTTAAAGCACCACATTTTGCTTCTGTTTTTCTGACTTATAATAAGTATATCAATTCCGGAGTATAATTTACATCTCATTTAAGAATTACATTCCTGTCAAAGATGATATCGTTTTGCTTAATAGCATTGCTGCATTTAGGTGAATTTCAGAACAATTGTACAAATTTTCGCGCTTCTGGAAAAATACTTTTTGTGAAGACCCAAGAATATGCAGTACTTATTAGAGAGTATGTATTTTCTATTTTAATGAAAGCTCAATTCAAAGTAGTTAAGTGCATTTAAAATAATATACGCTTAACTTGAGCGGGTTTGTATTTTTCAGTAATTAAACTGAAAAAATATTTTAAATAACGTAAAATTTTACTTATTGTGTTGAACTAATTCTTTAACATTTATGAAAACGCCAACACCTTTGCCATTAAGGTGAATGGTAAATCTTTAAAAATGTAAAGCAACCAACAGAATCTGGTTTCAATAGTGGTCGACTTCATGAGGTTCTTTATATATTTTACCTGATTGCAATTGTACAGCAAATATATTTATCGCACTTCACCCGACCATCAATGTTTGAAAAGTTATTCTAATACTTTCTGAAATTCATATGTGAAATTAATTAAATTTTCAACTTTTTTAAGTTTCATCACTGCCGTAATTGAAGAGCTCTTCGGATAAGTATTGGAACCTTCAGTGAAAAGTTCCTAAACCAGGAAGTAAAGAAATTTGCATAAAAAATCCAAAAAGTCAAAGGAATGTTATTTAGAGGACGTGGTGCTGTCCATCATTTGAGGTGGGTGATCACAACACGAGCTCTTGTCTCCATCTCAAAGATATCACTATTTCTGCTACGCGTTAAATGTATCCTCAGTGACGATGAGTCCCCACTGCCAAATATATTTTCCGACGGAAAAGTTTTGAGTCCTAATGAATGAGAACCTGTCTAAATAGCAGAATAAATCAAGTGCGATGGTTACTTCCTAGCACACGCCAATCGGTTATCTAATTCATACGCGCCATCAGAGCGCGCGCACATGAGATAACTTATTAAACGGATACCAAGATTTGCTGTAGGCACTGGCCATAAGTTAAGTAGGTGAGGAATTTAACCTTTTCCTGAAAACATATCGTACAACAGGGTGGTCTGAAAATTGTTAACTTGAACTTATTTTTATATTTGATTTGCTGAAAGAAAAGTGCAGGTAATGAAATTGTATTTATTTAAGAACATGGGGGAGAATTCGATTCGTTAATAATTTCTTTCTACAGTGTAAGGGTCAGGAATTATAATAACTATTTTATTTTTTTCGTATTTGAGAATTGTCTATTTTGCAAAACTTCTTGAATTGGTTTTTTTAAACTAGCATTCAAATTTAAGAAGCCATTCGGAGAATCCTTAATATCTCATCTCTTGGAAAAATCTTCCATATCAAATCGAAAAGCCAAAATATTTCAAATTTCTGACATTACATCTCGCATGCATACCTTGTACCAAATAATTTTCTAAGCCACAGAAACTGGCTGAAAAGTAATCATATCTAAAAAGCTCAATATTCTGGTATTGCTAAATTTCAACATAATAAATTGCAAATAGAAATTCTATAACTTTGTTCTGAATATTTGTTCCAGGTAAGCTGCACCTATATGATATGCAGCATGTTGTGTATTAATCTGGATTATCCAGGACAGTAGTGCTAATCTCTAGAATACAGTTAAGCCTTTGGTGTAGGGACACACTCTGGATGCTAATGATTGGTTGAAAAAAGAGAGGTTTGTTTAAAGAACAGTTTTCGTCATTTCTGGAATTCACTAGACTCACTGGACTGCCCTTCCAAGCAGTCATGCGTCAAACGGGAGATATGAGACAGGTACTGTTCTTTTAAAGGAATGCATCCTGATTTGGGAAACGGATAACCCGAAGAGTTGTGTGCGAAAGAGACAACATGATGTTAGGAACTGGTGTTATTTTAAATAGGAACATGGAGCAAACAGGTTGCGGATGCAAACCACCGCATGTTATAAACTACACGCATAAGCGATTAACCCTCCAACATGCAAAGTGGATACATAGCCTGGTGTGATCTACACTACACTCGTAGATACAATCCCTTCGACTTGTTATACACTGCTGGCGACCCGAAATGCAACACCAAGAAGGAAACATCCGATTGGCCTGAAATTCGCAGCATGCGTTGCCCGCGAGAGGACGTGCAAACGATTAGCAATGCAGGGCATATGCAAATCATGTGCGCCCGGCACGCCACCGAAAAGCATTATCATAAGGGTGCACAGAAGGCAGGGTGTAAGTAGTGGAAGTGTGTTGTGCTGCCGGAACTGTGCGTGGAAAGCTTCCTGATGCCTCGTCGCTGAATACGGCAGTCATTCCAGCACGTTTCGGAGTTCGACAGAGGACGAATAGTGGCTTATCGCGACAGAGGTTTGTCGTACCGAGACATCGGCGACCGTGTGGGACGACATCCAGCCACACGGAGGTTAGTATGGATTCAGTGGGTGCAGGAGGGGCGGACGGACCGACGTGAATGATTGCCCCTTCCGCAGCACAACACTGAACGAGAGGACCGGCATGTTGTGCGGCGGGCATTGACGGCTAGCGCCGCCACATCACGAACGTTAGCGTAGGAATTACGGTTTGTTACGCAACAACCCGTGTCAACACGTACCGTTCGACGTCATCCGAAGGAGCAGAGACTTGTCGCACGGCGCCCGTTGCTGCAATTACCATTGACATTACATCACCAGCGAGTTCGGCGGAAGTGGACCGTTGAACGCCGCACCTGGACTACGGAATGGCACGACATTGTCTTCTCCGACGAATCCCACTTCTGCCTGTAATACCACGATGGTCGGATCCGCGTGTAGCGGCTCGGCGCGAGAGATTGTGTGCCGCCTGCATTATGCAACGCCATACCGGTCCGACGCCTGGCGTTATGGTTTGGGGCGCAATTGGATGTGATACCCGCACCCCTCTGGTACGCATTCCCGGTACACTCAACAGCCACCGCTACATCTCCGACGTTTTGGAGCCTGTAGCCATCCCTTACCTGAAAGACATGCCAGCGGTCACGTTTCAACAGGACAATGCGTGCCCGCACGTGGCATGCATCGTGCAACCATTCTTCACGTCCCACTAGGTGTCACTGCTGCCGTGGCCTGCTTGTTCTCCCGAAATGTCGCCCATCGAACACATCTGGTCGTTTTTCAGCAACCGAGTGACCCGGCAAGCACCACCCGCGGCTACGCCTGATGAACTGTGGCAACGTGCGTTATCATCCTGAACCGACGTACTCCAATCCCACATCCAAAGTCACTTTCGTTAGAAGCCGCGGCGTGTAGACGAACTATTGATGTCTGCGTGTTCCGCAAGTCGCACGGGCCTGTAAGCTCAATCGTTTCATCTTTGTATCTGTTGTTATGTGTTCAGTAAATCTGGTTTTGCTATTGGGTGTCCTTCTTGGTGTTGCATTTTGGGTGGCCTGCAGTGTAGTTGCAACAGCCATTCATCCGAACCATCCACATGTGTTCAGACTTCTAATACCCCTAGAAGAATTATTTCACCTCCTACTATCTCTTTTCTAAATGACGTGAGTTTTAATAACAGTACTGAGTGATTTCTTTTGTGGCCATAGCCTAGTCGTGTCTCTGTAGGTGGAATAATCTTTGTACAAACCATCAGAGGTGCTCCAATGAGAGATGAAAAAGATAAAATCCCTGACATGGCCCAGTGTCTGGATGTTAGCATAAGAGAAATTCAGTGCTAACCTTTAATATCCACGGCCCAATTAAGGCCGTATATATTTTTTGTAGGTGTACTTGCTTGGTATTTATGCAATTATTGTACAGAAATGTAATTCTAGCATTTAAAATCTAGGCGTTTTCGTTGCTTTATATAGCCCTTGCGCAAAATATCATCATATGAGCAGACTTGTATCGACGGATTTACCGGTCAACATACTCTAGCTGATAGGGAGCTTACCTGGTTGTAAAACCAATTGGTATCTCATGCATAGATGTAGGGTGAAAATTTGCTATTTGTTTCATGTATAGATTAAAATGTGCCTTCATTATTGATGTTATAGGAAATATATATTCGTTAGGACGCCAAAATGGAGATAATGTTACAGCGATACCGCTCATGTGTTTTCTTTTAATATGTTTTTTGTACTAAGTGCACTTAAGATTTGCGGACCACATAGTTCTCATTTCAGAAAATAAAATTAAATGAAAGGAAATGATAGAAGCGCTAACAAATTTATCAAAAGAAATTGGATTAAAAACCGAAATTTATAAAACAAAAATAACGTCAAACCAACTTAAAAATAGCTAAACACAAGAAAATATTAGAATAAATGATAAAGAAATAGAATACATGAAAGAATACATATGCCTATAAAAATAATTACCACAAAGTAACAGGGAATTGCGGAAGAAATTGACAGAATATTAAAAAAGGGGATGAATAGCTTTGGGGAACTTAAAAGAGATTTTATGCAGTAAAATAAAGCCGAAAAACAAAACAAAACTTTTGAATATATAATATCCATTAGGACATATAGCGCTGAAACTTAGCCTATCAAGAAAAACATCTGTGTCAAATTGCAAAAACCTCAACGTAAAACGGAAAGATAATCCAAGAGAAAGTAAAGACATGGATATAAGATCCAGAACAAAACTTTTAGACATAAGTGAAAAGTTACCCAATTGAAAATGGAAATAGGCTGGCCATATAGCAAGAATGGAAAATAACAGATGGACTAAAATGATAAGAGAATGGAGACCACATAAAGGAATTATAGGAGTAGGAAGACCAGAGGGAATATGGATGGATGATATAAACAAAACTATAGGAAAGCTGTGGAATAAACGAACGCAAGACAGGAACATTTGAAAAGAGATGAGGGAAATCTATAGCCTCAATTGGTTGTAAAAAGGGTTCCTAAAAAAAGGGTAAAAAGAAGAAGAACACTAAGTGCACATACCGCAATGTGTGTATTACAAAAACAAAAACATCCAAAGATTTTAACCTCATGAATGTGTACGAACCCGCAGGTTAAAGTAACACAACCAAAGAGATATTCGTATCGAATTTACGAGAATTCGATTCAAGCACTGCAGTTTTAACGGTATGGAGTATTTCTCTCACCACATACGTGACGGCTTCTACGAGAATCAAGCTATTCCCTTTGTAACTCTATAATTTAAATAGATTGCCATCCAGGAAATCTTAGAGAAAAATAAATTGTAGAAACTACTTTTCCGACTATTTTACTGTAACCAGTGTTTTACACTGAAATCAATATGTCAGCATTGTTTTAAACTATACAATGAAAATATCACTTTCATCACTTCTCTATTGGAAACGAAATATTTAATGGTGTTTTAAATTACTCTAAAGTTCAATTCTCTCTTTGTGCTTTTATTCCCAGTATTTAATATCCCTGTAATGTTGTACAATTTTAACAACGTTACCACAATAATATACTAAATGTCTCTAAATACGGACACGAAATCTTCCATTCAATATATTGATTTTTTCAATTCGTATTGGTATCCAATTATGAATATCGTAGTCTCTTTGACTATATACCGTACTAAAGAAGAACTGTGTCGTACTACAGAGGGGACGCACATGCCACGGCGGCAAATGGCTGTGATAAGACCTTACCAACGTAGCTGAACATGGATGTAATTCGAGACCGGAGTAGAAGGAGTTCTCCACCGTCAGAGAGAGGTTTTGAATTTCACAGAACTCAATGTGAAATTTTTAAGTGCAGAATTAATTTTCCCCGTTCTTTTTTCCCAATTATGTGTGTCATGTTTTAAAGAACTTTGCAGAGGTAGGAATGAAATTTCAGTGGTGTAAGGATAAAGAGTGTGAAAGTTCATGAAGAATCAGAAATTCTGTGACGAAATACCACATAAATCACCTCTGACAGAAATCCGTTAGGAGTCTTCTTCCTCAGAAACAAGGGAAGCACTAAATATGACATCTCCTGATTTTAAGTCCCATGGTCCCAATTTCATTTCATCACATCATGAATCAAGACAAAAGGGGGCATTTCGGCAGTTGGAAGTCACTGTTCGTGCTCCTGGGACCACTGTGTGACGATATCTTCTTGGAGACACAGTGGAATCAAGTGTTGTAGCTCAACAGATTTTTCGCACATCCCTTTTACTTTTGAGAAATTGGGAATTTCTGTCATATTGGAAAGATATGACCGCCGATTGAACTCTATGAATAACTAGTAGCCCCGTATATAAAGATTTTCTTCGCTGTTCTGACTTAAGTTTAATCAGTGGTTCCTCCGTCCATCATATGCCTTGGTTGTTCCCGTGCACCTACCTCTGAGCTACGCAAAAACGTTAGTGCATATCAAGGTTTCCGGCAAGGTTCTGCTTTTAAAAGCAGATTTCAGGCGGAACATAACTCAAGTGAATTGTGGTCACTTCTTTTTTCCCATTATTTACCGGACACCAGCATTTGACCTTTGGACAACAATAGAGTAGACCACATGGGAGTTGGGGCTGACAAAATTCGAGAGCATGTCAGCGTGGCACGGAGGAGAAGACTCAATACCAATCGTACTGCAGAAACTTGTGAAGACATTGCTACGATAAAAAATCTGCATATTCTCTCCCTGACCCTAGTGTCCTCCGTCAAGGACTTCAAAAGTCGCTTTGCAAGAAGTGTCCTTATGGCTGTGTTGACTCTAGCTCATAAAATATTTCAGAAGGCATTTATTGAACAGAGAGTCTTACTCCAATACTTATGGTATGAACATTTTTCCAAAATATACTAGGCAAACTTCACATTTCAACGTTTCCTCATTTATTGCGAGATGGGAGCGGAGCGTCACAACTTTAAACTTATCGGATAAGTAAAATTTAGAGATCGACAGCAAGAAAATCTCTATAAATAACTTTTAAGTAAACATAATCTTAATAAAAGCATTTTCTATTTAATACCTTGGAAAACAACCTCAAGCATTTATTTCACTAAAGTGAACACCCTGCTTCCGAAAAAGGGAGCAAAAACCCTTCGCATTTCGGAATTTCTCATCAACTAAGCGATGGTTTGTTTCACCGTGGTGTCCGAACATACGATTTGCGTCTCGTACTAGGAACAGTAAAACGCTAATTTCTATTCGGATTTGCTTGAAGTTTAGTGCACTTTAATTTTAAGTAAAAAACAAATTCTTCATAAGAGAAATCTGTTAGTTATCCAATTTGCAGACATGAGTGTTTTAAATTCACAGAAAAGTATTCTTATCTTACCAGGCAGAACGAGTTCCAACATTTATGGTTTTCCGTACAGGAAATTGTAAAATACATTACTAATTTCTTTTCTTTAAGTTTCTCCGTAGGAAACTCTTCCTTTTTATTAGTACCACCTTATGAATAAAAATCACTTGACCACTTTTTAGAAAAGACAGGGAAGTCGCTTTGAAACTGTCGTATGCTTTGTATGTAGCAAGGTTAAAACTAGCCCCCAACATTCCCAAAGTTTTAGGAAAGTTAAAACTAGCTCCCAGCATTCCCAAAGTTTTAGGAAAGTTAAAACTAGAACCCAACATTCTCAAAGTTTTAGGAAAGTTAAAAGTAGCCCCCAACATTCCCAAAGTTTTAGGAAAGTTAAAACTAGCCCCAACATTCAAAAAGTTTTAAGAAAGTTAAAACTAGTCCCCAACATTCAAAAAGTTTTAGGAAAGTTAAAACTAGCCCCCAACATTCCCAAAGTTTTAGGAAATTTAAAACTAGCCACCAACATTCCCACAGTTTTAGGAAAAGTGTAAGTTGAACACGGGAAAACAACTCAGAGGTTAACTTTTACCAATAAGGTAACAAAATTAACATCATAAATCACAACAATCTGAGAAATGACTAGCTAGAACATATTAAGCCATCCACTTAGGGGGTCAGCAGAAGGCTGCTTTAATATCCACGAAATAAAAACTGAAGTATTGTATGCTATTTAAATAAATATATAAAATAATTTATACAGACAAATTACTAAAAATAGTGCAAATATTCTTTTTTTATTGAGAACACTTTTTATGTTTCCAGGAAATTCGCAGAATTCATCTTATGGCGATTTAAAATTAGGTTTCGGGAATGGTAAAGAGCTGCATACGTCACAAAAATATGCACGAATTTCATTTATTAGGGATTTGATTTAGTGTGAATATATGCTCTCAAATTATGAAAGAGTGAACACTGCGTCTCTAAATAGACAGATTAAATGGCTGTTTTGATCGTTAATTCAAGAAACATACAATATGGGGTGAGAAAATCTCTCTATGAGGCAACTATTATTAATTTGTGAACGAACTTCCATCAAGTGACCCTTAGAACTGAGACATTAAATGAAGTTACACCAGTGAGGTTAATTCAGGCACCAATTGGGAATTAACTTCATTGGTGTAAATTGTTTTGGTCCAATATTTTCACTCCACTGTGGTTAATTCAATGCCCACAAACATTATTATCAGACACTTTTCCGTTTATACTCCGTGGTTGATACGATCTAAACAGAAAAAAGGAGGGGGGGGCTAACAAAAAGAGTGGACTACAACTTATATTTCAATAAGAGGAAAAACCCTTTGTCTTTATATGGCCAGATATGAGATTAAAAATATATTTGATTCGCAGTTTGCAAAGATCCCTTGCAATCAATCATGGTGATGAAGGTTTCTTTCTAAACGATACATTTTCTATACAAGAAATTCAACTGTGAGTGTACCTTAGAGAATACAATCGGTGTGCGTAACAACAATAACAACACAAACATTTATCAAATGTGATAAATGTTTCTGTATTAAGGGATGTGCCAGAATTCTTGCCTGAGACTAAATGATTTGCTCATAGGAGTTTATGATATTATTCATGGGGAGGTATTGACGGGTTGTAACGATATTTATTCGTATTCGAATTTTCAATCAATATATACAATGTCATGTGAAACAAAATTTTTTGTTCTGTCTGAGTGTGAGAAATATATTGGAAGTAATCATCTGTTATGCAATATGTGGTATTGTGTCTATTGTTGATCGAAATAAATATTTAGTGGTTATTTGTCAACAAAAGTGCGTGGTATGCATCTAGTTCTTTAAACTTCTTACTTGCTATTGAGAGATATGCATTTATTTTGGTCTCGCTATGGTCTTTATGTAGCGTTTGAGATCATATTTTAATATGATTTTCGGCTTACTGCGCACCAATAGATGCAAGAGATTTTAATTCGATAAAAGAATAAAAGAGATTCATGTCTTAACATTTAGTTTATTGGATTTTACTATTTCTTTGAATTAGTGACAGTTGACATTTATTTATTGAATTTAGCAATATAAACTTCCAATTTGACAGAAAAAGTACTATGTTCTCGAACAATAACAAAACTTAATTTTTCTTCCTCACAATTAGAGCGTAATTGAAAGTGTTAAAAATAGTCTTCATAAAACAAATTGTTTAGTTATCTGCTTTGCTATTATAAGTGTTTTAAATCCACGGGATTATATTCTTGTCTTATCACGAGGAGTGAGATGAAATATTTATGGTTTATCTTACAGCAAATATAAAACATATTGTTCATTCTTTTCTTTCAGTTTCTCGCGATGAAGTTCCTTTTTTTTAGTAGCATAGTATGAAAAAAATTCCTCGATTCCTTTGTTCTCTTGAAAAACCTACATACGCTATTTCGTAGAGTGCCGAAACAAATCTTTGAATAATTTAATAAACGACAAATTATACAAAACAGTAATGAGCAACAGGTACATGTACTTGGAGTGCCACTTTTCCAAAATAAGAAATCAACGCTGCCAAAGTTATGTAATAGTTTTGTACAGTTTTGTACACTCAAAAGAAAATTTTGTACACCACCGGAAGTGGTACTTTTCGGCTCTCTAAAAGTGGCACTCCAAGTACATGCTGGAGTGCCACTTTTCCAAAATCGAAAATAAACACTGCCAGAATGTTGTACTAGTTTTGTACAGTTTCGTACACTCATAAAAAATCTTTGAACACCAACGGAAGTGGTACTTTTTGACTGTCCTTTGTGGCTCTCGACCATGTACTTGGAGTGTTACTTTTCCAAAATTGAAAAAAAACCACTGCCAGAGTATTGTCCTAGTTTTGTACAGTTTTGTACACCCAAAAAATATTTTGTACACCACCGGAAGTGGTACTTTTTGGCTCTCCTTTGTGGCTCTCGACCATGTACTTGGAGTGCCACTTTTCCAAAAACTGAAAAAAAAACTGCCAGAGTGTTGTCCTAGTTTTGTACACCCAAAAGAAAATTTTGTACACCACCGGAAGTGGTACTTTTTTACTCTCCTTTTGTGGCACTCGAGCATGTACTTGGATGCCATATTTCCAAAATCGAAAATAAACACTGCCAAAATGGTGTACTAGTTTTGTACATACAAAAGAGAGTTATGTACCCCTCCGGCGATGGTTCTCTTTGGTTGTCCAGCATGCTCTTAGAGTGTCATCTTTCGAAATTCGGAAGTAAACACTACTATCTTTTTCCAGTTCATAACATACTTTTACTGCTGTTCATTATACACAATCAGCTGCTTTTGTGTTCATTATACGCAACTTTTATTTGATCAAGGTTACAAAGTTTTGTGCGGTTGTCTTGTATAAACTAAGAAATTGTCGGAGACAGTTTTTTGCTGTTTTGTTAAGCAATGCTTTCAGCAAAAGCATTTCGAAAACGCGAGGAAAAGAAATTAAAATCAGCGCGTATCATCGCTTCTAGTCTAGCAGCCATGCCGAGTAAGGTTGGGGGAGGGGAAGTTGCAAAACACCTCAGCGCATTCGTAGTGGCGTAACTAGCACCACTTGTGCAACCCCGGAAAGTTTGTTTCAGCACCCCTAAGCCTAATAATTCTTCCAGGATTTCGGACACTAGGGAGGAAGTGTTTTTCACGGTGTTTGTTTTGGGAAAAGGGGGATGTCAGGAAGTTAGAGAGACTGTCTGGTAAAGTAAAGGAACTACCTATAGAGCCCTGTAGTTTTGACTTTTAAAATAAATTTTGGAACAGAAGTACATAACGCAAGGTTATCAATCAGCCAGTCAGATTTAACACTGTGAGCTGTCAGATGCATAATCATGAATATACGTTTTATTGCATTGAAACGAATTCGGTAAAATATATTTAAATATTTAAGGTTAACAACTATGAGACTTTAGTGATCGTTGTTGGATATGGTTGTATACAAACAGGGAATTCAGTATTCTACACTGCAAGAATGCAATATGGATTTCGTAGCTGCAGATATTAATTTGTATGTACAACAAAACTTCAATGCAGGCCAGGAAAAAAAGAGTGCGTGTGGAAATGCAATGTGCAGGTATGTGATGTTTACAAATATACGAGTACTATACCTCCAGTGTTCGAAATGGACCGGTATGGCATACCGGTAGTTAACAAAAATGGAAGTGAGCATACCGACAGTTAAAAAAACGTTATTTACCATCCCGGTATGTAATAAATTATAAACCCTTCACAAACTACGTTAAGATATTAGGGTAAAAGCACAAATTTTAACGCGAAAAACGGCAAATGACATTTTTAACGGTTAAAATTGATAATTAGCAGCTGAGACTGAAAGAGACCACAAACCCTTCAATGAAGTCTTTTTAATTTTTACATTAATTTTATAATATTATATACATTAATTTTTCAATACCCAAAAAAAAAAAAAAAAAAAAAAAAAAAAACCTATTATACGGAATGGTATGTATTTATTTCGAAACCTCCTATTTATACTATGTGATTCTATGGTCTACACCAAACCGGCAGTAGGTCTGGGCCACTTCTACCACTGAATGTACCATATAACTACATAATATAGATATAATATAAATTATAATTATATGATTAAAATACAAGTGAAAAGAAAAATTATGCGATAAGTGGAAATTTTCATTTTTAGACTTAAGTCTTTCTTTCTAGCCTTCATTTTTTGGCGAAATTATTAAGCGTTGAGTTCCATTCTTTTGGCAAAGTGCCTTTCTATGCAGTGACAATTCCTGCAGGCCTATCTTGTGACATGATGCTTCTCAAATAGTTTTTACAAATTTTAATTTGGGAAACGATCTCTTTACAGATGCTACTGTGACGGGTAGCCGTGAATGTTAAGGAAAACATCAAGGCTATAATTACATAGTTTAGTACAACCACCGACAATTGTAGTTTCCACATCCTCCACGAGGAATCTCCATGTCGCCTCCATCCTCCACGAGGAATCTCCATCCAGCAACCAAAATATTGTTATGCTGTGTGTTGGTAAAACGTGGAAAGTGCGATGTATTTGTTTATTCAACTGACGGCACGTATTTGGGGGATTTTCACTTAGGATATCAATGCTTCCAAAGTGTCCCATCCATTTTTAGTGTTCACAAATTTGGTACACATGTAAACAATAATTACTTATTTTACACTAGCAGGTGTCACAGCTCATCGTAAATTCAAACAACGCAAACTTTCAATAATAACTTTTGGAATGTCCTAATATCAGTGTTCCATTGCATTTTATTTTCATTTATCATGGCCTTAATTGATTGAATTTACTTTTTGTTTCGAAATGCATCCACCCGTCTCCCAAATTTTAATTTTCACCTAAAGTCAATATTTACCTTAATTTTAACATTTGTTAAATTTAACTATTAATTACACACATGAGCAAAACCTATCCATAACAGTTTGAAATGTGGTCGCGAAAGAAGAAACAAGATGATGGATGTGAAGACGATCTTTAGGCTTGCTCAAACACACTGATCTGTTTCCTTCTGTTCGACAGGCTATTCGTATTGCTCAAACATTACCAGTAACAACCTGCCCAGTGGAGAAGTCCTTCAGCACTATGATAACGGTTAAAAACCTGGTTAAGGTCCAAAATGGCAGATGGACGTTTATCTGGACTGTGCATGATGAGTATTATTCGAGAAAAGGTTTTTGAGAATAAACATGAACTCATTCAAAATGTGATTGACAGATTTGGACAAAACCAAGATGTTTGCAATTTTTATTTCATAGTATCTCTTCTAAAGTGCAAGAAACAGAAAATTGAAGGGTATAAAAATAAACAGATAAATGTCTATAAAAAAAGGGGGGGTTTATACTCATACTCAATAAAGGACGATGGAGCAGTGCATTTGTTTTATGCAACCCCAAGTTAATGTTTCCATACAAAAAGACTGTATTAAGTTGATTATTAAATTTAGCAAGAAGCCTACAGTAAGGTTAAACTTTTGACTCAGATATGAATAATCAGTGGCCAGTAATTGGTAAATGACATAATTATTATTATTGTCCGTTATTTCAATACTAAGTATTGACTATAGAAAGAAAGATGTGTCCAAGTTAACAAACGTTTTTGGGGGCTAACAGTGCTCCGAACCCACTCCCTAGCTTTAGGGGCTCCATGCACTCGCCTGACCCAACCCCCACTATACCATATAAAGACGCAGGGGTACTATAAATTTAAGCAATAATTATGATAGTGGGAGTATACCCGTTTGCCCCCTCTCCCGGAAAAGGTGCAGCGGACGCCCATGCTCATGGGGGATAACGCTGCGGGAAAAAAGTTTACGGCCCTTTATATTATTTTTTATCACCAAAAATGGGGGTAAAACAAGTTCCCAAAGTTTGGCCAAATATTTTCAAAACTACATCACAAAATGATTATGTATAATTTTGCATTTTCAATACATGAAAAAAAAATTTACTTTTTAAAAACTTTGTAGTAAATCCGAATGTTATTTAGTTTTATATTCATACCCAATTACTCCTTCTTTATTAGCATCACTCTTTTCAAAGCAAATTGTTTACAAGTTGATTTCTCAATAGTATTGAGTAAAATATTCTCAAATCTTTTCTTGTTTAAAATTTGTCAAAGTCAGAGAAAAAACATAACTATGAACGTTATTAAGTTTAACACCATCTATTTCATGGCTGAACTACAACAACAAAAAAACGTACGCACCATGCCAAAAGTTGTAGCTTCCCTAAGTGCACGTTTTATTCAGAGCAACGATTGCGAAATAAATTTTTCATCCAAACCGAAACTAAACAACATATCCTTCTCTGATGAGATCAAGGTTCAACTTTGCACGAAGAAGGAACACAACAACGCTGACCGAAAGTAAACAGCATACCTTTTTCTGATGGGATGAAGGTTCAACTTTCGCTGCACCAAGAACTCAGCAGCGCTGTCTCGATTCTCTCAAACTTGTGATATACCGGTTACGTGTACGTTAACGAATCAAAGAACTGTGAGTTTGTGATAATCAGAAATTACAAAAATTTATGTACATCGAAAAAAGCGTATAAACGAATTAATTAGCAATTATCGAATTGGAAAAGCTTAGAAAATACAGTAAAATATCGGGACTAACGCAGAATTACGTATAACTGTCAGAAAATATAACTTGAGTACGCATAGCCGAAGTTTCACTGAATATCTTTTTATTTGTACAAAGCAAAGCTTAAATATAAAAATTTTGTTTAAACTGAAAACCACTAGATTGAAAAAAACATTGAGCAGAAATTCAAATTGCTTGAATTTCAGCCTGTCACGCATACCTGTAACTTAATACTCCTTTCGAGTTGCTTCTAAACTAAACATTTTCCTACTGAAGAGTTCGTTACTTCTCTATACAGCTTGTACATTTTAACGACACTGACAGTGAGTGACAGCAAATTTTATAAAGACAACCTTGATTGTAAATAATGGGGGAAGGGGGGTGGAGAAAGAAAGATTGCAAGTAATTGTGGGGAACTGATATAAAAGAAAGAGATTTAAACGAATACGTATTGTTGCTATATGTTGATCTAAGAGCTAATTTGTGTCAAATGATGAACCACAATGTGACGATTTTTTATATAGATGACCTTCGAACTTTCATTGAGTGGAAAATTAAGGGAAAGGAGATTTTAAACATAAATTATTTTGGTGATTCTTCCAACTTGGCCGTTCGGCTTCTGGGTTATTACAAAAGTGTGTTTTAAATGCAACAAACTAGGAATACTAATCAAATTAGTTAACCATTTAAGCTACTGCTTCGAAAACCAAGAATCAAAAAGTACCACTTCCGGTGGTGTACAAAATCTTCTTTTGGGTGTACAAAACTATGACAACACTCTGACAGTGTTTTTTTTTTCAATTTTGGAAAAGTGGCACTCCAAGTACATGCTCGAGGGCCACAAAGGAGAGTCAAAAAGTACCACTTCCGGTGGTGTAAAAAATTTTCTTTTGGGTGTACAAAACTAGGACAACACTCTGACAGTGTTTTTTTTTTCAATTCTGGAAAAGTGGCACTCCAAGTACATGCTCTAGGGCCACAAAGGAGAGTCAAAAAGTACTATTTCCGGTGGTGTACAAAATTTTCTTTTTGGTGTACAAAACTAAGACAAAACTCTGGCAGTTTTTATTTTCGTTTTTGGAAAAGTGGCACTCCAAGTTCATGCTCGAGGGTCACAAAGGGGATTCAAAAAGTACCACTTCCGGTGGTGTACAAAATTTTCTTTTGGGTGTACAAACTGTACAAACTTCGGACAGCACTCTGGCAGTGTTTATTTTCAATTTTGGAAAATTGGCACTCCAAGTACATGGTCGAGAGCCACAAAGAGAGCCAAAAAGTACCACTTCCGGTGTTGTACAAAATTTTCTTTTGGGTGTTCAAAACTGTACAAAACTAGGGCAACACTCTGGCAGTGTTTTTTTTTAATTTTGGAAAAGTGGCACTCCAAGTACATGCTCGAGGGCCACAATGGAGAGTCAAAAAGTACCACTTCCGGTGGTATACAAAATTTTCTTTTGGGTGTACGAAACTGTACAAAACTAGTACAAAACTTTGGCAGTAGTTGTTTTCGATTTTGAAGAAGGGGCACTCAGTATGTACTTGGAGTGCCACCTTTAGAGAGCCGAAATGTACTACTTCCAGTGGTGTACAAAATTTTCTTTTGAGTGTACAAAACTAGTACAAAATTTTGGCAGTTTTTATTTTCGATTTCGAAAAAGTGGCACTCCAGCATGTACTTGGAGTGCCACTTTTAGAGAGTCGAAAAGTACCACTCCCGGTGGTGTACAAATTTTTCTTTTGGGTGTACAAAACTGTACAAAACTAGTACATAACTTTGGCAGCGTTGATTTCTTATTTTGGAAAAGTGGCACTCCAAGTACATGTATCTATGAGCATTAACTGGTATGTCACTGATTTTAAAATTTGAATCTTACAAAGGTACTGTATAACGTATAAAAACGAAATAAATATTTATGAAAAAAATCCGTGTTAGTCCTTGGTTTATCAATGTGTATACATTTCTGTTTGTGAAAACTTCAACGCCGAGAAAGAATCACACTATTCAAATGAAATTTACGCCACTTATTCCTCATGTTACAGGATATTACTAAAGACATTTTTAGAGCTATACATTATATCTTGCTTCAATACTCAGTATCGTCTGAAGCCATCTCGATCAAAAATAACATCTACAGGGAGTAGCATTGAATGGAAGAGGTTTTTGTCAGCGTCTTGTGGAAAAAGTCGCCAGTCTGTTTTTATGCCACACCAGAGATTATTTCTGGTGACTGGTGGAGGTGCTTGAGGAGCCAATCGCTTAGCTATCATGTCCGATCGGGGACATATCAGGTGAACGTGCAGGATAGAGAATAACAGGTATCTTCCTTGGATGGAATAGGTCTTGGTCATTCCCGGTTTTATGGACCGAGAATTGTCCTCTAAGAATATAACCTAGAATAACATTGAAGGAAGGGTATCACCTGTGTGTTTAAAGCATCAACGATTAATTGCTGGGTACTCAGGGTTCTTGAAATTCGTAAATGGCAATGTCGGGAATAGAACCCAATGGTACCAAAAACCATGGCTCTTGACGTCGGGCCGGTATGACGCTGAACAAATGAACCGTGCAAGATGCCGTTCACCACGACGCCTCTGATCACGTATGAGACCATCATGATTCATCAGGTTGAATCGTGACTCGTTCGAAAACACAACCTATTGTCAATCAGGGTGCCAATGTCTGTGTTCAAGTCCTCTTTGCAGCTTGAGGCTCCTGTGATGGAGGGTCAAAGGAATAGGCATCAATGGGCTGCTAGCGACTAGAAGACCGTTAAGCCTACTGTGCAGGAGTACAAAGCCTGACCTGTTGTCATGTTACAGGGGGATGAGAGAAATAGTTATTTTTTGAAGATTGCGTTCATGAGATATTGAATGACATCTAAAAACCCTAAAACACTTCTTCTTAAAAACTTCTTCTTCAGTCCTCTTTTTCTTATCAACTTGACGTTGTATTTGCATAACACTGGATGCACGCTTCCTGGCGATTTTCCGATGTTAAATAAAAGAGAATATAACTAAGATCTGATCGGTTTTTCCTTCATTATGAAAAAAAGGCGTTGCGAGTCTGAAACCCAAACCGAGAGTCAACGTTTCCTGCTGGCGTTGTGCAGTCCGAGGAGTGGAGTACATGCCAAACGTGACTACTTGCTGAGCAGTGGAAGTAAAGTCTGAAACATCATTCTCAACTGTTCTTGCTGGCGTTGTTTCGTCCGATTAGTGGAGTACAGGTCAAGTGCGACTACTTACCGGCTGCGTGTGATGAGGTGACGATGAAACTATACAGAATTTTTGGCTGTTTTGTGTTGATGGAACTGACAGTTATTGCGATTCTTCTGATTTCACAGAGTGGAAAGATTTTATTACTCTGATAATGCTTGAAAACATTGGCTATATGGATATTGAAATTTTTTGTGCAAAATTTGGTACTGCAAAGCACACCGAGAGAACATTTTATAAGATAAATGATGGTCCTCTGTTAAATGCAAATGTCTTATTTAGAAATTAAACAGTTGAGTTCAAATGTTGTGTTCTTAAGATTTTTTGTGCAGTGCCAGTGACTTAAGTGTGCATGTCAAATTTGTTTCAGACAAACTTCCCTGGGGGATTGAGTTAGGTGGGTCGGGAGAACGAGTTAGGCAAAATTGGAACGTCGCACTGTAACACATTAACACTGCTGCTCTAACACCGTTGATCTCGCTGTGCGATCAGTCACTGCCATGTGGTGATAGTGCATCTGTTTCCGTGCAGTCGAGCGGTTTTGATACCCACTTGCTAGATTTCGGTGCGTACGAGCGTCATCTATCCAAGGATGCTACGTTTGCATCAATATACTAGCATATGTATCGTACGAGTGGCGATTTCGCTTTATGAATACCCGGCATCTTGAATCCCAGCAATGTTTCTCCGGTCCAATCCATCAGCTGTCCATATTGTTACTTTCTTCGGCGACGGGCATAGTGAGACACAAGAAACACCCTTACGGCTCAATGTTAGCACTTCACCGATCGTATTATCCCTTGATACCCAAGACCAGACAGTCCAGAGGACACTGCTCCGAAACTGCATTAACATTTTTACTGATATTTTAATTATTTACATTTCTTAATCAATTGTACATATACTGTAAGTTTCAAGGTAATACCAGGAGTCTCTTATGGTATTGCAATTTTTACAAGCAGTAGTGTTTAAAAGCGTTTGAATCAATCAGATATGATTTCGTCTTAGTTCTAGGTACACCCTATTTAGGTACTGCAGCTGTGTACCTTCTTCCACTTTCACGATCAAAACTCAGTTTAATATACACCTTTTAATATACACCAAAAAGGAATTTCACCTTTTTCATACCAATGCATTAGCGATGCTCTAGCCATTGTTTTATATAATAACAACGAGGGGTTGCAACCTTTCTTCTCCTACAGAAATCATTTAGACACTCTTGGTTTCAGCTGATTTTTTTCTTTTCGAGTTATCCAACGATTCCCTTTTCTTCTGGATGCCGCCTGCTAAAATAGGATAGGTTCCTGAATATGTTGAGAAGGTGAAGCTTATCCGTTTAGATAATCCCCCTAAGTAGGTGTGGCCACTAATCCATGTAAGATATAAAAAAGCTTTCCCGCCAGGAGACATGGAACCAAAAGGGATTAAAACACGAAACGGAAATTAGAATGAGTCACATGTCACGTGATTCAAGACCAATAATCCTGAACTGAAATCTTGAGCAACACTTTTAGTGTGTGTTTCATAGGCAGTGGTTGTGACGCGCTTGTGCTTACAGATATATTGCTAAGGTTCGTGTGCAAGCTGAGGATGAGTTTCCACAGAGAGGAAGAAATCGCCGACATAGTGGACTTGTCTTTCAAGAAAGCTATAAAGTTCAAAACAAACCTTCGAATTACAACCCTCCTCGAAATGATGCGCTTAAAATTGAGGAGGGAGTTAAAACAAATACGAAAGCAGAGCAAAAGGAGGACGACAAAGACCCAGAAAATGAAGAGGTCAAGGCAGCCCTTAACAGATTCAAAGAGTTCCACGGAGGAAACCAGCGCCGATGATTTTGTTTCCGATAAAAGCGATTTAAACGACGAAAATTTTGCGCAGTTGGATACATTTTTCCAAAGCTTGAAATCATAAGGTAAGTGAACATAAATTTTCTCTTCCTTTTTTCCAGACAATGTTCTTCTGTCGCGAACAACTATTAAATTAATCTCTGAAATTCTCCAGTTATGTATGCATACTTATAAATTACAAATTAAGAGAGGTACATATGCTTTAGGATAATTTCTTCCTTCTTTTATAAGTAACAAGATTTTACTTAATATTGAAATTTAATCATGATGTATATATACTTCCGAATGCTTGAATATTCACGTGGGAATTTTAACATTTCTATGTCTATTTTTTTACACCTATTTCTAAAGTTTCTCTGTTTGATTGTGTCTTAAGAAAGCGTTTTTTGTTTCCATTTTCCAGATATTGTACAATCACTATTGGTATGATCATGTATTTGTTTCCGCTTACTTTTACATTCTCGTTGTGCAATATGTTCCCCATATAGACATAGTGTCCCGAGTAAACGGAAGAACAAAGGGTTACTAAGGAGTTCTTACTTTTCTGCAAAATACGTGATGAAAATATAAAGAAAAAAATATTTTCAAAAGTTATTGTGTTTACAAATATCGTTTTTGGAATATTTAAAATCTGAAGCAACATGTATATTATAATATGCAAGAGGGAACTTGAATTGACTTTAGAAAGAAATGATGAAACTTTGCTTTTTATTGTCTTTTCTTACTAATTTTATAGCGCCACATGAAATATTCTCGTTGGAAAGAGAAATGTATTTATTTATCCCAAAAAGGAATTTCACCTTTTTCATACAATGCATTAGCGATGCTGTAGCGATGGTTTTATATAATAACAACGAGGGGTTGCAACCTTTCTTCTCCTACAGAAATCATTTAGACACTCTTGGTTTCAGCTGATTTTTTTCTTTTCGAGTTATCCAACGATTCCCTTTTCTTCTGGATGCCGCCTGCTAAAATATGTAGGAAAGGTTCCTTAATATGTTAAAAAGGTGAAGCTTATCCGTTTAGATAATCCCCCTAAGTAGGTGTGGCCACTAATCCATGTAAGATATAGAAAAGCTTCCCCGCCAGGAGACATGGAACCAAAAGGGATTAAAACACGAAACGGAAATTAGAATGAGTCACATGTCACGTGATTCAAGACCAATAATCATCAACTGAAATCTTGAGCAACACTTTTAGTGTGTGTTTCATAGGCAGTGGTTGTGACGCGCTTGTGCTTACAGATATATTGCTAAGGTTCTTGTGCAAGCTGAGGATGAGTTTCCACAGAGAGGAAGAAATCGCCGACATAGTGGACTTGTCTTTCAAGAAAGCTATAAAGTTCAAAACAAACCTTCGAATTACAACCCTCCTCGAAATGATGCGCTTGAATTTGAGGAGGGAGTTAAAACAAATACGAAAGCAGAGCAAAAGGAGGACGACGAAGACCGAGAAAATGAAGAGGTCAAGGCAGCCCTTAACAGATTCAAAGAGTTTCACGGAGGAAACCAGCGCCGATGATTTTGTTTCCGATAAAAGCGATTTAAACGACGAAAATTTTGCGGAGTTGGATACATTTTTCCAAAGCTTGAAATCATAAGGTAAGTGAACATAAATTTTCTCTTCCTTTTTTACAGACAATGTTCTTCTGTCGTGAACAACTATTAAATTAATCTCTGAAATTCTCCAGTTATGTATGCATACTTATAAATTACAAATTAAGAGAGGTACATATGCTTTAGGATAATTTCTTCCTTCTTTTATAAGTAACAAGATTTTACTTAATATTGAAATTTAATCATGATGTATATATACTTCCGAATGCTTGAATACTCACGTGGGAATTTTAACATTTCTATTTCTATTTTTTTACACCTATTTCTAAAGTTTCTCTGTTTGATTGTTTCTTAAGAAAGCGTTTTTTGTTTCCATTTTCCAGATATTGTACAATCACTATTGGTATGATCATGTATTTGTTTCCGCTTACTTTTACATGCTCGTTGTGCCATATGTTCCTCATATAGACATAGTGTCCCTAGTAAACGGAAGAACAAAGGGTTACTAAGGAGTTCTTACTTTTCTGCAAAATACGTGTTGAAAATATAAAGAAAAAAATATTTTCAAAAGTTATTGTGTTTACAAATATCGTTTTCGGAATATTTAAAATCTGACGCATCATGTATATTATAATATGCAAGAGGAAACTTGAATTGACTTTAGAAAGAAATGAAACTTTGCTTTTTATTGTCTTTTCTCACTAATTTTATAGCGCCACATGAAATATTCTCGTTGGAAAGAGAGAGGTATTTATTTATCCCAAAAAGGAATTTCACCTTTTTCACACCAATCCATTAGCGATGCTGTAGCCTTTGTTTTATATAATAAAAACGAGGGGTTGCAACCTTTCTTCTCCTACAGAAATCATTTAAACACTCTTGGTTTCAGCTGATTTTTTTCTTTTCGAGTTATCCAACGATTCCCTTTTCTTCTGGATGCCGCCTGCTAAAATATGTAGGATAGGTTCCTGAATATGTTAAGAAGGTAAAGCTTATCCGTTTAGATAATCCCCCTAAGTAGGTGTGGCCACAAATCCATGAAAGATATATAAAAGCTTTCCCACCAGGAGACATGGAACCAAAAGGGATTAAAACACGAAACGGAAATTAGAATGAGTCACGTGATTCAAGACCAATAATCCTCAACTGAAATCTTGAGCAACACTTTTAGTGTGTGTTTCATAGGCAGTGGTTGTGACGCGCTTGTGCTTACAGATATATTGCTAAGGTTCGTGTGCAAGCTGAGGATGAGTTTCCACAGAGAGGAAGAAATCGCCGACATAATGGACTTGTCTTTCAAGAAAGCTATAAAGTTCAAAACAAACCTTCGAATTACAACCCTCCTCGAAATGATGCGCTTGAAATTGAGGAGGAGTTAAAACAAATACGAAAGCAGAGCAAAAGGAGGACGACGAAGACCCAGAAAATGAAGAGGTCAGGGCAGCCCTTAGCAGATTCAAAGAGTTCCACGGAGGAAACCAGCGCCGATGATTTTGTTTCCGATAAAAGCGATTTAAACGACGAAAATTTTGCGGAGTTGGATACATTTTTCCAAAGCTTGAAATCATGAGGTAAGTGAACATATATTTTCTCTTCCTTTTTTACAGACAATGTTCTTCTGTCGTGAACAACTATTAAATTAATCTCTGAAATTCTCCAGTTATGTATGCATACTTATAAATTACAAATTAAGAGAGGTACATATGCTTTAGGATAATTTCTTCCTTCTTTTATAAGTAACAAGATTTTACTTAATATTGAAATTTAATCATGATGTATATATACTTCCGAATGCTTGAATACTCACGTGGGAATTTTAACATTTCTATTTCTATTTTTTTACACCTATTTCTAAAGTTTCTCTGTTTGATTGTTTCTTAAGAAAGCGTTTTGTGTTTCCATTTTCCAGATATTGTACAATCACTATTGGTATGATCATGTATTTGTTTCCGCTTACTTTTACATGCTCGTTGTGCCATATGTTCCCCATATAGACATAGTGTCCCTAGTAAACGGAAGAACAAAGGGTTACTAAGGAGTTCTTACTTTTCTGCAAAATACGTGTTGAAAATATAAAGAAAAAAATATTTTCAAAAGTTATTGTGTTTACAAATATCGTTTTCGGAATATTTAAAATCTGACGCATCATGTATATTATAATATGCAAGAGGAAACTTGAATTGACTTTAGAAAGAAATGAAACTTTGCTTTTTATTGTCTTTTCTCACTAATTTTATAGCGCCACATGAAATATTCTCGTTGGAAAGAGAGAGGTATTTATTTATCCCAAAAAGGAATTTCACCTTTTTCACACCAATCCATTAGCGATGCTGTAGCCTTTGTTTTATATAATAAAAACGAGGGGTTGCAACCTTTCTTCTCCTACAGAAATCATTTAAACACTCTTGGTTTCAGCTGATTTTTTTGTTTTCGAGTTATCCAACGAATCCCTTTTCTTCTGGATGCCGCCTGCTAAAATATGTAAGACAGGTTCCTTAATATGTTGAAAAGGTGAGAAGCTTAGCCGTTTAGATAATCTACCTAAGTGAGGTGTGGCCACTAATCCATGTAAGATATAGAAAAGCTTCCCCGCCAGGAGACATGGAAAGCGTTTTTTGTTTCCATGACTTGAATTGACTTTAGAAAGAAATGATGAAACTTTGCTTTTTTATTGTCTTTTCTTACTAATTTTATAGCGCCACATGAAATATTCTCGTTGGAAAGAGAAATGTATTTATTTATCCCAAAAAGGAATTTCACCTTTTTCATACCAATGCATTAGCGATGCTGTAGCGATGGTTTTATATAATGACAACGAGGGGTTGCAACCTTTCTTCTCCTACAGAAATCATTTAGACACTCTTGGTTTCAGCTGATTTTTTTCTTTTCGAGTTATCCAACGATTCCCTTTTCTTCTGGATGCCGCCTGCTAAAATATGTAGGATAGGTTCCTTAATATGTTGAAAAGGTGAAGCTTATCCGTTTAGATAATCCCCCTAAATAGGTGTGGCCACTAATCCATGTAAGATATAGAAAAGCTTCCCGCCAGGAGACATGGAACCAAAAGGGATTAAAACACGAAACGGAAATTAGAATGAAGTCACATGTCACGTGATTCAAGACCAATAATCATCAACTGAAATCTTGAGTAACACTTTTAGTGTGTGTTTCATAGGCAGTGGTTGTGACGCGCTTGTGCTTACAGATATATTGCTAAGGTTCTTGTGCAAGCTGAGGATGAGTTTCCACAGAGAGGAAGAAATCGCCGACATAGTGGACTTGTCTTTCAAGAAAGCTATAAAGTTCAAAACAAACCTTCGAATTACAACCCTCCTCGAAATGATGCGCTTGAAATTGAGGAGGGAGTTAAAACAAATACGAAAGCAGAGCAAAAGGAGGACGACGAAGACCGAGAAAATGAAGAGGTCAAGGCAGCCCTTAACAGATTCAAAGAGTTTCACGGAGGAAACCAGCGCCGATGATTTTGTTTCCGATAAAAGCGATTTAAACGACGAAAATTTTGCGGAGTTGGATACATTTTTCCAAAGCTTGAAATCATGAGGTAAGTGAACATAAATTTTCTCTTCCTTTTTTTACAGACAATGTTCTTCTGTCGTGAACAACTATTAAATTAATCTCTGAAATTCTCCAGTTATGTATGCATACTTATAAATTACAAATTAAGAGAGGTACATATGCTTTAGGATAATTTCTTCCTTCTTTTATAAGTAACAAGATTTTACTTAATATTGAAATTTAATCATGATGTATATATACTTCCGAATGCTTGAATATTCACGTGGGAATTTTAACATTTCTATTTCTATTTTTTTACACCTATTTCTAAAGTTTCTCTGTTTGATTGTTTCTTAAGAAAGCGTTTTTTGTTTCCATTTTCCAGATATTGTACAATCACTATTGGTATGATCATGTATTTGTTTCCGCTTACTTTTACATGCTCGTTGTGCCATATGTTCCCCATATAGACATAGTGTCCCTAGTAAACGGAAGAACAAAGGGTTACTAAGGAGTTCTTACTTTTCTGCAAAATACGTGTTGAAAATATAAAGAAAAAAATATTTTCAAAAGTTATTGTGTTTACAAATATCGTTTTTGGAATATTTAAAATCTGACGCATCATGTATATTATAATATGCAAGAGGAAACTTGAATTGACTTTAGAAAGAAATGAAACTTTGCTTTTTATTGTCTTTTCTCACTAATTTTATAGCGCCACATGAAATATTCTCGTTGGAAAGAGAGAGGTATTTATTTATCCCAAAAAGGAATTTCGCCTTTTTCACACCAATCCATTAGCGATGCTGTAGCCTTTGCTTTGTATAATAAAAACGAGGGGTTGCAACCTTTCTTCTCCCACAGAAATCATTTAAACACTCTTGGTTTCAGCTGATTTTTTTCTTTTCGAGTTATCCAACGATTCCCTTTTCTTCTGGATGCCGCCTGCTAAAATATGTAGGATAGGTTCCTTAATATGTTGAAAAGCTGAAGCTTATCCGTTTAGATAATCCCCCTAATTAGGTGTGGCCACTAATCCATGTAAGATATAGAAAAGCTTCCTGCCAGGAGACATGGAACCAAAAGGGATTAAAACACGAAACGGAAATTAGAATGAGTCACATGTCACGTGATTCAAGACCAATAATCATCAACTGAAATCTTGAGCAACACTTTTAGTGTGTGTTTCATAGGCAGTGGTTGTGACGCGCTTGTGCTTACAGATATATTGCTAAGGTTCGTGTGCAAGCTTAGGATGAGTTTCCACAGAGAGGAAGAAATCGCCGACATAGTGGACTTATCTTTCAAGAAAGCTATAAAGTTTAAAACAAACCTTCGAATTACAACCCTCCTCGAAATGATGTGCTTGAAATTGAGGAGGGAGTTAAAACAAATACGAAAGCAGAGCAAAAGGAGGACGACAAAGACCCAGAAAATGAAGAGGTCAGGGCAGCCCTTAACAGATTCAAAGAAGTTCCACTGAGGAAACCAGCGGCGATGATTTTGTTTCCGATAAAAGCGATTTAAACGACGAAAATTTTGCGGAGTTGGATACATTTTTCCAAAGCTTGAAATCATGAGGTAAGTGAACATATATTTTCTCTTCCTTTTTTACAGACAATGTTCTTCTGTCGTGAACAACTATTAAATTAATCTCTGAAATTCTCCAGTTATGTATGCATACTTATAAATTACAAATTAAGAGAGGTACATATGCTTTAGGATAATTTCTTCCTTCTTTTATAAGTAACAAGATTTTACTTAATATTGAAATTTAATCATGATGTATATATACTTCCGAATGCTTGAATACTCACGTGGGAATTTTAACATTTCTATTTCTATTTTTTTACACCTATTTCTAAAGTTTCTCTGTTTGATTGTTTCTTAAGAAAGCGTTTTGTGTTTCCATTTTCCAGATATTGTACAATCACTATTGGTATGATCATGTATTTGTTTCCGCTTACTTTTACATGCTCGTTGTGCCATATGTTCCCCATATAGACATAGTGTCCCTAGTAAACGGAAGAACAAAGGGTTACTAAGGAGTTCTTACTTTTCTGCAAAATACGTGTTGAAAATATAAAGAAAAAAATATTTTCAAAAGTTATTGTGTTTACAAATATCGTTTTCGGAATATTTAAAATCTGACGCATCATGTATATTATAATATGCAAGAGGAAACTTGAATTGACTTTAGAAAGAAATGAAACTTTGCTTTTTATTGTCTTTTCTCACTAATTTTATAGCGCCACATGAAATATTCTCGTTGGAAAGAGAGAGGTATTTATTTATCCCAAAAAGGAATTTCACCTTTTTTCACACCAATCCATTAGCGATGCTGTAGCCTTTGTTTTATATAATAAAAACGAGGGGTTGCAACCTTTCTTCTCCTACAGAAATCATTTAAACACTCTTGGTTTCAGCTGATTTTTTTGTTTTCGAGTTATCCAACGAATCCCTTTTCTTCTGGATGCCGCCTGCTAAAATATGTAAGACAGGTTCCTTAATATGTTGAAAAGGTGAAGCTTAGCCGTTTAGATAATCTACCTAAGTAGGTGTGGCCACTAATCCATGTAAGATATAGAAAAGCTTCCCCGCCAGGAGACATGGAAAGCGTTTTTTGTTTCCATGACTTGAATTGACTTTAGAAAGAAATGATGAAACTTTGCTTTTTATTGTCTTTTCTTACTAATTTTATAGCGCCACATGAAATATTCTCGTTGGAAAGAGAAATGTATTTATTTATCCCAAAAAGGAATTTCACCTTTTTCATACCAATGCATTAGCGATGCTGTAGCGATGGTTTTATATAATGACAACGAGGGGTTGCAACCTTTCTTCTCCTACAGAAATCATTTAGACACTCTTGGTTTCAGCTGATTTTTTTCTTTTCGAGTTATCCAACGATTCCCTTTTCTTCTGGATGCCGCCTGCTAAAATATGTAGGATAGGTTCCTTAATATGTTAAAAAGGTGAAGCTTATCCGTTTAGATAATCCCCCTAAATAGGTGTGGCCACTAATCCATGTAAGATATAGAAAAGCTTCCCCGCCAGGAGACATGGAACCAAAAGGGATTAAAACACGAAACGGAAATTAGAATGAGTCACATGTCACGTGATTCAAGACCAATAATCATCAACTGAAATCTTGAGTAACACTTTTAGTGTGTGTTTCATAGGCAGTGGTTGTGACGCGCTTGTGCTTACAGATATATTGCTAAGGTTCTTGTGCAAGCTGAGGATGAGTTTCCACAGAGAGGAAGAAATCGCCGACATAGTGGACTTGTCTTTCAAGAAAGCTATAAAAGTTCAAAACAAACCTTCGAATTACAACCCTCCTCGAAATGATGCGCTTGAAATTGAGGAGGGAGTTAAAACAAATACGAAAGCAGAGCAAAAGTAGGACGACGAAGACCGAGAAAATGAAGAGGTCAAGGCAGCCCTTAACAGATTCAAAGAGTTTCACGGAGGAAACCAGCGCCGATGATTTTGTTTCCGATAAAAGCGATTTAAACGACGAAAAATTTTGCGGAGTTGGATACATTTTTCCAAAGCTTGAAATCATGAGGTAAGTGAACATAAATTTTCTCTTCCTTTTTTTACAGACAATGTTCTTCTGTCGTGAACAACTATTAAATTAATCTCTGAAATTCTCCAGTTATGTATGCATACTTATAAATTACAAATTAAGAGAGGTACATATGCTTTAGGATAATTTCTTCCTTCTTTTATAAGTAACAAGATTTTACTTAATATTGAAATTTAATCATGATGTATATATACTTCCGAATGCTTGAATATTCACGTGGGAATTTTAACATTTCTATTTCTATTTTTTTTACACCTATTTCTAAAGTTTCTCTGTTTGATTGTTTCTTAAGAAAGCGTTTTTTGTTTCCATTTTCCAGATATTGTACAATCACTATTGGTATGATCATGTATTTGTTTCCGCTTACTTTTACATGCTCGTTTGTGCCATATGTTCCCCATATAGACATAGTGTCCCTAGTAAACGGAAGAACAAAGGGTTACTAAGGAGTTCTTACTTTTCTGCAAAATACGTGTTGAAAATATAAAGAAAAAAATATTTTCAAAAGTTATTGTGTTTACAAATATCGTTTTTGGAATATTTAAAATCTGACGCATCATGTATATTATAATATGCAAGAGGAAACTTGAATTGACTTTAGAAAGAAATGAAACTTTGCTTTTTATTGTCTTTTTCTCACTAATTTTTTAGCGCCACATGAAATATTCTCGTTGGAAAGAGAGAGGTATTTATTTATCCCAAAAAAGGAATTTCGCCTTTTTCACACCAATCCATTAGCGATGCTGTAGCCTTTGCTTTATATAATAAAAACGAGGGGTTGCAACCTTTCTTCTCCTACAGAAATCATTTAAACACTCTTGGTTTCAGCTGATTTTTTTCTTTTCGAGTTATCCAACGATTCCCTTTTCTTCTGGATGCCGCCTGCTAAAATATGTAGGATAGGTTCCTTAATATGTTGAAAAGCTGAAGCTTATCCGTTTAGATAATCCCCCTAATTAGGTGTGGCCACTAATCCATGTAAGATATAGAAAAGCTTCCCCGCCAGGAGACATGGAACCAAAAGGGATTAAAACACGAAACGGAAATTAGAATGAGTCACATGTCACGTGATTCAAGACCAATAATCATCAACTGAAATCTTGAGCAACACTTTTAGTGTGTGTTTCATAGGCAGTGGTTGTGACGCGCTTGTGCTTACAGGATATATTGCTAAGGTTCGTGTGCAAGCTTAGGATGAGTTTCCACAGAGAGGAAGAAATCGCCGACATAGTGGACTTATCTTTCAAGAAAGCTATAAAGTTTAAAACAAACCTTCGAATTACAACCCTCCTCGAAATGATGTGCTTGAAATTGAGGAGGGAGTTAAAACAAATACGAAAGCAGAGCAAAAGGAGGACGACAAAGACCCAGAAAATGAAGAGGTCAGGGCAGCCCTTAACAGATTCAAAGAGTTCCACTGAGGAAACCAGCGCCGATGATTTTGTTTCCGATAAAAGCGATTTAAACGACGAAAATTTTGCGGAGTTGGATACATTTTTCCAAAGCTTGAAATCATGAGGTAAGTGAACATATATTTTCTCTTTCCTTTTTTACAGACAATGTTCTTCTGTCGTGAACAACTATTAAATTAATCTCTGATTCTCCAGTTATGTATGCATACTTATAAATTACAAATTAAGAGAGGTACATATGCTTTAGGATAATTTCTTCCTTCTTTTATATGTAACAAGATTTTACTTAATATTGAAATTTAATCATGATGTATATATACTTCCGAATGTTTGAATACTCACGTGGGAATTTTAACATTTCTATTTCTATTTTTTTACACCTATTTCTAAAGTTTTCTCTGTTTGATTGTGTCTTAAGAAAGCGTTTTTTGTTTAAATTTCCAGATATTGTACAATCACTATTGGTATGATCATGTATTTGTTTCCGCTTACTTTTACATGCTCGTTGTGCAATATGTTCCCCATATAGACATAGTGTCCCGAGTAAACGGAAGAACAAAGGGTTACTAAGGAGTTCTTACTTTTCTGCGAAATACGTAGATGAAAATATAAAGAAAAAAATATTTTCAAAAGTTATCGTGTTTACAAATATCGTTTTTGGAATATTTAAAATCTGAAGCAACATGTATA
The DNA here is from genome assembly GCA_039090855.1 of Macrothele yani. Lineage (NCBI taxonomy): Eukaryota > Metazoa > Arthropoda > Arachnida > Araneae > Macrothelidae > Macrothele > Macrothele yani. Next base: position 69,396,073 of record CM077034.1, on the reverse strand, counting down.
TTATAATATGCAAGAGGGAACTTGAATTGACTTTAGAAAGAAATGATGAAACTTTGCTTTTTATTGTCTTTTCTTACTAATTTTATAGCGCCACATGAAATATTCTCGTTGGAAAGAGAAATGTATTTATTTATCCCAAAAAGGAATTTCACCTTTTTCATACCAATGCATTAGCGATGCTGTAGCGATGGTTTTATATAATAACAACGAGGGGTTGCAACCTTTCTTCTCCTACAGAAATCATTTAGACACTCTTGGTTTCAGCTGATTTTTTTCTTTTCGAGTTATCCAACGATTCCCTTTTCTTCTGGATGCCGCCTGCTAAAATATGTAGGATAGGTTCCTTTATATGTTGAAAAGGTGAAGCTTATCCGTTTAGATAATCCCCCTAAGTAGGTGTGGCCACTAATCCATGTAAGATATAGAAAAGCTTCCCCGCCAGGAGACATGGAACCAAAAGGGATTAAAACACGAAACGGAAATTAGAATGAGTCACATGTCACGTGATTCAAGACGAATAATCATCAACTGAAATCTTGAGCAACACTTTTAGTGTGTGTTTCATAGGCAGTGGTTGTGACGCGCTTGTGCTTACAGATATATTGCTAAGGTTCTTGTGCAAGCTGAGGATGAGTTTCCACAGAGAGGAAGAAATCGCCGACATAGTGGACTTGTCTTTCAAGAAAGCTATAAAGTTCAAAACAAACCTTCGAATTACAACCCTCCTCGAAATGATGCGCTTGAAATTGAGGAGGGAGTTAAAACAAATACGAAAGCTGAGCAAAAGGAGGACGACGAAGACCGAGAAAATGAAGAGGTCAAGGCAGCCCTTAACAGATTCAAAGAGTTTCACGGAGGAAACCAGCGCCGATGATTTTGTTTCCGATAAAAGCGATTTAAACGACGAAAATTTTGCGGAGTTGGATACATTTTTCCAAAGCTTGAAATCATGAGGTAAGTGAACATAAATTTTCTCTTCCTTTTTTACAGACAATGTTCTTCTGTCGTGAACAACTATTAAATTAATCTCTGAAATTCTCCAGTTATGTATGCATACTTATAAACTACAAATTAAGAGAGGTACATATGCTTTAGGATAATTTCTTCCTTCTTTTATAAGTAACAAGATTTTACTTAATATTGAAATTTAATCATGATGTATATATACTTCCGAATGCTTGAATACTCACGTGGGAATTTTAACATTTCTATTTCTATTTTTTTACACCTATTTCTAAAGTTTCTCTGTTTGATTGTTTCTTAAGAAAGCGTTTTTTGTTTCCATTTTCCAGATATTGTACAATCACTATTGGTATGATCATGTATTTGTTTCCGCTTACTTTTACATGCTCGTTGTGACATATGTTCCCCATATAGACATAGTGTCCCTAGTAAACGGAAGAACAAAGGGTTACTAAGGAGTTCTTACTTTTCTGCAAAATACGTGTTGAAAATATAAAGAAAAAAATATTTTCAAAAGTTATTGTGTTTACAAATATCGTTTTTGGAATATTTAAAATCTGACGCATCATGTATATTATAATATGCAAGAGGAAACTTGAATTGACTTTAGAAAGAAATGAAACTTTGCTTTTTATTGTCTTTTCTCACTAATTTTTAGCGCCACATGAAATATTCTCGTTGGAAAGAGAGAGGTATTTATTTATCCCAAAAAGGAATTTCGGCCTTTTTCACACCAATCCATTAGCGATGCTGTAGCCTTTGCTTTATATAATAAAAACGAGGGGTTGCAACCTTTCTTCTCCTACAGAAATCATTTAAACACTCTTGGTTTCAGCTGATTTTTTTCTTTTCGAGTTATCCAACGATTCCCTTTTCTTCTGGATGCCGCCTGCTAAAATATGTAGGATAGGTTCCTTAATATGTTGAAAAGCTGAAGCTTATCCGTTTAGATAATCCCCCTAATTAGGTGTGGCCACTAATCCATGTAAGATATAGAAAAGCTTCCCCGCCAGGAGACATGGAACCAAAAGGGATTAAAACACGAAACGGAAATTAGAATGAGTCACATGTCACGTGATTCAAGACCAATAATCATCAACTGAAATCTTGAGCAACACTTTTAGTGTGTGTTTCATAGGCAGTGGTTGTGACGCGCTTGTGCTTACAGATATATTGCTAAGGTTCGTGTGCAAGCTTAGGATGAGTTTCCACAGAGAGGAAGAAATCGCCGACATAGTGGACTTATCTTTCAAGAAAGCTATAAAGTTTAAAACAAACCTTCGAATTACAACCCTCCTCGAAATGATGTGCTTGAAATTGAGGAGGGAGTTAAAACAAATACGAAAGCAGAGCAAAAGGAGGACGACAAAGACCCAGAAAATGAAGAGGTCAGGGCAGCCCTTAACAGATTCAAAGAGTTCCACTGAGGAAACCAGCGCCGATGATTTTGTTTCCGATAAAAGCGATTTAAACGACGAAAATTTTGCGGAGTTGGATACATTTTTCCAAAGCTTGAAATCATGAGGTAAGTGAACATATATTTTCTCTTCCTTTTTTACAGACAATGTTCTTCTGTCGTGAACAACTATTAAATTAATCTCTGATTCTCCAGTTATGTATGCATACTTATAAATTACAAATTAAGAGAGGTACATATGCTTTAGGATAATTTCTTCCTTCTTTTATATGTAACAAGATTTTACTTAATATTGAAATTTAATCATGATGTATATATACTTCCGAATGTTTGAATACTCACGTGGGAATTTTTAACATTTCTATTTCTATTTTTTTACACCTATTTCTAAAGTTTCTCTGTTTGATTGTGTCTTAAGAAAGCGTTTTTTGTTTAAATTTCCAGATATTGTACAATCACTATTGGTATGATCATGTATTTGTTTCCGCTTACTTTTACATGCTCGTTGTGCAATATGTTCCCCATATAGACATAGTGTCCCGAGTAAACGGAAGAACAAAGGGTTACTAAGGAGTTCTTACTTTTCTGCGAAATACGTGATGAAAATATAAAGAAAAAAATATTTTCAAAAGTTATCGTGTTTACAAATATCGTTTTTGGAATATTTAAAATCTGAAGCAACATGTATATTATAATATGCAAGAGGGAACTTGAATTGACTTTAGAAAGAAATGATGAAACTTTGCTTTTTATTGTCTTTTCTTACTAATTTTATAGCGCCACATGAAATATTCTCGTTGGAAAGAGAAATGTATTTATTTATCCCAAAAAGGAATTTCACCTTTTTCATACCAATGCATTAGCGATGCTGTAGCGATGGTTTTATATAATAACAACGAGGGGTTGCAACCTTTCTTCTCCTACAGAAATCATTTAGACACTCTTGGTTTCAGCTGATTTTTTTCTTTTCGAGTTATCCAACGATTCCCTTTTCTTCTGGATGCCGCCTGCTAAAATATGTAGGATAGGTTCCTTTATATGTTGAAAAGGTGAAGCTTATCCGTTTAGATAATCCCCCTAAGTAGGTGTGGCCACTAATCCATGTAAGATATAGAAAAGCTTCCCTGCCAGGAGACATGGAACCAAAAGGGATTAAAACACGAAACGGAAATTAGAATGAGTCACATGTCACGTGATTCAAGACGAATAATCATCAACTGAAATCTTGAGCAACACTTTTAGTGTGTGTTTCATAGGCAGTGGTTGTGACGCGCTTGTGCTTACAGATATATTGCTAAGGTTCTTGTGCAAGCTGAGGATGAGTTTCCACAGAGAGGAAGAAATCGCCGACATAGTGGACTTGTCTTTCAAGAAAGCTATAAAGTTCAAAACAAACCTTCGAATTACAACCCTCCTCGAAATGATGCGCTTGAAATTGAGGAGGGAGTTAAAACAAATACGAAAGCTGAGCAAAAGGAGGACGACGAAGACCGAGAAAATGAAGAGGTCAAGGCAGCCCTTAACAGATTCAAAGAGTTTCACGGAGGAAACCAGCGCCGATGATTTTGTTTCCGATAAAAGCGATTTAAACGACGAAAATTTTGCGGAGTTGGATACATTTTTCCAAAGCTTGAAATCATGAGGTAAGTGAACATAAATTTTCTCTTCCTTTTTTACAGACAATGTTCTTCTGTCGTGAACAACTATTAAATTAATCTCTGAAATTCTCCAGTTATGTATGCATACTTATAAACTACAAATTAAGAGAGGTACATATGCTTTAGGATAATTTCTTCCTTCTTTTATAAGTAACAAGATTTTACTTAATATTGAAATTTAATCATGATGTATATATACTTCCGAATGCTTGAATACTCACGTGGGAATTTTAACATTTCTATTTCTATTTTTTTACACCTATTTCTAAAGTTTCTCTGTTTGATTGTTTCTTAAGAAAGCGTTTTTTGTTTCCATTTTCCAGATATTGTACAATCACTATTGGTATGATCATGTATTTGTTTCCGCTTACTTTTACATGCTCGTTGTGACATATGTTCCCCATATAGACATAGTGTCCCTAGTAAACGGAAGAACAAAGGGTTACTAAGGAGTTCTTACTTTTCTGCAAAATACGTGTTGAAAATATAAAGAAAAAAATATTTTCAAAAGTTATTGTGTTTACAAATATCGTTTTTGGAATATTTAAAATCTGACGCATCATGTATATTATAATATGCAAGAGGAAACTTGAATTGACTTTAGAAAGAAATGAAACTTTGCTTTTTATTGTCTTTTCTCACTAATTTTATAGCGCCACATGAAATATTCTCGTTGGAAAGAGCGAGGTATTTATTTATCCCAAAAAGGAATTTCACCTTTTTCACACCAATCCATTAGCGATGCTGTAGCCTTTGTTTTATATAATAAAAACGAGGGGTTGCAACCTTTCTTCTCCTACAGAAATCATTTAAACACTCTTGGTTTCAGCTGATTTTTTTCTTTTCGAGTTATCCAACGATTCCCTTTTCTTCTGGATGCCGCCTGCTAAAATATGTAGGATAGGTTCCTGAATATGTTAAGAAGGTGAAGCTTATCCGTTTAGATAATCCCCCTAAGTAGGTGTGGCCACAAATCCATGAAAGATATATAAAAGCTTTCCCGCCAGAAGACATGGAACCAAAAGGGATTAAAACACGAAACGGAAATTAGAATGAGCTCACATGTCACGTGATTCAAGACCAATTATCCTCAACTGAAATCTTGAGCAACACTTTTAGTGTGTGTTTCATAGGCAGTGGTTGTGACGCGCTTGTGCTTACAGATATATTGCTAAGGTTCGTGTGCAAGCTGAGGATGAGTTTCCACAGAGAGGAAGAAATCGCCGACATAGTGGACTTGTCTTTCAAGAAAGCTATAAAGTTCAAAACAAACCTTCGAATTACAACCCTCCTCGAAATGATGCGCTTGAAATTGAGGAGGAGTTAAAACAAATACGAAAGCAGAGCAAAAGGAGGACAACGAAGACCCAGAAAATGAAGAGGTTGGGGCAGCCCTTAGCAGATTCAAAGAGTTCCACGGAGGAAACCAGCGCCGATGATTTTGTTTCCGATAAAAGCGATTTAAACGACGAAAATTTTGCGGAGTTGGATACATTTTTCCAAAGCTTGAAATCATGAGGTAAGTGAACATAAATTTTCTCTTCCTTTTTTACAGACAATGTTCTTCTGTCGTGAACAACTATTAAATTAATCTCTGAAATTCTCCAGTTATGTATGCATACTTATAAATTACAAATTAAGAGAGGTACATATGCTTTAGGATAATTTCTTCCTTCTTTTATATGTAACAAGATTTTACTTAATAATTTCTTCCTTCTTTTATATGTAACAAGATTTTACTTAATATTGAAATTCAATCATGATGTATATATACTTCCGAATGCTTGAATACTCACGTGGGAATTTTAACATTTCTATATCTATTTTTTACACCTATTTCTAAAGTTTCTCTGTTTGATTGTGTCTTAAGAAAGCGTTTTTTGTTTCCATTTTCCAGATATTGTACAATCACTATTGGTATGATCATGTATTTGTTTCCGCTTACTTTTACATGCTCGTTGTGCCATATGTTCCCCATATAGACATAGTGTCCCGAATAAACGGAAGAACAAAGGGTTACTAAGGAGTTCTTACTTTTCTGCGAAATACGTGATGAAAATATAAAGAAAAAAATATTTTCAAAAGTTATTGTGTTTACAAATATCGTTTTTGGAATATTTAAAATCTGAAGCAACATGTATATTATAATATGCAAGAGGGAAAATGAATTGGCTTTAGAAAGAAATGATGAAACTTTGCTTTTTATTGTCTTTTCTCACTGATTTTATAGCGCCACATGAAATATTCTCGTTGGAAAGAGAAATGTATTTATTTATCCCAAAAAGGAATTTCACCTTTTTCATACCAATGCATTAGCGATGCTGTAGCGATGGTTTTATATAATAACAACGAGGGGTTGCAACCTTTCTTCTCCTACAGAAATCATTTAGACACTCTTGGTTTAAGCTGATTTTTTTCTTTCGAGTTATCCAACGATTCCCTTTTCTTCTGGATGCCGCCTGCTAAAATATGTAGGATAGGTTCCTTAATATGTTGAAGAGGTGAAGCTTATCCGTTTAGATAATCCCCCAAAGTAGGTGTGGCCACTAATCCATGTAAGATATAGAAAAGCTTCCCGGCCAGGAGACGTGGAACCAAAAGGGATTAAAACACGAAACGGAAATTAGAATGAGTCACATGTCACGTGATTCAAGACCAATAATCATCAACTGAAATCTTGGGCAACACTTTTAGTGTGTGTTTCATAGGCAGTGGTTGTGACGCGCTTGTGCTTACAGATATATTGCTAAGGTTCTTGTGCAAGCTGAGGATGAGTTTCCACAGGGAGGAAGAAATCGCCGACATAGTGGACTTGTCTTTCAAGAAAGCTATAAAGTTCAAAACAAACCTTCGAATTACAACCCTCCTCGAAATGATGCGCTTGAAATTGAGGAGGGAGTTAAAACAAATACGAAAGCAGAGCAAAAGAAGGACGACGAAGACCGAGAAAATGAAGAGGTCAAGGCAGCCCTTAACAGATTCAAAGAGTTTCCACGGAGGAAACCAGCGCCGATGATTTTGTTTCCGATAAAAGCGATTTAAACGACGAAAATTTTGCGGATTTGGATACATTTTTCCAAAGCTTGAAATCATGAGGTAAGTGAACATAAATTTTCTCTTCCTTTTTTACAATGTTCTTCTGTCGTGAACAACTATTAAATTAATCTCTGAAATTCTCCAGTTATGTATGCATACTTATAAATTACAAATTAAGAGAGGTACATATGCTTTAGGATAATTTCTTCCTTCTCTTATAAGTAACAAGATTTTACTTAATATTGAAATTTAATCATGATGTATATATACTTCCGAATGCTTGAATACTCACGTGGGAATTTTAACATTTCTATTTTTTTACACCTATTTCTAAAGTTTCTCTGTTTGATTGTTTCTTAAGAAAGCGTTTTTTTGTTTCCATTTTCCAGATATTGTACAATCACTATTGGTATGATCATGTATTTGTTTCCGCTTACTTTTACATGCTCGTTGTGCCATATGTTCCCCATATAGACATAGTGTCCCTAGTAAACGGAAGAACAAAGGGTTACTAAGGAGTTCTTACTTTTCTGCAAAATACGTGTTGAAAATATAAAGAAAAAAATATTTTCAAAAGTTATTGTGTTTACAAATATCGTTTTTGGAATATTTAAAATCTGACGCATCATGTATATTATAATATGCAAGAGGAAACTTGAATTGACTTTAGAAAGAAATGAAACTTTGCTTTTTATTGTCTTTTCTCACTAATTTTATAGCGCCACATGAAATATTCTCGTTGGAAAGAGAGAGGTATTTATTTATCCCAAAAAGGAATTTCACCTTTTTCACACCAATCCATTAGCGATGCTGTAGCCTTTGTTTTATATAATAAAAACGAGGGGTTGCAACCTTTCTTCTCCTACAGAAATCATTTAAACACTCTTGGTTTCAGCTGATTTTTTTCTTTTCGAGTTATCCAACGATTCCCTTTTCTTCTGGATGCCGCCCGCTAAAATAAGTAGGATAGGTTCCTGAATATGTTAAGAAGGTGAAGCTTATCCGTTTAGATAATCTACCTAAGTAGGTGTGGCCACAAATCCATGTAAGATATATAAAAGCTTTACCGCCGGAAGACATGGAACCAAAAGGGATTAAAACACGAAACGGAAATTAGAATGAGTCACATGTCACGTGATTCAAGACCAATAATCCTCAACTGAAATCTTGAGCAACACTTTTAGTGTGTGTTTCATAGGCAGTGGTTGTGACGCGCTTGTGCTTCCAGATATGTTGCTAAGGTTCGTGTGCAAGCTGAGGATGAGTTTCCACAGAGAGGAAGAAATCGCCGAACATAGTGGACTTGTCTTTCAAGAAAGCTATAAAGTTCAAAACAAACCTTCGAATTACAACCCTCCTCGAAATGATGCACTTGAAATTGAGGAGGGAGTTAAAACAAATACGAAAGCAGAGCAAAAGGAGGACGACAAAGACCCAGAAAATGAAGAGGTCAGGGCAGCCCTTAACAGATTCAAAGAGTTCCACGGAGGAAACCAGCGCCGATGATTTTTGTTTTCCGGAGATAAAAGCGATTTAAACGACGAAAATTTTGCGGAGTTGGATACATTTTTCCAAAGCTTGAAATCATGAGGTAAGTGAACATAAATTTTCTCTTCCTTTTTTACAGACAATGTTCTTCTGTCGTGAACAACTATTAAATTAATCTCTGAAATTCTCCAGTTATGTATGCATACTTATAAATTACAAATTAAGAGAGAGTACATATGCTTTAGGATAATTTCTTCCTTCTTCTTTATATGTAACAAAGATTTTACTTACTATTGAAATTTAATCATGATGTATATATACTTCCGAATGCTTGAATACTCACGTGGGAATTTTAACATTTCTATTTCTTAATTTTTTTACACCTATTTCTAAAGTTTCTCCGTGTTTAATTGTTTCTTAAGAAAGCGTTTCTTTGTTTCCATTTTCTAGATATTTGTACAATCACTATTGGTATGATCATGTATTTGTTTCCGCTTACTTTTACATGCTCGTTTGTGCCATATGTTCCCCATATAGACATAGTGTCCCTAGTAAACGGAAGAAGAAAGGCGTTACTAAGAAGTTCTTACTTTTCTGCAAAATACGTGTTGAAAAATATAAAGAAAAAGATATTTTCAAAAATTATTGTGTTTACAAATATCGTTTTTGGAATATTTAAAATCTGAAGCATCATGTATATTATAATATGGAAGAGGAAAACTTGAATTGACTTTAGAAAGAAATGATGAAACTTTGCTTTTTTATTTGTCTTTTCTCATTTAATTTTATAGCGCCACATGAAATATTCTCGTTGGAAAAGAGAAAAGGTATTTATTTATCCCAAAAAGGAATTTCACCTTTTTCACACCAATCCATTAGCGATGCTGTAGCCTTTGTTTTATATATAAAAACGAGGGGTTGCAACCTTTCTTCACTCCTACCAGGAAATCATTTAAACACTCTTGGTTTCGTGATTTTTTTCTTTTCCGAGTTATCCAACGATTCCCTTTTTCTTCTGGATGCCGCCTGCTAAAATATGTAGGATAGGTTCCTGAATATGTTAAGAAAGGTGAAGCTTATCCGTTTAGATAATGACCCCCCTAAGTAGGTGTGGCCACAAATCCATGTAAGATATATAAATGCTTTCCCGCGCAGGAGACATGGAACCAAAAGGGATTAAGAAACGGAAATTAGAATGAATCACATGTCACGTGATTCAAGACCAATAATCCTCAACTGAAATCTTGGCTTAACACTTTTAGTGTGTGTTTTCATAGGCAGTGGTTGTGACGCGCTTGTGCTTACAGATATATTGCTAAGGTTCGTGTGCAAGCTGAGGATGAGTTTCCACAGAGAGGAAGAAATATACGACCTTGGTGGACTTGTCTTTCAAGCTATAAAGTTTGAAACAAACCTTCGAATTACAGCCCTCCTCGAAATGATGTACTTGAAATTGAGGAGAGAGTTAAAGCACAAATACGAAAGCAGAGCAAAAGGAGGACGACGAAGACCAGAAATGAAGAGGTCAGGGCAGCCCTTAACAGATTCAAAGAGTTCCACTGAGGAAACCAGCGCCTATGATTTTGTTTCCGATAAGAGCGATTTAAACGACGAAAATTTTGCGTAGTTGGATACATTTTTTCAAAGCTTGAAATCATAGGAGTAAGTGAACATAAATTTTCTCTTCCTTTTTTACAGACAATGTTCTTTGTCAATGAACAACTATTAAATTAATCTCTGAAATTCCTCCAGTTATGTGTAAAAATACTTATAAATTACAAATTAAGAGAGGTACATATGCTTTAGGATAATTTAATTAGATTTATCTAAGCTTATCGTTTAGATAATCTGCACAAATGAGTGTGGCCACTAATCCATGTAAGATATGACTACCGCCAGGAGACATGGAACCAAAAGGGATTAAAACACGAAACAGGAAATTAGAATGAGTCACACCTGTCACGTGATTCAAGACCAATAATCCTCAAATGAAATCTTGAGCAACACTTTTATGTGTGTGTTTCATAGGCAGTGGTTGTGACGCGCTTGTGCTTACACAGATATATTGCTAAGGTTCGTGTGCAAGCTGAGGATGAGTTTCCACAGGAGAGGAAGAAATCGCCGACATAGTGGACTTGTCTTTCAAAGAAAGCTTCACTAAAGTTCAAAACAAACCTTCGAATTACAACCCTCCTCGAAATGATGTGCTTGAAATTGAGGAGGGAGTTAAAAACTAAATACGAAAGCAGAGCAAAAGGAGGACGATGAAGACCGAGAAAATGAAGAGGTCAAGGCAGCCCTTAACAGATTCAAAGAGTTCCACGGAGGAAACCAGCGCCGATGATTTTGTTTCCGATAAAAGCTTAGATTTAAACGACGAAAATTTTGCGGAGTTGGATACATTTTTCCAAAGCTTGAAAGTCATGAAGTGGTAAGTGAACATAAATTTTCTCTTCCTTTTTTACAGGAACAATGTTCTTCTGTCGTGGAACTTAACTATTAAATTAATCTCTGGAAATTCTCCAGTTATGTATGCATACTTATAAATTACAAAATTAAAGGAGAGGGAACATATGCTTTAGGGATAATTTCTTCCTTCTTCTATATGTAACAAGATTTTACTTACGCTATTAGGAAATTTAATCATGATGTATATATACTTCCGAATGTTTGAATACTCACGTGGGAATTTTAACATTTCTATTTCTATTTTTTTTACACCTATTTCTAAGAGATTTCTCTGTTTGATTGTGTCTTAAGAAAGCGTTTTTGTTTCCATTCCCAGATATTTGTACAATCACTATTGGTATGATCATGTATTTGATTTCCGCTTACTTTTACATGCTCGTTGTGCAATATGTTCCTCTATATAGACATATAGTGTCCCGAGTGTAAACGGAAGAACAAAGGGTTACTAAGGAGTTCTTACTTTTCTGCGAAATACGTGATGAAAATACTAAAGAAAAAAATATTTTCAAAAGTTATCGTGTTTACAAATATCGTTTTTGGAATATTTAAAATCTGAAGCAACATGTATATTGTTATAATATGCAAGAGGGAACTTGAATTGACTTTAGAAAGAAATGATGAAACTTTTGCTTTTTATTGTCTTTTCTTACCAATTTTATAGCGCCACATGAAATATTCTCGTTGGAAAGAGAAATGTATTTATTTATCCCAAAAAGGAATTTCACCTTTTTTCATCACCAATGCATTAGCGATGCTGCTAGCGATGGTTTTATATAATAACAACGAGGGGTTGCAACCTTTCTTCTCCTACAGAAATCATTTAGACACTCTTGGTTTCAGCTGATTTTTTTCTTTTCGAGTTATCCAACGATTCCCTTTTCTTCTGGATGCCGCCTGCTAAAATATGTGGGATAGGTTCCTTAATATGTTGAAAAGGTGAAGCTTATAAGTTTAGATAATCCCCTAAGTAGGTGTGGCCACTAATCCATGTAAAGATATAGAACGGCTTCCCGCCAGGAGACATGGAAC